>MU223266.1:299003-372148 GCA_018584345.1 Thuja plicata
CTTGACTTCTCCTTCTTCTTCAAATAGTGATTTCTTAGGATCCTCTTTCTTTTGAGTTTTGGATCTACAAAACCTTGAGATGTGTCCAGCCTTTCCACATGTGTGACAAATGATAGGAGGTCTGATGTTCTTGTTCATCATGCTGCATTGCTTTGTTGTGTGACCATTGTAGTTACATATCTGACATGTAGTGTTCTACAAATTTCTTTGAGGTTGATTTCTCTGATTATTTTGATTCATTCTTCTTTGATTTTTCTATGACTGATTCCTTTGATTTGTTCTCTAATGTATAGCCCTATGACCAAACTTATTATAGGAGAAATAGTAACCATTGAAAGGTCTTACCTCTTTGCAATCTCTTTCCAAATGACCATGTTTGTTACATGCATAACAAGTTCTCTTAATTTTCTTGATTTCCCCTTTAGGTGGATCTGTTTTAACATCTGCAACATTTTCAACTTTCTTTGCTTCTAAAGATGCTTCATGTGCTTTCTTTCTTTCTTGCAATGAATTGATTTCAGTTTGTGCTACACTGTACCCAAGAGCAGTAGTGTCGCCTTTTAGCTTTTGTACATTGAGCTGAGATTGAAGTGAATTAGAACTTGTGTGGAGTTTATCAATCTTATCTTTTGCTTCTATTAATTCAGATTCCAAATTCTTCTTTATGTTTTCCAATTCCAGGATTTTCATGTTTACTTTCAAGAGTTCATCATCTAGTTGTTTTCTTTCTTTGATCTTTTCTTCAATATCAATTTGACTGTCTGTTAGCTGTTCATCTAGATTTTCAATTTTATCATTCAGAGACATATTCTCTTCATTGAGATTTTTGACCATTTTCCCTAAATCACTTGTAGAAAAATCTTTCAAGTCTTTTCTTAATTTATTGATAAGCATTTGTGAACCATCAACTTTCAGTCTAATTTCTTCATTTTCTTTTTTAGATCTATCAAGATCTTCAAGAGCTGCTTCAACATTATTTTTAAAATTTTTTGCTTCTACTGAGTCCATGATCTCCTCAAGTGGTTAAACTTTCTTTTAGAGGACCAGAGCTCTGATAGCAATTGTTAGAAACACTAAGAGGGGGGGGGGGGTGAATCAGTGTTTGACTATTAATTACTTTTCAACAACTTAAACATAAATCAAACATACATTGAATGAAGCTAATCATAAGAACTCATAACACAAGATATGATTATAGGGAAACCTTGATCAGAGGAAAACCCTGGTGGGAATTAGTACCCACAAATATTGTACTAGTATAATGAACCGGTTAAAGTTCCTTTGCCTTTTTATAAGCAGTCTTTACAATATGAGTAAAATGACCTGGTTAAAGGTCTTACCCTGTTAGGAGTATTTTACAAAACCCTGTTAAAGGTATATGGCTCACTGCCCAATAGGATGAAGGCTACAACCTTCTGAAAGTTGATATACACAATATCAAAAGTGAACTACTGTGGTGACACTATTGTCTGATCAGTTCCATGTATGCAAAAATGCTCTTACTCTCTTAAATAGCTATATCATATACTAACTTCATCATACTAATTTTCTATATCTTCCTCTTACATAATAATCGACACTTGTAATATAACTTTACATTACAAACTTATATGTTCATATCCAAATAGGTGCGACCCAAAACAAGACTCTAGTCGGCCCTAAAACTAAATACACAACACTTGTGAACAAGTTGGCTCAAGCATGTTTACAAAAATGCTAATTAAATCATTAAAAACATATAATTAAAGGTTCTTAGCCATTACATAACAAAATAATTAACGCTGATCAAAATGCTAGTCGGCTTTCATGCTTTGTCTTCTAGACTGCTGGTCTACTCATCTATCTGTATCTTCTTCGTACTATCATTCCATACTATGTGTGTCTGGATGTAGTATTTAAACATGTCATAGAACATATATTTGAACACACATATGCTGACTTGATCTCTCGCACATGCGCTGATGTGTTGATCACTGAGTATCTCTGTCTGCCCTATTTTCCATACTTTGTCATTTTGTCTTTCATGACAAAAAATTAGTATGACTTTGTTGCCATGATGACAACACAAAATGAGTCATGCATCCTCAAGAAGTCAACTTTCCAATAGAAATCACTGAGGAGACTCAGAAAGCACTAGAGAAAATATTGATGAACCCTACTCCTAAGGAGACTCCAATTCATAAAACCACTTTTCCTAAAAACTTAAGAATGGGAGAAAGTTCAAAACCAGCCAAGGGAAGTGCCAAGAAGAGGAAAGTTAATACACAACCAGATTTATATGTTTCTAGTATACCTATAACACTTGATACCTCTAATGATGAGAAGGGCCCATTTGTAGAAAGTATGGACAACACAATTGCTGAGGAAGTAGAGTAGAAAGAGGAATAATATAAGAAGAAAGAACAAAGTGAAGCATAAAAAGATGAAGGATAGAAAGAACATGAAGAAAAAAATGAAACCAAAAATTACGTAATCACATCTTCTATTTCATTGTTGGCAAGGAAAGACAATACAATAGATGTTGATGTTGATTGCATGGATGAGGATGAGCTATTGAAATCAAATTTTACTGCACTTACTAAATCCAAGGAGAGATCTAAATAAAAATGTGACAAAAAGCTTAAGATAATAACCAGAGCAATTCATACTGTTAAAAAATTGCTTCTAGTACCTATTGTTTTTCAGCAAAAAGATGACATTGAAAATGTGAAAATAAAACTTGATGAATTTGATGGTTATTATGAGAGTTTGATAAAGATTGTAGAGGAGTAGGCAGAAAATAACTACTCGGAGAAGAAGTTATCCAAAGTTTGCAAGTCCATCTTATGGGGCTTGATCATTTTGAAAACTAATACTACAAATGTTAAGAGTTACATTGGACATGGAAGGAAACTAGTTAGTTACTGCATGAATCCTATTAGGCATGTTCAGAACATTGAAGACATCATTGCCAAGGATAGGGAAAATTCAAATAGTATGATGGGCACTTGTGAGAACTCTTCACAATATGTAAAAAAATTAGACAAGGAAGTAACAATAATTTTTTCAAAACTAGATATATTTGATAAGGAGAAAGGGAGATTACTGACTAGATTCAATTTGCTGAAGAGTTTAATCACTCCTAAGCTATCCATAATTAAAGCACACTTGTCATATTTGGAGAAGACTGCAAATTCATTGACTAAATCTATGTCTGTAGATTTGAAAGAAGCAGAGACTGCATCATTTTCATTGAATGGAATAATTCATGTTAGTCAACTATTACTGATGTCATGGAGTATAGAAGTGAAGATCTTGGAAGATTCCTTTTAAGATGTTCTAAAACTAGTGAGAAAGCACTAATTTTATTACTTTGTATGCACCTTTGTCATTGTTTTCAAAGGGGGAGAAGAGAATAAAAATGAATAGGAGAAGAAATAAGAGTAAAATGAATAAGGATAAAGAGAAAATGTATAAGAGAAGAAAAGAGAAAAAACAAAATAAAGAGAAGGAGAGACAACTTTTTTTTGTTGGAACACTTCATTGTTTTGTTAAGTTTTTCCATCAATGCTAAAGGGAGAGATTGTTGAAAAGTGATCTATTTTGCATGATGTGATTCACTTTTTGGTTGTCATTTATGGAAACACATCTGGGTTATAGATCAATTCCTATAAATTTGAGTTTTGGTGACTTTGAAATGGACTAAGTACAAAGTCAGAGATACATAGGTATTTTGGCTATTGAAGATCGATATTTATGAGTTTTGGAAAGTGATATTGAGAAAGATAGTATGGTGTATATGTGACCTCCACCTGAGATCGATTTTGGTTTTGTAATGTTTACAAAAAGTTAGATATATTTGAAGACGGACAAACAAAAATAGAACAATGATACAGAGCCATTGGACAGAAGCGATGATTCAGAGAGTATGACATCGACTCCTCACAATCGGAGTTGGATTATGGTTATTGATAACCTACACTTTGATTATGTAACAAAACTGACTATGCATTTGATATTTGTTTTACTAAATGTATTTTTTATTGGGAGCCAAGTATGTAATATTTGGTTAAGAGAGATGACTTGGTTAACAGACAAGATATATATATGGATAACTTTTTGTTGAGAAAAGAAATATTGATGAGAGAAATTTTGGAAGGATAATATGTTTTGAGGACATTCAAATTTCAGAGAAGAGGATGATAGATATCATTTATGAGCTATGAACAAGAACTATCTAAGCATTAGAGATGCTTTTTTTGTTCATTATTGAGAACATTTTCTAACAGAATTACATTGTAAGAGTTGTAAGATCATTTGGCCCCTAATAGGGTGTTGTATACCTTTAATAGGGTTTTAATTCCTTTAACATGGAAATGTACTATGAAATATTTAGCTCCTAATAGGGCTAGGTCTCAAAATAGGGACACTATACTTAAGTGCATGCTTGTGGGTACCATATGTTGGAGATTTACTTCTAGCAGCTAGTTGATTGTATGTTTGTCATTGATGACAACATATAATATATAATAGTGTTCTATATGTACTTGTTAGAATGATGCTATTAAGCCTTGCACGGTTATATTCATGTTTTAGACATGCTCTGTATGCTTTACTCATACACGTAGAATCAGATATGAAGCATTAGTTGTGTTGTGTAATTTTGTTAGTGGTAGTTACAGATTCTAGAGTTTATCTGTACAGAGCCGACATATTAGCATTGGTTCTTGAGTTGTGCTTATCTTTGGGATATGTGTGTTTGTATTCAATTATAATTATGAGTTGAAGATATTTATCTAAAGGCATCAAACATGTTTCAATAGGATTGCAATATTAGAGTTAATTTGGTGAAGCTAACTTTTTGAAGCGTCGTGTCTATTCAGTTTATATTGCGCAGTTGTAATTATACTTTTGTGGTTAGTTTAGCAAACAAGGATGTTGTGAAGAGTTTCCTAACAGGTCCCATGATCTCATACTTTGAGGAAGATACTTATAGTAGTTCATTTGTGGAACGTTAAGTGTGAATGATAAGAAAAGAGACAGAAAAAGTACAGATCAGAATATCAATTGTGTTTCATTCATCAAGGATCTATGTGAAGAAGCAGTGGAAGATTATAATACATTGGAACTGATCAAGATAGTAGGTCTACTCTACATTTCATCATCAGATATAGTACATATTTGTTCTACAGAAGGTTGTAGATTTCACCATTGAAGCGGTGACCTTTTGGACAGCGAGTTCTCACCCTTAATAGGGTTATTTGTAAAAGACTCCTAATAGGGTCAGACCCTTAACTAGGTCAATATACTTATTGAATTGTAAAGAAAAACTCCTAACAGGGTTGCAAGATCTTCTAACAGGGATTATTATAATCAAGTATAGTTCATTGTGGGTGCCAATTCCCACCGGGGTTTTTACCATTTGGTTTCCCCGTAACAAAATTGTGGTGTTTTCTATTGTGTTATCTGAATGTGCATTTACTTTATGGTATTCTAGAATTAATAAGAGAAAATAATTAAATTAACTGATAAATGACTCACCACCCCTCTTAGTTATCCTTTGGGACTATTCTAATAATTGGTATCAGAGCCAAGTGCCTTGAAGAGCAATCCTAACAACTTAAAGTAGATCAGATGGCATACTTGAGAAAAGAGAGTCCTAAGTTTGATGGAGAGAATTATCTAGATTGGAAAAACAAAATGATAACACATCTACAGTGTGTTGGTTTTGATATCTTTGAGATATCCACACAAGAATTTGTTATTCCTTCTCTAAAAGACCTTTCAAAAGAGGATTCTACTAGTAAACAAAAGGATACATTCACAACTAATGCAATTTCCAAAGAAGCCCTTATAAGTGCACTATCTGACAGTGAATTCTTTGAGATCAAGAAAGTAGACAAGGCATATACAATATGGAAGTATTTAGAAGACATGTTTGAAGGAGATATCTAAGCAAAGAATGCACGCATGAAGACATGGAAAAAGAAATACAACAATCTTGAGATGTTACCTGAAGAGAACATCATAGCTTACAATCAGAGGATAAATAAAGTAGTTTCTCGAATCACAAACAATGGTGGAGAAATTTTAGAAGAAGACATAATGGACAAGATAATGACTACATTGACAGAAGACTATGAGAGAAAGATCAATATTCTAGATGAAACCATGCAATTTTCAAAGGACTTCAAGAGAGAGACTTTGATCAGTAAAATATCTACATTTGAGATATCAAGATTGAAGACTAAACCCAAAAGTGAAACAACCTTCAAAGCATCAATACATGGTAAGAAAACTTTACACATCTCTAATGAGAAAGAAGAGGTTGATGAAGAACTAGAAGAAATTATTGATATGATTTATAAAAGAGAAAAGAAAGGAAAAGGAAAGTATGAAGGAAAAATTCCATTCAAATGCTTTTCATGCAACAAGATTGGTCACTTTGCATCTAAGTGTCCCACAAGAGTCAATAAGTTCAGATCTAATTACAAACCTAAATAAAAAAAGGAATGCTACCATGCTCAAGAAGGTGTAATAGATGAAGATTTAGGAGAGGATTAAATTGGATTGATCACCCTTAAAGATATGGAAAAATTTCTTGACGAAATGGACATTGAAGATTAAAAGGAAGCACATGAGTTAGCCCTAATTTCCAAAGCTGACATCAGAATTGATTGGATCATTGACAATGAATGTTCTCACTAAATTTCAGGTGATAAAGATATATTTTTTCATCTAGAAAATACAAAGGTGGTATGGTTAGATTTGGAGATAACACTCCTAAACCTATCATAGGCAGAGGATCTATCACCCTGGATGGAAAGAATAAGACATATGATGTTCTGTATGTTGATGGATTACATCACAACTTACTAAGTGTTGGACAACTACTTGACAAAGGTTACCATTTGGGACTCAAAGACAACGAATGCATTATTAACAACAGAAGAAGACATCATTGCATTAGGCTCAAAAACAAAAGGTAATGTTTTTCAGCTCAATTAAGATGTAAGTTGTTTTGTTGCAAAAGGGGATGACAGTTGGTTATGGTGCAAGAGACTCTATCATATCAACTTTGACAATATAGTAATTATAAGCAATGTCAAGGTAGTTAGAGACCTTCCAAGTATTGCAAGACCAGTTGACACAATGTGCAGGGAATGTGTTATGGGAAAGTATGTAAGTATCTCTTTCAGAAGAAAGTAGAACTCAGCTAAAAACAAGTTAGACCTAGTGCATAAAAATTTATGTTTTCCTACTCAAACAAGATCATACTATAGAGAAAGGTATTTCATTTTGTTTTTTGATGATTTTTCAAGGATGATGTGGGTTGCATTCTTAAAGGAGAAGTCTGAAGCCTTTGAGAAATTCAAAATATTCAAAGGTTGAGAATGAATCTCAAATAAAACTAAAATGTCTAAGATTAGATAGAGGAGGAGAATTCACTTCTGACCAGTTTTATGAGTAGTGTGAAGAACATGGGATCAAAATATAGTTGAGTTCTCCTAGAACCCCTCAAAAGAATGGGATTGCAGAAAGAAGAAACAAAACCATACTTGATACAGGGTGAACTATGATAATTAAAGGAAAAGTTGCACACACCTATTGGAGAGATGCAGTTAATACAGTAGTCTATACTATCAACAAAACACAACTAAGGCTAGGCATAGATAAAACACCTTATGAACTTTGGTTTGGTAATGTACCTATAGTAAAATACTTTAGAATCTTTGGCAGAAATTTCTACATCAAGAGAGATGATGGTGTTGTTAAGTTTGATGCTAGAAGCGATGAAGGTATTTTCCTTCGTTACTCTACTAAAAGAAAAGCATACAAATATTTTAATTGGAGATTAAAGAAGATAATTGAAAGTACTCATGTAATGATTGATGAGAAATTCATGGTTCAAGAGAGGTACTATGAATATGCATCTATGATTGAGGATGAACCCAAGCCTAGCAGTAAAGACACTGTTATTGAAGAAATGTTTGATTGGATTGATGTATCATGTAATGAACCTGAATCAAGAAAAGAAGTATCAAAGTTTTAAAATTCACATCTACATACCATTCAAAAGATGATATCATTGGATATCAGAGTAGTTTTTTGACTAGATATTAAGAAAAAAGTTTAATAGTGGATGAAGAGGTATGTTTACTTTCACAGATTGAACCTTGAAGTGTTGAGGATGCTAGCAAGGATTCTGATTGGCAGAAAGCAATGGTAGAAGAATTAGATCAAATAATCAAAAATAATACATGGGAATTGGTTCCTAGAACTAGTGACAAAAATGTGATCAGAACAAAGTGAGTATTCATGAACAAGATGAATGCAGATGGTATAGTGGTTAGAAACAAAGCAAGACTGGTGTGTAAAGGATATGCACAGAGGGAAGGAATAGATTACATTGACACATTTCCCCCTGTGAGTAGACTAGAAGCCATTAAGTTATTCTTGGCTTATGAAATATTCAAAGACTTTAAAGTATATCAAATGGATGTCAAATCAGATTTTCTGAATGATGACTTGAAGGAAGAAGTCTACATAGAACAACCTAAAGGATTTAATCTATTAGATAAACCAGACATGGTATGCAGATTGAAGAAAGCACTCTATGGACTTAAACAGGCCTCAAGAGCTTGGTATGAGAGACTATATGGTTATCTTACAAAGATTGGATTCAATAAAGGAGCCAAATATTGCAACTTATTCATACAAGAGACACCTGATGGATTATTACTTGTTTCCATATTTGTTGATGACATTATCTTTGGAGGCAATGACAAGCTTAGTGCAGAATTCGCAAAAGAAATGCAGAATGAATTTGAAATGAGCATGATTGGTCCTATAAAATATTTTTTGGGGTTGAATGTAAAGCAGATAGATAAAGGAATATTCATAAATCAGTCCAAATATGTGAAGAAAATATTGAAGACTTTCAAGATGGAAGACTGTAAGCCATTATGCACTCTTATGATAACAGGAAGCAAGCTTTATAAAGAGGATGATTTCATAGTAGTTGAGAAGACATTGTACAAGTCTATGATTGGAAAAATTATATATCTTACTCAATATAGACCAGACATATCTAATGCAGTTGGCATTGTTGGTAGATTTGTAGCTGAACCCAAGTAGAATTACCTAATGGCAATAAAGAGAATATTCAGATATATAAAGGGAACTATAGACTATGGTTTATGGTATCCTAAATCAGAGAATGTACAACTTCATGTATATACAGATGTAGATTAGGCAGGTTGTATTGATGATAGGAAGAGTACTTCAGGAGGAGTAGTATTTCTTGGAGATAGGTTGGTTTCTTGGATGGGAAAGAAGAAGAATTGTATCTCTCAGTCAACAACATAAGTTGAATATGTTGTAGCATCATTGAATTGTTCAACAATGGTTAAATATTTTGGTATTCAGGTTGATTATCCTATTGTTATTCACTATGATAACACCAGTACTATCAACATGTCCAAGAACCCTGTGATGCACAAAAAGACAAAACACATTGAGATCCAATACCATTTTCTTAGAGAAAAAGTTGCAGACAAAGAAGTAAAATTAGACTATTTGAGAACTAAAGAATAGTTGGAAGATATTTTTACAAATCCTTTATCAAAAGATAGTTTTGAGTCTCTCAGGGAGAAGTTGGGAGTAATTCCCTTTCCTGAGTCTGATTAGATAAAGTAGCAAGTACATTTGTCCATGGTGACTGATGAATGATTGACCACCCTATTTTTTGAGTAGTACTTGTGCCTAATTATTTATGGTGCCCTTTTCCATTGATGTCAAAGGGGGAGTATATAGTAAGGGGGAGCATATACTCTGGGGGAGTATATAATCATGAAACTTAAAAACACAGACAGAGGAGCTGCAACAGTGTAGAGGAATATTTGATGAGATAAACAGAAAGAGGACATCATGTGCTAAATATTTTTTTAATATCATATATTTCCATGAATGTCAAAAGGGGATATTGTTGGAGATTTACTTCTGGCAGCTAGTTGATTGTATGTTTTTCATTGATGACAACATATAATATATAGTAGTGTTCTGTATGTACTTATCAGAATGATTCTATTAATCCTTGCATGGTTATATTATGTTTTAGACATGCTCTGGATGCTCTTCTCATACACACAGACTTAGATATGAAGTATCAGTTGTGTTGGGTAATTTTGTTAGTGGCAGTTAAAAATTCTAGAGTTTATCTGTACAGAGCTGACATATTAGCATTGGTTCTTGAGTTGCACTTATCTTTAGGATATGCGTGTTTGTATTCAAGTTTAATTATGAGTTGAAGATAGTTATCTAAAGGTTCCAAATGTGTTTCAACAAGATTGCAATAATAGATTTAATTTGGTGAAGCTGACTTTGTGAAGCGTCGCGTCTATTCAATTTATATTGCACGGTTGTAATTATGCTTGTGTGGTTAGTTTAGCCAAAAAGGACGTTGTGAAGAGTTGCCTAACAGGTCCCATGATCTCATAATTTGAGGAAGATACTTATAGTAGTTCATTTATGGAATGCTAAGTGTGAATGATAAGAAAAGAGACAGAAAAAGTACAAAGCAAAATATTATTTGTGTTTCATTCATCAAGGATCTATGTGAAGAAGGAGTGGAAGATTAAAATACATTGGAACTGATCAAGATAGCAGGTCTACTCTATAGTTCATCATCAGATATAGTGTATATCTATTCTACAAAAGGTTGTAGCTTTCACCATGGAAGCAGTGAGCTTTTGGATAGTGAGTCATCACCCTTAACAGGGTTATTTGTAAAAGACTCCTAATAGGGTCAAACCCTTAACCAGGTCACTATACTTATTTCATTGTAAATAACAACTCCTAATAGGGTTGCAAGATCTTCTAACAGGGATTATTATAAACAAGTATAGTTCATTGTGGGTGCTAATTCCCACCAGGGTTTTTACCATTTGGTTTCCCTATAACCAAATTGTGGTGTTGTCTATTGTGTTATTAGAATGTGCATTTACTTTATGGTATTCTAGGATTAATAAGAGAAAAGAATTAAATTAATTGATAATTGATTCTCCCCCCCTCTCAGTTATCCTTTGGGACTATTCTAACACAATCCCCACCTAGGTTTTATCTTGGCCAGGGTTTCCTCGACAACAAATTATGGTGTTATGAGCATTATGTTATTTCCTTATGTTATTTTCATTTTTGCAAGTATATGGTTAATGCTTAATTAGTTGAAATTTTTTAATAAGTTCTCTAATACTTATTCACCCCCTCTCAATATTACCTAATCCTAACACCCTCCAAGAAGAAATGAGTGATTTCAATATTTGTTTTCAGAAGACTTGGAATAGAATCCCAGTTATGGTAAGACCCTCTGCTAAGTATGCATTCTTGTACTTTTTTAAGATTTTGAATAGTGATATCTCATCTATGATTCAGTCAATGGGGGGTAATTCTTTTCCTCAAGATTTTGATATTGCTATTACAGTGGAGAAAAATCTTATTCTAGTAGGGAAAGTAGCTCCCAGGCATCCTATGCCTTTCTTTCCTAGCATTTAGTCTAACATGCCATTGAGAACCCCATCTTTTGCACGTTTACCATCATCAAAAAATCAAGAGATGGTGTCTTATGCTTCTCTTAATGAGATGCAAATTATAAAAGACAACTAGCAAAAAATTGAAAGTTTTTTACAAACCTTTGGAAATGAGTTGGTAAACCTTAAGAGCTAGCAAGCTCAAGGAAATCCCTTAGTTCACCCTCAAAATCAATTTGCAAGCTCCTCATCAAAGTATCCCAACAAGCCTATTTATCAAGGTAATAAACAACAGTACAAATAAGTAGAACTAGAATCAGAGGCCTTATAGACCTTATAACCTTGCACCTCTTAATGCTATCAAGGATATTGTACCTAACTAGAATAACCTTTCTACTGAATTTGAGTGGTGTTATCCTTGTGGTCCGCCTCACAATAAGTCAAAGTGTACCAATGGAGTACTTAATTAGGCCTTAATGGTCCAAAGTGTAGTTGATTCACAACAAGATATTCTCATTAAGGAGGTTCAACAACAACTAGACCTGAATACTCCAGATATGGCTTTTCTTAATTGGCAAGAAGAAAAATTATGTGGGGGTGAGTAATAACTCACATGTATCAAAAAACACTAGAGCCAAGAAAAGAGATCTAGAAATAGAGAAATCAACTACTAAGGTTGCAGCTATAACTAAGTAAACACACACCACTCCTATTTAAATATTGAAAGAAAAGACATCTTTCCCAACCAAGGATCAGCCTCAGAAGTATGCGCATCTGAAAACTATCAAAGCTCCTCAAAAGTTACATTTTTCTTCTCCTTTCAATATTGTTGATAATATGAAGAAAATGAACGTATCTATTTCTATGTGGGATTCTCTAGCCATTCTAGGACAAGCGAATTACTTAAGGAAGAATTATCTAAAGATGTAGTGAGTCCACAGAAATCTTTAAAGAAACCTTCAAGGATTGTTTTCGCTAATACAGATGCAACAAAAGTCCAAGGAACATTAGTAAAGGATGGTAAGAAAATTTCAAATGTTAAACAACCTCCTTTTTATGTATCCTTAATAATTGGTAATAAGTTTGTACACAATTGTATGGTAGAGATGCAACCAGTACAATTATACCTAAGAAAATTCTAGATTTACTTTATTTAAACTATGAACCTCTTAAGAAGGGAGTGATTCATTTGGATGGTTCATCAATCCACACCTTAGGTGTTTTCAAGAATGGAAGCTTGACCCTTCATGACTGCCCAAACTTCACTATTCCCCAGGACATTTATGTCATTGATTTGCCCCCTTATTTTTCCATGTCTGTCTAGGGATTTTACAACAAAGATAGGTGAATTTTTTCATCAAATTGGTCTCATATGTTGTTTAGGACAAGGTATGGTGCAAAGGTAACTATAAAATCAGAATTGTTAACAAAAAATCACATAGAGCCCTATATACCAAGCCTTATTAATACAAGTTATGTGATTATAGATGCTGATGAAGTTAAATATTTTCCAACCTTTAACACCCAAATAGAGGGAATTCCTGATATATTGCGGGATGAGTGGGAAACTGAGAATTCTTTTAGTAATCAAGATAATTTTATTTATCATGCTGGTTTTGGTAATTATATGACATCTGAACCTGATCTTGTTATGCCAAACTTGATAAAAGGCCATGATTCTAATTTAGAACAGCCTAATCAGCTTTGGCACCTATATTTTGATGGATCTAGAAACAAGACTGGAGTTGGTACAGGGGTTATGCTTGTGTCTCCTGCTGGTGAAAAATATTATGATGCATTCAGGTTATCTTTTCCTTGTTCTAATAATATGGCTGAATATGAAGGTTTGATATAGGCCTTATAGTGGGAAAGGAAAAGGAATGTCAAGTGTGTGAGGGAATTTGGAGATAGTGAATTTGTGGTCAATCAGGTGAGAGGTTTGCATGTTGTTAAACATTATCTTCTAAAACTTTATAAGGGTAGAGTAGTTCATATATTTTAGATGATTTTGATGCATTCAACCTGATCTCTATACCTAGAAGTAAAAATAAGCATGCTGATAGGTTAGTTTCTATTGGTGCTCATGTCACAATTCCTGAATATAAAGATGCAATTACAGATCAATGTCACATTAAAATTATGGTAAGGTCATCCATTCTAGATAATGATGTTAACTTGCAGGGTTTTAATACTTATGAGCATATTTTAAACTTTATGGTAGAAGCAAATGTATTTTCAGCTTGTAAAGATAGCAAAGTGAAATAACAAATTGTTGAACAAATTATAAAATTAAAGTCAAATAAACTTCCTAAAGGACTGGTAAGTTTGGAGTCCATCTTCAATTCTGATGATCAGTTCAAAAAGAACAAAATTAGCATGCTCATTACAAAATATCACTATGAGGATTTGGAGGTGTTCAGGGACAGATTTATAAAGGTTGGTAGGGTCAATTTGTTGTAAATATTGTTGGAAAGCTACAATGGAAACAATTTTTGTTTTGTCATCGATGTCAAAAGTTAACTACTGAGACTATTGGTATATGTTTGAGTACTATATCTATTGATTGATAAAGAAGATTTAATAAGATGACCAAGTGGAATGGTTGAGTTATAAGAAATCACATGGGTACTTGATCAATTGGCACATTGGCAAAGTAATGTATTGTTTATCTTTCGATGACAGTTTACTGTGAACAGTTTGTACTGAGCAAAGTCAGTGATGATCGAGCTTCAGTAAATTGCCAAGGAAACTCATGATGACTGAGTGGAAGAACATAGTGTTGGGCGAGCAACAATATTTTTGTAATTGTTGAGATTTGAGATCTCTGGCCAACATAATTAATTTTATTAGGATATGTAAAGTTAATTAAGGATAAGCATGATTGATCCACACTATGTAAATGCACGGGCAACCATAACTAGTTCATGGATCAAAGATTTAATTAGTGATAGCATTGGACGAGGAAATTAAATATAATTATAGAAAGATCCATTGGATCTATACTAATATAAGATCTACAATCTTGACTAAGAAGAAAAAGATGTAGATGACATAGATGAAAGAGGTATAAGATAACCTTAGGAGGTTATTCATAAAGTATGTAGAGTATGCAAGAGGATTACATAGTTAATTGACTAATTATCATAATCTAGCAGAGAAGGTTGAACAGAGAAGCACTCAGTTGCAAGAGTGATTGCTTGATGGAATACCAAGAAGATTTGAAAATTGAAATGAGAATGGAGGCCACTTAGTGAAATAGAATTAGAGAAGAATTGGATCTAGATTTTCAAAGTAAGTTGTATGTATCAGATAACACATGTTGATTACTCTCTAACTATTCTATCAGTCAAAATCCTTTATCTAGGTTGACCTAACAGTCATTGTATAAATCCTTTAGCAAGGTGACATTCAGGTGGAATGTTCTAAGTCCTCTAACAAGGCCACTCCTGACAGGGTAAGTAAATCCTTTAACCAGGTCACATTTAGCAGTGTGTTTTGTAACCTTTAACACAGTTGGCTCCTAACAAAGCTCACTTTAGAAGAGTGAAAAGTTGATAGCATGTTATTGATGGTTTTTCCCATATTGGTTTTCCACATTAAAATTCTAGTGTCAACTTGTGTGAGTGTTTATGTTGAGTTTTACTATTATGTTTCTACATGCTGACTACATCTGAACAGTAAACTACATATGTATGTTGTTGCTTTATGTTATTGATACCGAGCATATCTGAGTTGTTCAAATTGGTATAAATTTTTAATAGGCACATATAGACTTGAGGATAACTAATTCACCCCCACCCCTCTCATTTATTCTAAATTCATTCTAACACAATTATCCAAAAGATAAGGATCTTCTTATTGCTTTGTTTAAAGAATTTAATGATCTCTTTGCTTGAGATTATGTTGATTTAAGAGGGTTTGACCCTAAATTAACCCAAAACACTATTGAATTAGAGCCCAATTCATAACCAATTAGGCAAAGACAAAGGCCAATCAACCCAAAGTTAGAGCCCTTAATACTTAAAGAGCTCAATAAACTCCTTGATAGTGGCATAATATTTCCAATTAAACACACTTCTTGGGTTTCTAATTTAGTTCCTGTAAGGAAGAAAAATGGTGAGATTAGACTGTGTGTGGATTTTTGAGACCTTAATAGGGAATTTATAAAAGATAGACTTCCTCTTCCATCAATGGAACAAATATTACAGTGTGTCTCCCGTTCTGAAAGATTTTCACTTCTAGATGGTTATTCTGGTTAAAATCAAGTATTAGTGAAAAATGAGGATCGGTTTAAAAAAAAATTCACTACTAAATGGGGAACAATGGCATACATAAGAATTACATTTGTTTTATCAAATGTAGGAGATACACTTCAGAAAGCTATGGACATGGATTTTAAAAATTTGACGTATAAATTTGTTTTAGTTTATCTGGATGATGTCACCATTTACAAAAAGATTGCAAATCAACACATAGGCCATTTAAGGAAAGTGCTTCAGATATGTAGAGAGTTTTGAATCTCTCTCAACCCTAAGAAATAATTTTTTTCCAGTCCATTAGGGTAAACTAATAGGATATCAAGTTTAAAAAGAACATACAACAATTGATCCTGAAAGAGTCCATGCAACTCTTGATTTATCTCTGCCAAATCACAAGAATAGATTGCAAAGTTTTATTGGCAATATTAACTTTGTTAGATGCTTCATCTAAAAAAAATTCAATTTGTTAAAACCCCTAACTGCAATGGTGAATAAAAATGTGCCATTCACCTAGACTAAAGAGGGAAAATAAAGCTTTGAACAAATCAAACAGGCCTTATCATCAGCTCCTACATTAGCTAAACCTATTTTTTCTAAAGATTTCATTGTATATGCTTATGGAGGATATGACACTATTTTGGCTATGTTAGTGTAGAAGAATGATGACAATCTAGAATAGCTGGTTGCCTTTTTTAGCAAAGGCATGGATGAATATGAACAAAAGTACAATTTTGTTGAAAAACATGTAATTTTTATTATCAAATCTTTGAAAAAGTTTAAACGTTTTTTTGCTAGAAACAAAGTTCATTTGATGGTAGCTCGTCCTAGCATAAAAGAGTTCCTGTTAAAAAAAGATGTAAATGAGAAAAGAGTAGGATGGATTACCATAGTTATGGAATATGATGAACATATCCATGTGACTAAGATGATTAAAGGCAAGGGTTTGTGTGCACAAATGGAAGAAAAGGAAGGAGATGCTGAAAGAAAAGAGGAGTTTATCATACTTCAAGATACTCTCATACCTAATAACCAACTAGCAACTTGCTTGATTGATATGAAAAGATTATTACAAATTGGACAATTTCCACATGATCTTAACAAGGCCAAGAAGATGTATTTCAGATTAGAATTTTTTCCCTATGTTTTCATTAATGGGATGCTTTATAGGAAAGATTTTTTTTGGAATCTTGTTGAAATGTATTGTTGTTGCTGATCAAAACAAAGTATTATCAGAATTTCATGATGGACCATGTGGAGGTCACTTTAACCCCAAGACTATAGCTTGGAAGATCTTGAGAGAAAGTTATTATGGTCTGACTTTATTAAGGATTTCCATTCTTGGGCATGAAAGTTTCATAAATGTGCTCTTTTTTCAAGAAAACAAAGGCTAGAATAATTAACATTGAAGCCTATTATGGTTGAACATACATTCATCAATTGGGGAGTAGACTTCATAGGTCCCATTAATCATAATTCTAGTGTAGGTCACAAATGGATTTTGACTTCTACAAACTACTTTACAAGGTGCAATGAGGCTATTGCATTGAAATAATCAAGTGAGTCTGTTGTTCTCAACTTTTGTCAAGACATTATAACCAGGTTTGGTGTTCCTCAATCAATCATTTCAGATAATGCATTAGCTTTTATTGGTTCTAAGATAACAAAATGGGCTATTAAAAATGGTATCTATTTGAATACATCATCTAACTATTACCCTCAAGGTAATATACACTCTGAGTCTACTAATAAAAAACTAACAAGGATTATCAAGAGGGCTCTACATGAGAACAAAATAGATTGGCATTCCAAGCTCAAGGAAGATCTATGGTTGGATATGATTACTCTAAAATAGATCACTGGTAACTCACACTATGTACTTGTTTATGGTAGGGAAGCTAGGGTACAAATTTAAACTAAGTTTCCATCTCTACAGCTAGCGGATCAACTGATGTTGTTTGAAGAGGATGACTCTCTTAAGCTAAGGTTTCTTGAGTTATTATAGCTAGAAGAGGAAAGGAGAAGAGCACTAGAAAAATGGAACTAAGGAAAATACAAACTAAAAGGTGTTGTGATAGAAAGGATACACCTAGAGAATTCAAGGAGGATGATCTCATTCTTAAATGGGATGTGTTAAAAAGTAGACCGGGGTAGCATAATAAGTTTGATAACTTTTGGACAGGCCCATTTGTCATCACTGAATGTAAAGAGAACAATGCTTTTGAACTATCAACTACAGATAGAGAGATCTTACCTATCCTGTTCAATGTGATTTTCCTCAATATTTTCTTTGAGGATTAGTGCTTTCTCAAGAAAAGGTTTCATTTCTATAAGTGTTGTCAAGCACTAGGTCGTAGGTCTCAGTTTCAATAGAGTACGTTCAGGAACATAGGTAGTTATTTTGTTGCATGATTAATTAGCTTAGGTAAATTTTCATTTCAATAAAGTTATCATATGGTCTATTCTGGGTTCAGACTCCATTTCCCAATGAATAAAGATCATAAGTTTTATGTCTAGCAGGTAGTCATCTAGTAGAAGTCACCCAAATTGTTATCCTAATTTTGTGTATGCAGGCAGATAACAAATTGTGGTAGATTGCATAAATGTACATTCTTAGAAACACTAGTATTAGGCTAATGTAAATGGAGATACATTTTCATTTCATTCAAATCATTAGATATTATACTCTAAGTATTGATCAATTTTCAATTAAAACTCATACATGATCATTACAGTTATGCATTCAAAGTGAATGTAAGAAAGGATGTTCTTTCCATTATACATTTTTATATTGAAAAATTAGAGAAACATATGCAAGAAAGAAGGCATGATATTTATATGAGAAAGAAGAGTACATGCATTTCCTTATGCGTCTTTTTCATCTTTAAGTCTATTATCTGCATATTCTTAAGTCTTCATCTCCTTACTATATCTGTCTCATGTGTCTTGCATCATGAGTCTTGATTAGTTCCTATCTCCTACATCATTTAAATGGATGGTTCAAATCCAAGTTGGATCTAAGAAATGAATGAAAATTTGAGTGTCACATAATAATCATACTCTCAATTTTACACATTTTCCAATAACATGAATGCAAGGGAAAAATATGCATCTACACAAACTGAATAGCAGTATCAAAGGGAAATATATCTTTATGAAACCCTTTACTATATTTAAAGATGCCATGGAGAAGAGGACAATAATTAGCTACCTCATCCTGAGCTACTATAATGTGTGGAAAATCATTTCTTTGGTTATCAAGACACTGTAGTAGCTCAGGAAAACATATCTGGTTCTTATCTTCTTTCCCATCTTATGGAAAGTATAAAACATGAACATACTAATCATAGCTAGAATTTTCAAAAGAAGTGCTACCTTTTAAATGTGGAATGATTATGATTGGTGTAATGTATATAATAATGTTTCTGGGTGTCACGAGCCCCTGATCGAATGTCATATATACATGTGCAAGATAATGAAATAAATTCATTAGTATGATAAATCAAACTATGGTGTATTATCTTAACATTCATGCATTACAAGGTATGAAAAATTTCACACAAGTTTGTAGATCTATAGGAGCAACAAGTACTATATGATAGGGTGGTTGTGATGATACAAGAAGATAATGAAGATTACTGATAGAAACTTGTTTTTATGTAAATGCAAATAATTTCTTGTGTATGCAAAAAGGAAGTGGTCGTGTTATACAAGGAAATAGGTCTAAGTAGCTGCTAGTGGAACAAAATGGAAGGAATAACTATAGTGCTATAAAATAGGGCATTAGGTTCAGAAAAGATGGATCAACAATGAACAATTCAGCAATGGTTTATATGACAAAAGGGTAAATAGTTGTAGTGATGTCAAAATTCAAGGTTCAACTTCAGAAGATGTCATTGAGTTGCTAAAAGAAAAATGCAAATGCAATGTGCAAAACATTGGACTGTTCATTTATCAAAATTGCAAATGGCAGTTATTATCTGAACAAATCAACTAGGTTCATATGTGGAATAGTGCAATCAAAGGTTTTTATTATATAAGGAATCGCGGACAGTATAGGAAAATATAGAAAGGGTCACATGCTAAGAAAATGACGATCATGAAAATGCAAGAATGAGTAATACATTGAAGATAAAGGAGCTTCCAACATAATAGTAGGGGTTCAAATTCACCTCTTTTAATGCCCAAGATACTACAAATGAAAAAATGTGAAGCAAGTAAAGTTTATAATAGTGGTTTGCAGGAACAGAGGAGAAAAAATAACAGTTCTATTTAAAAGTGAATAACAAAGAGAGTGCACTTCAAGTTTCAGCCAGAGATGCATGTATATAGTCTTGTTTGTGGGTTCCATTATCTTATGCTCGAATCCCATAAAAATCATTTCCTTCTTAATCATGCAAGGAGATAAATTAGAGTTCATGCATGCATCCATCCATTAAAATAAAAAGATGCACACACTTTCCAATACCTCGATAGAAAAAAAATAAAGTAATAGCTACAAACAGTCTAACAAGAAGCTATCCAAAATTTCCATGGTAACAAAAGTAGAATAGTGAGACAAGAAAAAAAAAATAGTTAATAGAGGGAGGGAATGCAAATAAAGGAGCTGATAGTTAAAACCAATGGTTCATCTTCAAACATATTCACCTAACTAGAGTTGAAGCAATAGATAGAATAAAGGTACCCAAAATCATTTCCATGTGTTATGAAGAGTTAAAAAAAAATAGCATGGAATTCTAAAACAAGTTTGAAGGTAAAAAGAAGAGTGGTATAACTTATCTCAGGTCAGACTTGATTTGAATGGAACATCAACACCAAATATTATGGAGGGTCAATCCTGAGCTCCAAATCGACAGAGGGGAGTCCAAATCACAAAGCCAAGTTCTAGTTTGACAACCCAAGCCTCAAAAAAACAAGAAGAATCCAAAATAATCACCATGATCATAGTATGTCTATGTCCATACTATTAGGGTTTCAAACCCTTTATTTTTTTTACAAACTATTTGAGAGGTTTTGATAAATAATGCAAAGAACAAATGGAGCAAAATAAATTTCTAAAGTCCGATGTACACCTCAATTAATGCCTTCAATATTGTAGTGCTCAATAGTGTAGCCTCAGGATGCCCATTCTCCCAAATAATCAAAGCATGTGTCATTCGAGGTTGCCGGTGGAAATGATAGTTTTATGACATATTGTAAATACTTTGTATTAAGACAAATTGCTAAGGGCTGGATAAAATGTAATTTTCCTAAGTGATGTTCGTGAATATGACATGGTGTATGTCTATCTTAGGTGATGTAAAGTATGATTGAACTTAGGATTTCCATTAGTTACCCCTTTATTATGTATCCTTTTGAGCATAGATCAAGGCATATATTATGTCTAGGATTTAGGGTTTGGACCTCGTTTGGAGGAGATCATTTTTTGATTGGCTAGAAGGGGCCATTTTGTGTATATATTTAGATTTCATATTCATAGAAAGAGGTTCAGATTTTGTTGTAGAAGAGTGCTAAGGTGAATGTTGTTGTTCCTTGGCATATTTTGCATCATGATATGTATCCAGCCATAGATTTTTTGTAGAAATAAAGAAGGTTTTGAAATCTATCATGTTTTGTAAGTGTTGTTGTTCAATCCTATTCTTCATTTTCACAATCAGTGCTAAAGTTTTTTGATAGAAAAGTCAGTGAATTATTTCAATTCCTTATTATCTATTTTCATATAACCTATTTACCAAAAGTGTATGTATGTTGACAAGTTATTATTTGTGGTCAAAACCCTAGTAATAAAGCATTTATGTCAGCCTATACGTTGAATAGTGAATCTCCCATTTTAAAAATCTCAGTTTCCCATGAAAGATTTTAGCATGTTTGAATTTTGATTTAGTCTTAAATAAATTTGGTGTATCAACCCCCTTTTAGTATTATTTAGTTTCAAGTTATTCTTTTCCCTTTTTCCTCAACAGGATAGTCAGTTTTAGGTGATAAACCAAATTTTAAAGGAACCAACCTAAAATTCGGAGATACCTTCCTAATCAGAGGTACCCACAACAAAGGATGGTTTCCATTGTTTCCATGAGACGTCATTGCACCCTGATGCCTGAGTTAGGGTGATAATTTATGTGCTTAACAGTCACATATCACACTAAAATATTCTTGGATTATTTTTCACAACTTTAAAATGGTATTTTCAAGATAGTTCCACTCTCATGTAATGCATCATATGTTGAAATCTCTAAATTTTAATAGAACATGGATAACATAAGAAAATTATTAGAGTTGAAGACATCATATAAACTCAAATACATAAAGATGCATAAGAATGAATCTTTAAACATGTGGACCAAGAAAATTACATAAAATGAGAAACCATATCATAGAGATTTCATGAGTGGAAAGCCCTCATAGAAACCAAAAAACTCTCAAAAAATGCCTCACGGGATCAATCATAAATGCCTCACTAGAAAAAAAAAAAAAAAAAAGAGAGTCAATTTTGTCTCACTAACATGACCTTACAAAATTTTGTATCTAGTGAAATAATAAAAGCTAAAGGGTTTCTCTCTTTCTTTATAATTCCTTACAATTATTCATTATGACATTTTACGTCCTATAAATTTAATTAATTGAAACCTAGAAAACAAAAAACATATTAACTATTACTCTTTAATATTTTATGCATGTTACAAATCAAGTTTCAATGCTCTATTCAATATTCATAACTTCTATCAGACTATAAGTCTTCTATGTGCACTTATACTCATCAAAAAATTCACATGGTGACTATATCACTCCTAAACACTAAAGACCCTCCAAAATTTCCATACTACAAATGTATTTAGAACTATTATTCACATCAGTGTAATCAATTGAAAAGTAAAACCATGAAAATAAAAACCCTTTAACTATCATCAATAAAAAGAAGTTTACTTAGCTTCTGGTCAGGGTAATTCAATCCAATAAACATATACTAAAATAGTGTTTAATGCCTTTATGAGTTTGAAACTCAAAAAACAATATTGCCAGTTTTCATAATCAGTACACAATTTATTTCACCATCCATATTATTATTCCAAAGTATTCTACTAGTTTCCTCTATTGTGAAGTCAAACACCTATGCCCTAGTCCTAGGATTTTCAGAAAACAAACACCGAACAATCAACATTATCTCCTTTTTTTGCCCAAGGCATAGTGAAACTCATTTGATAGAATATCATAAATGATCTTTTTCTCAACATAATGACACATGAAACAAAAGAATTCATTATTTATGTTTACACCAAAAATTTTGTTACTAGACAGTGATATCGCAGACAATAGTATCATCTTAATAATTTTGTTTTCACATACCCATAATGAGTATTTAGTCTCATCTTCAAAAATAAAAACATAAGAGTGGAACCATATAATAATGGTTACAAATTTAAACCTTTTTATTTTCCAAGAAAATAAAAATGACTCTAAAAGGTACATTCATATGAAATATGACATATACCTTCAATAGTTAAATCAACTTTTCAATCTCATGTAACATATCCAGTGCCTCTAAATTTTGAATCAAGTATCACCATGCTTTGAAAAATGAAATTAAGCTATTAGTATCAAATATCATACCACTTCCAATAGTGTCCTTTGTGGATATGAAAATTTAGATCTATTCCATGTGAGTCATAACTTGTAATTACATCTTATTACCTAATAAAATATAGTATTGTATTTCATTAGAACTTTAATAGCTTATGAATTTTGTTAATTAGGATAATCCTACATCTGATTTGTTGGTAAATTTGTGTAAAGTATCACATTTCATAGTTCAGAGACACATTTGAGGGGGTTTATGTTCTCTTTGATGATGTCTTCATCATAGTTGGAGACATTTCTTCACCTTGTTTGGAGATTAACATTCATAATTCTTTTTCTTCTCTTGATATGTCAAAATTCTTGGCTTAGACTGATCATTGTTATGTGAAAAAGTATTCAAGCTTTGGAGACTCTAATTCAATTTTCAAAGACATCATTCATATTTGATGATAGTTGAGGCACCAATTTTGTCACTTTAACTTTGTCTTTTGAGCTTGTTTAAAATTAATTTCCATTGGTTGCTTTCTTGTCACATTATATTGTGATTGGGAATGTCCTTGAATGGTACATGGCTTCTTCAACATCCAAGTACATGGTGACACAAGAGAAGATTCTAGAGACAACCTCATCCTACCTAATTTGGATTCTACTTCCCAATTTTGTATCTATAATGGGAAGCATTCATACATTTATACTTTATCTATCTTCTTTCCAAGGGGAGAGATATTGTTTGTAGACATTGGACTATGTTTTGTCTTCAAAAACTCACCATTTTTATAGGATATTATCCATTTTGTGTGGGATATTATGTTTCCTTCTTTCCTTCATATAAAGGAATACTTGATTTCATATATATGATGTATGTAGTTCTTGGAGGGTCTGTTAGGACTGAAAATGAGTTTAGGGCTTTAATGGTTGTTTTTCAAAAGTTGTCGAGTACTTTGTGTCTTCTTCTTGCATCAAATGGCCGCATCAAATGGTTATAGATGAGTGTTATGGCCTTGCCTTATCCCTTTTTGGTTGCTTCTATGGAGTCAAAGTAGTCAATTTGGTCTCTATGTCTTTACTAATGTGTTTTAAGTGTCAAATGCCTTAGGTTATATATCCCACATTCACTGTGCGAAGGAAAGTTTAATTTTTTTTATATCCCAGCCCGAAGTAGGTTAAGTGTCAAAAGGAAAGTGCCTTTTTGGATGACAGTTTGTGTACTGTTATGGTTAGTGGTGGCTAGATAGTGGTTAGGTGGATAATTTTGGTGCGCTTGTGTTAGACAATGTTCAAGTAATGAGGTCAAGAGGATGACAGGTCATACAAAGGTGCTATGGTGTAGTCAAAGTCATCATAGGTCTAGTCGGATCGTGTAGTAGCATGGGTGTGACATGTGGCAGGTTTGATAGGTGGTGGGCCAAGTTGGTCAGATATGCAGTAGAGGTTCCAGAAAGTAGGGTGGTGCCATGTGGCTCAGTGGCAAGATGGTTAGGGTGGACCGAGGATAGATCAAATCAGATGGTGACGCATGGCGATGAAAGCAAAAGAAGGCGATGAAGGAAGATGAAGATCCAACAGTAATGTGCTACTATGTGAAGGTAAGATGTGAGGAATTTAAGCACCACATGGTTGTGAAATGCATTACACATGTCCAGATTGCTAATAAGGTAAGAGTGTGGGGCCTATGCATGATAAAGTAGACTAGTAGTTTTGAGGGCTGGTGGGATTTTTCCACATGGACATGAATGAGGTTTGACTAGGAAAACTAACTTTCTTTTTTATTGGTGCCCTTATAATGTAATGTGCATCGACGGTCACATTTTAAAGTTTCAAAAGGATCTTGATCTCGACCGTCGATGTGTTTTGCGCTAGAGGAGTTAGCCATTATGGTTAATATTTTAAAATTTTAAATCTTTCTACATGTTTTACCATGGTGCCATGTTCTCATACTTGCACGGGAGTGGCTCAAGGTTTTCTTGGGTTATGATAAGTCTAAATGGCACCGTTCAGTGGCTAAGGATGTTCTTCATGGGTCTAAACACATTTAATGCAGTATGAAGGTCTCATGGATCTCTGATCTCTTTCTATTTTGGATGTCTCTACCTTGCGCTGAGTGTTCTACATTTATGTAGTTGGACCTCTGACTGTAATTTGGAAAGTGGATCATCATGACAGATCTTTTAGATGATCTTTTGGAGAAAGATGAGATTGATGAGATAGGATTGCATTTATGGCTTGAGAGATAGTTGTTGGAACCCTATCCTAGAGTTTTCATCTTCCTACATAAGTCTTTCCTTTCTCTATAGTAAAGGTTCCAAAATTTTGACCCTAATTTTTGGCTAAGAAGTTTGAGTTCCAGGGATATATCAAATTGGTTTTAGACTGTATTTCATGCAAAGATAGATACTTTTGATCTTTTGCAAATTATTGAGTGGTTTAGTTGTTCAATATTATTTTTATAGATCTGGTTTCATTATACTTAATGCAATTGTCTAAGTTTCAAGTCTCTACATGGGTTTAATTGTGCGAGTTTTGGTTTTTCTTGTCCAATACATAGATTTATCTATTTGTATGTTTTATTCAATAGTTCTAATTTAGGATTAGATTAAAGATACTTTGGGGAAAATATATATTCATTTGATGTTTATGCATAGGCATCTTATAAGAAAGTGTGTGATTCGAGATACTTTTGTTTATGGCTATCAATCCTTTCCAATAGGTTATTTTTCTATTTCAATAGTTGGATTGAAGAAATTGCCCAATGGATAAGGAACTGATCAAGAACTTTCCTACTCTTTGCTGATGCATGTGTAATATAGTTTGGTTATGTCTTGCAAGTTTACATCAAAACCATTAATTATTTATTTTCATATCCTATAGTTTTTGTTTGTATGTCCTACTTGGTAATAGAGAGTCAATGAATGTCTGGTTAGTATCTAGCACATTCTTACCATCATCTATTTTTATAATCCAAAGTGTTGAAGAATTGTAAAGAGTTATATGTTATCTAGATTATGTGCACCTACATTGGTTTTGTAGAGAAGTGTAGAGGTCAATCTTGTCCCTATAGTTATTCCAATTGTCTTGGAAATTTTTCATACTTGGAGTTGACCATTACTAACACTAGTCTTAAGGCATATTAATAGCTTTAGATAGAATAAACATTTTCAAACACCAAAAAAATAGTGACTCTACTCGGGAGATTATAGTATATTGTCCTAACTAACTAGTAAGTTTACCATTGGAAGCATAGAGTACCTTGTGTTTTGTGAGTGTTTTGTATGCCATTTTCATTCTAGTAAGTGTTGTATTTTCCCAACTTTTTCGGTGGCGACTCTAAGTTTTCTCAGCAGTAGTGCTGATTAACATATCTCATGGACACTTTACTTGACATGCGTTATAGGAACACTAGAGCTTGGGTGAAGAGACATCCTAAAGATAAGATGGAGGATGAGTTTCCAACTACCTCTAAGGATAGTCATCCAAGGAAAGGAAAGAAAAAAAATAATTATCCTTCAAAATGAGAGACAAGTGGAGAACACAAGTATAGAAGAACCAATCCAGCATAATCAAGAAAGCAATGCATCAAAGTATGAAGAAGCTGCTGATTTGGGACTGGGTGCTTATGAAGATTACCACTCACCGAGTGAGAAGGAGATTGTAGAATGTGATACTACTCTCCCTGAATATGATAGTGTAGCAGAAGAGATTTCTGAATTGGATAGGAGAATCTATGAGCAGATTGATATTAGATGGAGAATTTAGAAAGAAAAAGAAGATAAGATCAAACATGATCAAAGTCAGCTTGAGAAGAAGAAATGACAATTGCAAAGATTTGAGGCAATGAACTAGGTTAATGAACCTGAACAAGTTGAAGGGAACTTGTCATCCAACTAGTGCTTGCTACACAAGAACCAAGAAATAAGGATAAACAAAAGGTAACAAGTGTTCAAATAGATGAACCTTTGAATCCCAAGGTTCCATTAAATTGGATGTCAAAGTTGGAGACTGATCTATAAAGGACTAGAATGGTGAAATAAATCATAGCTAAAGAGCTTGAGAAGGCTGAGTTGGAGGCTGTTGCTTTAGAAATCAAGAAGAAGATGGATTTCCTTAGGTAGACTTGTAGGCCTTCTAGTACTGAGAGAGCTACAATATCACATGCTAAGAAATCTATTTCTTATGATGAAAATCCTTTTTCTAAGAAGTCCAACTCATGCTGAAAGGTACAAAAACATTTCTTTCATTGATGTTCCTGGTTATCCAAATATAGTTCAAAATGAAATAAGAGATAAACTTCCTAATTTTGTTGGGAATAATGTTATCACTTGTGACGAGCATTTGAAAAAAAATATTGATATGATGGATGACTATGAAATTATGCATGAGGATGTAATAATTAAACTATTTGTGCAATATCTAGTTGAAGATGCTAGGGACTGGTTTAGGGGTTTGTCTTTTGGCTCTATAAGATCTATAGATGAGATAGAGATTTGTTTTAAGGAACAATATTGTGATAAGATAAATGAAGGTTTTATGCTAAATAAGTTTAATAACATCAAGAAACATCAAAATGGGGATGTTGCTAAACTCAATGCAAGATTTCATAAGACCGTGCATAAATTATTCCAAGTTTTAAAGCTTGAAGATAGGGTTTGTCTTTCCACCTATTTGAATGCCTTTGATTCAAAAATGGGTTACCTCGTTAGAGTCAAGAATCCCAGAAATCTCATAGATGCATATAAAATAGTAGTGAATTATTGAGACAAATAGGAGTTTGTCAAGGAAGTTGGGTAGAAGAGAATATTGGAAGCCTTATAGAAAAGAATCTGGTAGGCCTTATGCTACTAAGCCTAAAGATGAGATAAATATGAAATAGATCTTAACTACCATTAAGGATTTAAATCCAAAAGATAAAAAGAACGTTAGGATTCCAAGTAATGATAGAAGACCTACTATAAAAAAATTTAATAGGCCACTAAGGACGCAAAATTATCCTTACACTACCCAATGGAAAGATGGGAAGCCTATTTTCCCACAAAGGAATGACAAGCCTATCGATAATACTCCTGATTATTTTAAAAGAAACTCTGTCAATATATGTGATGATGTCTTATGGTGAACTTCTTTACAATCCCCACATAGCCCTGATCATTATGCAATTTCTCTGAACATATCTGCAAGTGAGTCAGAAAAAGAAAGAGAAGAAGAAGATGAAGTTTATAATGATAGTAGTCGTGCAATGACCACTTCACTTTGAGGAATGAAGAGGAATCTGATAAGGAAAGTGTGGGTAATTTTTTGTTTTCATGTGATTAGGAACAGGAAATGATTGATGACATAAGATGTAATGCTCTTAAGGGAAATGAGCCTTTTGCAGTTTGATGGCCCTCAGAAGAAGAAATTGGACAAATAACTATAGACATGGTTTCTCAAGTAAGGAGTAACTATAAATTGAGAGGCAGAATAGTAGGAAATGTTGATGGTAGACCTTGTGGTATTTTTGTCAGATAGACAGGAGTAAACACTGAGCAAGCACTAGGAAAATAAAATCCTATTGAACATATCAAGAAAAAAAAGACCAAGGAAGGAGGTAAGCTTTAAAATCCAATTATTGTCCACAAGGTGAAGGTAAAGACACTAGAGTTGAGTGCTCCATCTATTCCTGAAAATAAAAAAAGGATTGAGCCAAGCCTTGCTACTCAAGTTGAAGATGAAAATGTCATTACTCTGAGTCAGGGAACTTCTAATTTGAAGTACACTCGAGTTGATATGGGGCATTTGTTGTCACAAATCACAGTCAAGGTTCAACTCTTAGAGATGATGAGGATAGAGGAACACAAGGAAAAGACCTTAACATTGATGAGAAACATCTCTTCCACAAGAATGCATGAGCAGGAGGAAGTTAAGAAAATGGGAAAATCAAAGTATAAAATAGATAACAAAGTGAAATAATCATAGGTGATTGTCTCAAACATCCCTCAAGTTTTCCCAAGTACTAATCATGTGAAAACTCCTTTAGGAGTGGTAGATCCATATTTCCTAACTCTAGTTAGAAATGGTAAAAGGATAAACAATTGTATGATAAATTTTGGGGCATGAAATACTGTCATGCCAGAAGAAATCATAATATCATTATGACTGCAAGTTAATTCTCCTCATGGGAGATGTCAAGAAATAGACTCTAGAGAAGTGCCTGTCATAGTTACCATTAAGGCTCTTCCTTATAGACTTGTTGCATGCCCTGAAAGGATTCTAACTATGAGTGTTTTGGTAGTTGACATCCATCCTCAGTATGGAATTCTCTTATCAAGGAAATGGAGTGCCTCAATGGGAGGGAGTATTCAATGTGATCTTTCACTTGAAACTTTTTATATCACTAGTCAGAGTGTAAAGGTATATAGAGAAACAATGACTCCTCACATGATTGAGGAAATTAGTGAAAATAAAATGAATTTTTTATTGGATACTAATATTGGATCTTTTTAAGTCCAACATGGGAAGGATGGGATACAAAATAATCATGTGTTATTGACTAAAGAAAAATATGTTATAATAGGCAATATTGACTTGTGGACAATGTACTTTGATGGTGGAAGCTCAAAAGGAGTAGGTGCAGGATTTCCGTTGATAACTCCTAGTTGTAAGACCTAAAATTTCTCATTCTCCCTGTTGTTCATATGTACTAACAATATTACAAAGTATGAGGCTTTGCTAATTGGGATAAGATTGGCTTAAAGAAACAACATAAAGAATCTCAGAGTTATTGGATACTCTAAATTAGTGATCTCTCAAATAAGGTCCAAATATAATTCACAGAACCAGATACTAAGGCAGTATAAAAATGTTGTATGGGATGAAATATAAAGTTTTAATACTTTTGGCTTTTACTAGATGCATAGGAATCAAAACAATATGGCATATTTGTTGGCCAATATTGCTCTACTATGAGGATATGTTATCTTTGCAGGAATTTCTAAAGTTAAAGTTCAATCCAGGCCTTCAATCCCAGACAATATTGAAACTTGGCAGATTTTGAAGATGATTTAGATTTTTTTAGATTTTTGCATTGTGAATCAGACTTTACAAATAAAGAAATGGACTTCAGTTGGTTTGTAAAGACTATGGATGGTAAGGTTACTATTTTTGGCAAAGAGATCATACAACTGAAGTCAAATAGAGTTCCTAAAGGATTCATTGTGCTTGAAAAAGATTTTGAAAATAAGGACAAGTCCTATTCTGCAAGGACTGTAAACAAGCTAGAGAACTTAGAGGATGTAAATTTGGGGATAGATGAAGTTCCTAAGAAGGTATATATTGGTAAAAATTGTCCTCTAAAATAAGAGATTTGTTGGTTAATCTTCTTAATAAGTATAAACATGTATTTGCATGGTATTATGATGAATTAAAGGAATAGAGAGAGGACCTTTTCCAACATGAGATTCCTTTAAAATAAGGCACACAACCTTTCAGATGGAAATAAAGACCTGTCAATCCCATCCTATATCCCAAAATGAAAAAATAATTGAAGAAGATGAGGGATGCTGGAATTATTAAACCAATAAGACATTCAACATGGGTATCAAATTTGGTTCCACTTATAAAGAAGAATGGTGATATTAGAATTTGTGTAGATTTTAGAAACTTTAACATCAATTCATTAAAGGATAATTATGGGTTGCGTAACATGGAAGCTATGTTGGAAAGAGTCACTGGATCAGATTTCATGTCCATGTTGGATGGATTTCAGGGTACAATCAGGTCATGGTCAAGGAATCAAAGATATTCAAGAGTCTATTCACCACACCATGGGGCAGTTATGTGTATGTCAAAATGCCCTTTGGATTGACAAATCTTGGAGCAACATTTAATAGAGCCATGGATGTAACATTTGTAGATTTCATAAATGTTTTTCTAGTAGTATAACAAGATGATCTTACTGCCTATTTAGCAAAAGAGGAACAAAATTATCATCATCTTGAGAAAAATTTTGTGAGAGCATTGGAATATGGGGTTTCTTTTAACCCAAAGAAGTGTGTTTCTGGGGTAACAGAGGGAAATATTTTAGGGCATATTGTATCTAGAGATGGATTGAGAATTGATCCCAAAAGGATAGATGCAATTGAAAAGATCCCTTAGCCTAAGAATGTCAAGGGCATTCAGTCTTTCTTTGGATAGGTAAATTTGTTAAGGATATTTATTACTAACTTTGCTGAAACTAGTATTCAAATCTCAAGGATGATGAAGAAAGGAGAGAAGGTAGAGTTGAATTAAGATGCATGTAAGGCTTTTTTAAGTATCAAACAAGATATTAAGGATGCTCTAGTCCTTAGAACACCAAACTATGGTAAACCTTTGCAAATCTTCTCCTTTGCTTCATATAATACCATTGTTGCAGTGTTACTACAAAAGACTGCAGAGGGTTCTGAATAGCCAATTTCCTTTTTCAATAAGTCCTTACAGGAATCCGAATTAAAATATGACATGATGGGAAAATAAGCTTGTGCATTAGTTAAAGCTATAAAGGCTTTTAGGTGTTATTTGGTAGGAGCAGTTGTGATTGCTTATGTACCTAGTGCTTCTGTGAAAGACATTTAGTCTTACAAGAGGTGTTAGGAAGGAGGTGTAGATGGATAAGAAAAATTCAAGAGTTTAACATTGGTATACATATTACAAAATAGGTTAGGGGTATGGGACTTGAAAAGCTCATGGCTCAAAGAAATTTGGATGCCAATCATAAAAACATATTGGAGGAAGACCAAAGGCCCTACATTTGTGATATGGACTATTGTGAGTGGTATAAGGACATTTTTGGATATTTACAAAAGATGGTGCTACCCCCTGACATGGATGAAAATAGGAAAAGCATAGTCAATTTGTAGACTATTAAGTATGCAATAATTTTGGGATAGTTATGGTGGAGGAGCAATGATGGAGTATTTCTCAAATGTATTGACTTTAAAAAATCCAAAAGCTTGATGGAACAAATGCATAATGTTGCATGTGGAGGCCATTATATGGCTAAGAATACTATACACAAGATTCTTAGGTCTAGATTTTGGTAGCCAACTATCTTCAGGGATGCCCACAATTATGTTAAGAGATGTGATGCTTGCCAAAGATTTGCAGGAAAGCTCAAGTTTGGGGGAAGTCTACCCTTGAAACTTGTTTTAGTGGAAGCACATTTTAAGAAATGGGGAATGGAATTCATTGGTGAGATTTCAAACAAGTTAAGTGGAGAATAGTCATGGATTCTAGTAGAAACCAATTATTTTACTAAATGGGTTGAAGAAATCCCCACTAGAAAGGATACTGGAAAAATTTTCATTGATTTCATGTTACAAAATTTCTTGACTAGATTTTGATGCCCTGAGAGTATTGTGGTGGATAATCCAATGTGTTTCATATCAAAAGAGTTTAGTTCTTTCTTCCAGTAGTATGGGATCCAAATTTATTACTCATCACTATATAAGCCACAAGGGAATGGCTAGGCTAAATCCAATAACAAAATTTTGATCAAGATAATAAAGAGGATGTTGGACAAGAAAAAAAAGGCTTGGGATTCAAAGTTGTAGTTAGCACTATGGGTTGAAAGAGTAATAGTTAAGAAAGCAATTAGTTGTGCACCCTTTGACTTGGTGTATGGAATTCATGCTGGGTTCCCTCAAAAAAATCTATTGCAGATGTACAATTTTTTCCAGGAATATGATGAAGAGATGGAGGATTATATGAGACTCAGGATGGATGACTTGATAGAGCTAGATGAATCAAGGAGGGATCCACATGAAAATAATGTTCAGTTACAATTGTAGTATAAGAACTTGTTTGATAAAATAACAAATGTCAGGAGCTTTGAAACTGATGACCAGGTCCTAATGTGGAGTGCTAAACTTGAAGAAAAAGGTAAACATAGTAAATTTTACCCTATTTGGTTTGGACCATATGGGATTGATAGTAAATGAGGTGTAGGTTCATACATCCTTAAGGACTTGCTTGGAATTTTTTTGGAAAGGCTTGTTCATGGACAATTATTGAAATTTTACTTCTCTTGAACTCTCAAATCCATGAAGAGTAGTTGTAAATAGGTCTCCGTGGTTCTAGGAGTAGGCTTTCCTTCTATTGTTTCTTTCTTTAAATTTTAGGTTAGGTTTTTCCTTCTATTTTTTTAGGTGGTTTGCTTATCCCTAATATTTTGAATCCTTATTATACCTACAAGAGACATATATCCCCTGTCAAAGAAAGTGTTAGAACTGAAAATGAAATTAGGGGTTTAATGGCATTTTTTCAGAAGTTGCAGAATGCTTTATGTCATCTTCCCATGCCAAATGGTTGTAGAGGAGTGTTATGGCCTTGCCTTATCCATTTTTGGTTGCTTCTATGGAGTCAAAGTAGTTTCTTTGGTCTCTATGTGTTTATTGATGTGTTTTAAGTGTCAAACACCTTAGGTCATATATCCCACATTCACTATGCCAAGGAAAGTTTAACTATTTTATATCCCAACCTGCAGTAGGTAAAGTGGAGAAAGGCAAGAGCCTTTTTGGCTGACGATTTGTGAAGTGTTGCGGTTAGTGGCAGCTAGCTAGTGGTCAGGTGGATAATTTTGGTGGGCCCGTGTTAGATAATGTTTAGGTGATGAATTTGAGAGGATGACAGGTGGCAGCAAGGTGTGATGGCGCAGTCAAAGTAATCACAGGTCCTGTCGGCTTGTGTAGTGGCACAGGTATGACATGTGACAAGTTTGACAGGTGGCCAACGAGGTTGGTCAAATATGCAGTAGAGTTTCTAGCAAGTAGGGTGGTTCCATGTGGCTCAATCAGCAAGATGGTTAGGTGGGATCGAGGATAGATTGAATTAAATGGTAATGCATGGTGATGAATGGAAAGAAGGTGATGAAGGAAGATAAAGATCTAATGGTAATGTGCTACTACATGTAGGTAAGATGTGAGGAATTTAGTCAACACGCAGTCATGAAATGAATGACACGTATCCAGATTTGTGATAAGGTATAAGTGTGGGGTTTGAATGAGATAAAGTAGACAGGTGGTTGCGAGGGCCAGTGGGTCGATGCTGCCACATGGAAGTGAATGAGGTTTAACTGGGAAAAGTAACTTTCTTTTTGGTTGGTTCCCTTATAACATAAAGTGCATCAAAGCTCACATTTTAAAGTTGCAAAAGGATCTTGATCTTAGCCATCAATGTGTTTTGCGCCACAGGAGTTAGCCGTTGAGGTTAATATTTTAAAATTTTAAATCTTCCTGTGTGTTTTATGATGGTGGTGTATTCTCATACTTGCAGGGGAGTGGCTCAAGGTTTTCTCTAGTCATGATCACTCTTAATACCGTCGTTCAGTGGCTAAGGATGTTTTCTATGGCTCTGAATGCATTTACTCTAGTATGGAGGTCTCATGGATCTCTGATCTCTTTCTATTTTGGATGTCTCTTCCTTGTGTTGAGTGTTCTACATTTATGTAGTTGGACCTATAATTGTAATTTGGCAAGTAGATCATTAGGACAGATCTTTTAGATGATCTTTTCAAGAAATATCAGATTGGCAAGATAGGATTGCCTTTATCACTTGATAGATAGTTGTTGGAACCCTATCCTAGGGTTTTCATCTTCCTACTTAAGGATTTCATTTCTTTGTAGTAAAGGTTCCAAAATTTTGACCCTAATTGTTGGCTTAGAAGTTTGAGTTCCATGGATATATAACATTAGTTTTAGACTGTATTTCATGCTAAGCTAGATACTTTTGATCTTTTGCAAATTATTGAGTGATGTAGTTTTTCAATCTTATTGTTACATATATAGATTCATTATACTTAATGCAATTGTCTCAGTTTCAAGTCTCTCCTTGGATTTCATTGTGTTAGTTTTGGGTTTTCTTGTCCAATACATAGAGTTATCTATGTATATTTTTCATTCCATAGTTCTGATTTAGGATAATTAGATTAAAGATACTTTGGTGAAAATATATATTCATTTGATATATATGCATAGGGTTCATAGAAGAAAGTGTGTGATCTGAGATACTTTTGTTTATGGCTGTGAATCCTTTCCAATAGGTTGATTTTGTATTTAAATATTTGGATTGAAGAAGTTTCCCAATGGATAAGCCACTGATCAAGAGTTTTTTTACTCTTTGTTGATGCATGTCTAATATAGTTTGGTTATGTCCATCAAGTTTATGTCAAAACCATTAATTATTTCTTTTCATATCCTATGGTTGTTGGTTGTATGTCCTACTTGGTAATAGAGAGTCAATGAATGCATGGTTACAATTTGGCACTTTCTTACCATCTTCTATTGTTATAATCCAGAGTATTGAAGAATTGTAAAGATGTATATGTTATCTAGATTAGGTGCACCCACCTTAGTTTTGTAGAGCCAGAAGTGTAGAGGGTAATATTTTCCCTATAGTTGGTCCAATTATTTTGTAGAGATTTCATACTTTGACCTGACCATTCCTAACACTAGTACGAAGGCATATTGGTAGCTTTAGATAGAATAAATGTTTGTAAACACCTGCATGGTCTTGAGGTCTACATCCATGTCTCATGTGATTTTTCATCTCTCTTTTGGAGGGGAGTTTTTCCCTATGAGGTTTTCTCCCTTTATCCTCTTTATGAAATATTTCTTGTATTTCATCAGCATTGTACATGAGTAACTAATATATCCTAGTAGCTATGACCAATATTGCATTGTGAGTTTACGTGCATTACCCTAAGATGCACTTAAGATGAGTGTTGGTGTAATTTAATATTTACTAATTACACTTTACTTAAGCTTACTTAGGATAATGCATTACATCATAGTTTGCATACTAGAAACGTAGGAGTTTGCACCTATATTTTCACATGCTCTAGGAGAAATTCTAGTTTATGTCTGAGATCCACCTTTAATACACATATCACATTATCATCCTCCACATATTACACATACTTCATTGCGTAGTGGAAGATGTGTTTGAGCTCTAAATATTTTGGAAAATTTAGAGTCCTATATAGTGATAAAAATCTAAAAATGGCATCCTAAACTCCCTGCCGAATAATTGATAAAATGATGGAGTACATTAAATGGGATACAAAAGCACATTAATTTTAATTAAAATTTGAGGGATTGAGGAAGGAAGCTCTGTGATAGGAAAAATAAAAATTTCTTAAGCAAAGGTTTTAGAGATGATGGAATTTCAACATGCTAAAGATATGATGTTGTCAGAGAATGAAAATGATCCCAAATTGCATATCTAAAAGAGACCTAGTTTGGAAAATCCAATTTCATATCTTCAGTAAAAATATTTTGTTCGTATAATTTGTTTTGGATTTTCAGCCAAAGACAAATCCGAAAGATAGGTAGTTATTTGTTTGTTTGTTGATTAGTTTTTTCAAAAGAAGTTTTTGAATTTTAACATAGGGTGGTGTCTCTTCACCCTATAGGGGTGTTAAAACAATTTATCCACATATATATGTGGTGTAAAATGTAAAAAAAAAAATAGGGAGAAGAAACACATTGTATAATAGAATTTGATCACAATTGCATCATGAACTTCAATGTACTAGTTTTTCAATATCAATAAAGATAAGTACTCTACTTTTTATTTGTGGTTATAAGTTATATGTTTTCAATTAGTCTTTCAAATATTCTATTGTATTAGAGTATTTCACTATGTTGAACTACCTGAGTATCATAATTCAAAATTAATATATGTAGTTTAAATATCAATTGAAAGGTTTGCATATCTTCTCTTGTTTTTATCGGTCTCTTAATTTGAGTTAAATTTGATAAGATTAGTTGTATAGATTGATTTGAATTATAATTCAAGTGGAAGCATGTGAAGTGATAGTCTTACTTTATTAAAAGTAAGTTTTTAAAACTATCTCCGATTGTACGTAAGATTGAAAGTTACTTGATTCTATAGCCCAAGTTTTTATAAGGCACTGATCTAATCATTATTTGGAAATTATTATATTAATTTATGCTTTGTAGTTTGTAGATTATTAAATCATTTGTTTCAAAGCCTTACACTTAGGATGTTAGTGATTATCATTTTAGTTAAGTTTCATATTAGAAATTATCAGGAGATTTGTTTTTTTCCTCCAAGGATCATTCACCACCTTGGGAGGAACTTTGTTTATTTGTGTACAGAGTTGTGCAACATAGAAAATTTGATAGTTCAAAGTGAAATCAGGCCTACCATCCTTTGATTAATTAAGCCAAAATTGTAGAGGTATCAAGTGCTACATCGCCATTATAAGAGTCAGTTGGCCAAAAGTGAATCCAATGTTTCTGGGCACCAACAAATTGGCGACTATACTAGGGAGTTGTCTATGAAAAACAATGTTGAATATTACCTAGAAGCTTTGGTGATATAATTAAGAATTTATTGGAGATAAGAACTTAGAAGATAGTATGTTTTTTCCTTCTAGCAAGAAGGTTGTGACTCTATTTAACAAAGCATTTCAGTTAGTGACTCTACTAAGGGAGAAGACCTATAAAGAGATAAGTAAAGTTTTCCTCTTTAAAGAGGCGGGTAATCTATTGATAAGAACATAATGTATACAGAAAGAATTTACTACAAATTCAAATATTTAGTATACATACCAGAAAACATATTCACATAAAGTATCAAATTTTTTTGACCCAAGACAAAATAATATATTATTGAAGTATATAAACCATTGAGTTTTAATAACATGCCTGGTGGTCAAAAATACTTTCCTCTTAAACTAAAAAATATGTTCTAAAATTTTGTGTAGATGGATCAAAATCACCAATGGAGTATTTGCAGGCATTTTGTAAATTTATTGAAGATTGTCATATCTATGCCGAAGATTTGATTATGAAAATATTTGTAAGATCATTGACAGATCATGCAGGTTTGCTTTTTAGTATGACACCTGAACAAAGTATCTCATCATGGAGAGAGTTTGAGTAATTATTTATTGATATGTTTCATGATGCAAGTGAAGATGGTATGCATTATGAACAGGATGGGATTCAAGATCACAATATGGAAGAGGACTCTTACATGTTGCATTCTTAAGTTTTGAGAGATTTGAGGGGGATTCTGCAACATATTTCTTCATAAGGATGGTAAGAATTTTAAAATATATTCCAGCTAACATCATTCCTTCAAGCGAGGAATTATTAAGAATGTTTTTGGAGTTAAGAATCTCACTATATGACCCTATTTTGAAGCCCCTTTTTCAGATATTAGAAAAGAATGATGAAGATAGAGAAGGGGAGGCTTATGATCACATTGAAAAATTCCTTATGCTTGATAATTATCTTAGAGGGAATGAAGATAGCATGGATTATGAGGAAGAATAGAATTCATATCAAGTTGAAGAAAAATTTGTACATGATGACGTGTATGCAAATAGTTATCAATGACCATGATGATGAGGAAGAAAAATTTCTCAGTACAAAATAAATTTCAGCTTTGTTAGACATGGAATATCAAAAACATGTTGAGAAGAGTAGTCAAAATTGTTTTCATCATGATAAGAAAGTTAATGGATCTGTATATATTCAGGGAGTACTAGATGAAGGAGATGATAAATTCTGAAAATCAAATAGAGGAGATATAATAGAAAAACATACAACATATGAACAATAGGAAGTTTTAGAAAATAATTTCAATGAAGATATTAGTCTTATTGATGATACATCCAACAATGTCAATGAAAACTCTCATGAAGGTGTGCCTGAATTTTCTATATTCCAGAATCCACTGTTTGAAGAGGAAGTAGATGAAGGTAAATTTGTGTTATCTATGTTCTAGAATCCATTATGTGAAGGATATTTTCTATACAATCAAATCTATCAAAAACATGATGAATGTAGTAGGCCTAATGATGATTTTGATGTTGATAACACTCAAAATATACATTCAAAAGGTAAGATATCATTCACTTCATCCTATCAATGAGATTTATATCAGACTTATGAAGATGAGATTGTAATAACCAAGAATAATGATGAGAATATGTTGAAGAAAATTACTAAAAATTATCCAAGTGTCCCACTTGATCAGATTCTTGATATAAAAGATGTAATAGTAATTCCTATATATGAGTGACCTTCAAAAACTTTATGTGAGGAGAATCAATATTTGGAGAATGGAAATGGGGCAGATTGTGTGCAAGGAAACATCCAAGTAGAATAAATTAATTTAGATAATTATATGACTAATCATATGCACAGGGATCCTCCATCTAGAAAATAACACAGTGCACTTGATTATTTCTCAAAGAAAAAACATAAATCAAAAGACAAAGACTGTATTCGTGAAGTGGAACCAATAAGTATTCTCTATAAGTATGATATATTTATTACAAAAAGGGATCAGATGTTGGGACTAAATAATTATAAGATTTGTTTGTTTAAAAATACTCTTGTTGATAAAGATAAGGAACAACCTAATATCATATTTAGGATATTCAAAGTGTTACATGAACATAACAAATTTTTTGACAAAGGGATATAGCAGTGTTCACTTTTGCGGGGCCTGGGGCCACCCAATATTCAATTTACCTTAGGTAAAGAGTAGATACTTGGCCTTCTTATCCACAGATAATCAAGATCTCGCTATTCTCACAGGGAGCATACGTCCCTAGAAAAAGGCGGTTGGAGCTCTAAATATTTGGCAAAATTTAGAGTCCTATATAGTGATAAAAATCTAAAAATAGAATACTAAATTCCATGCCCAATAATTGATGACATGATGGAGTACATTAAATGGGATAAAATAATATATGACCTTTTAATTAAAATTTGAGGAATTGAGAATGGAAGCTCTATGACAGGAACAATCAAAATTCTTTAAGCAAAGGTTTTAGAGATGATGAAATTTTGACCTACTGAAAAGAAGATGTCGACAGACAATGAAAATGATAAAAATTTAAAAATCTAAAAAGGAACTAGTTCAAAAAATCAAATTTCCTATTTCCAGTAAAAATCTTTTGTTCATACAATTTTTTTGGATTTTCAGCCAAAGCCAAATCTGAAAGATATGTAGTTATTAGTTTGTTTTTTTATTAGTTTTTTCAAAAGAATTTTTTAAATTTTAACATAGGCTAGTGTCTGTTCACCCTATAAGGGTGTCAAAACCAATTATCCATATATATATATATATATATATATATATATATGGTGTAAAATGTAAACAAAAAAAATAGGGAGAAGAAACACATTCTATAATAGAATTTGATCACAATTGCAACATGATCTTCAATGTACTAATTTTTCAATATCAATAAAGATAAGTGCTCTTCTTTTTATTTGTGGTTATAATTTATATGTTTTCAATTAGTCTTTAGAATATTCTATTGTATTAGAGTATTTCATTGTGTTGAATTCCCTAAGTATCATAATTCAAAATGTATATATAGTTTAAATATCAATTGAAAGATCTGTGTATGTTCTCTTATTTTTATCAGTCTCTTAATTTGAGTTAAATTTGATAAGATTATCTATACAGATTGACTTGAATGATAAATCCAGTGGAATCCTGTGAAGTGATAGTCTTTCTTTATTAAAAGTAAGTTTTTAAAACTGTCTCCGATTGTATGTAAGATTGAAAGTTATCTGACTCTATAGCCCAATTTTTTAGAAGGCATTGATCTAATCATTATTTGGAAATTATTATATTAGTTGATGATTTGTAGTTTTTAGATTATTAAATCATTTATTTCAAAGAATTACAATTAGTATCTTAGTGATTATGATTTTACTTAAGTTTCATATTATATATTATCAGGAGTTTTGTTGTTTTTCTCAAAGGGTCCTTCACCACCTAGGGAGGAACTTTTTTTGTTTGTATATGGAGTTGTGCAACATAGAAAATTCAATAGTTCAAAGTGAAATCAGGCCTACCAGCCTTGGTTTGATCAAGCCAAAATTGTAGAGGTATCAATTGGTGCATCACCATTATACCTGTCAGTTGGCCAAAAGTGAATCCAGTGTTTTTGGGAACCAACAAATTGGAGACTCTACTGGGGAGTTTTTCTATGAAAAATAGTCTTGAAGATTACTTGGAAGCTCTGGTGATATAATTAAGACTCTATTGGAGATAAGAACTCAGAAGATAGTAATTTTTTTCATTCTAGCAAGAAGGTGGAGAATCTATTTAACAAAACATTTCAGTCAGTGACTCTACTAAGGGAGAAGACCTAGAAGGAGATAAGTAAATTTTTCCTCTGTAAAGAGGTGGTGAATCTATTGACAATAACCTAATGTATAAAGAAATAAGTTACTACAAATTTAGATATTTAGTATGTACCAAAAAATATATTCACATAAAGTATCAAACTTTTGTGACCCAAGACAAAAATATATTACTGAAGTATATATACCATTGAGTTTTGATAGCATCCCTGGCGGTCAAAAATATTTTCCTCTTAAACTAAAAAATTATGTTCCAAAATTGTGTGGAGATGGATCTGAATCACCAATGGAGCATTTACATGCATCTTCTAAATTTATTGAAGATTGTCATATCTATGGATAATATGTAATTATGAAATTATTTGTAAGATCATTGACAGATCATGCAGGTTTTCTTATTAGTATGAAACCAGAAAAAAGTATCTCATCACAGAGAGAGTTTGAGCAATGGTTTCTTGGTATGTTTCATGATGCAAGTGAATATGACATGCATTATGAACAAGACGAGATTCGGGATCACAATATGGAAGAGGAATCCTATATTTCTCCTTTGGATGCATTTTTTAGTTTGGAGAGATTTGAGGGGGAGTCTACAACATATTTGTTCATAAGGATGGTAAGAATTTTAAAACACATTCCAATTGACATCATGCCTTCATGAGAGGAAATATTAAGAAATCTTTTGGAGTTAAGAATCTCACTATATGACCCTATTTTGAAGCACCTTTTTTAGATATTAGAAAAGGATGATGAAGAAAGAGAAGAGGAGGCTTATGATCAGATTGAACAAGGAATTATTCTTGATAATTATCTTAGAGGGAATGAAGATAGCATGGATTATGAGGTGGAAGAAAATTTAGATCAAGTTGAAGAAGAATTTGTACATGATGAGATGTGTATGGAAAAAGGTATCAATGACCAAGATGATAAGGAAGAAAAATTTCTCAGTACAAAAGAAATTTAAGCTTTGTTAGACATGGAATATCAAAAACATATTGAGAAGAGTGGTCAAAATTATTTTCATCATGATAAGAAAGTTAATGGATCTATATATATTCAGGGAGTACTAGATGAAGGAGATGATAATTTCCAAAAATCAAATAAAGGAGATAAAATAGAACAACATACAACATATTAACAACATGAAGTTTCAGAAAATAATGTCAATGAAGATATTAGTCTTATTTATGAAACATCCAATGATCCCGATGAAAACTCTCATGAAGGTGTGTCTGAATTTTCTATGTTCCTGAATCCACTATTTGAAGAGAAAGTAGAGCAAGATAAATTGGTGTTCTCTATGTTCTGAAATCCATTATGTGAGAGATATTTTTTATACAATAAAATATATCAAGATCACGATGAAGGTAGTAGGCCTAATGATGATTTTGAAGTTGATAACACTCAAAATATACATTCAGAAGGCAATATATCATTCAATTCATCCTATGAGCGAGATTTATATCAGACTTCTAAAGATGAAACTTTAATAACCAATCATAATGATAAGAATATGTTGAATAAAATTACTAAAAATTATCCATGTATCCAACTTGATCACATTCTTGATATAAAATAATTAATAGTAATTCCTAAACATTAGTTACCTTTAAAAACTTTATGTGAGGAGAAACAATATCCGGAGAATGGAAATGTGGTATATTGTGTGCAAGGAAACATCCAAGTAGAAGAACTTAATTTAGATACTTATATGAATAATCCTATGCACATGGATCCTCCATCCAACAAAGAACACAGTGCACCTGACTATTTCTCAAAGAAAAACCATAAATCAAAAGACAAAGACTACATTGATGAAGTGGAACCAATAAGTATTCTCTATAAGGATGATATATCTAATACAACAAGGGATCATATGTTGGTGCTAAATAATTATGAGATTGGTTTGTTTTCAAATACTCTTGTTGATAAAGATAAGGAAAAATCTAATATCATATAAACGAGATTCAAAGTGTTACATGAACATAATAAAAATTTTTACAGAGAGAAATATCAGTGTTCACTTTTTACGGGCCTGGGGCCACCAATTCTTAAATTTACATCAGGTAAAGATTAGATACTCTATCTGATTATCTAGAGATAAATGAGATCTCACTATGCTCATAGGGATCATACATCCCCAGAAAGAGCTTGTTGGAGCTCTAAATGTATGGAAAAATTTAGAGTCCTATATAGTAATAAAACTCTTAAAATGGCATCCTAAACTCCATGCCCAATAATTGATGACATAATGGTGTACATTAAATGGGATAAAAAAATATATTACTTTTTAATTAAAGGTTGAGGGATTGGGGAAGGAAGCTTTGTGACACAAAAAATCAAAATTCTGTAAGCGAAGGTTTCAGAGATGATGAAATTTCAACCTTGTAAAAAGATGATGTCGACAGATAATGAAAATGATCCAAAATTTCAAATCTAAACAAAACCTAGTTTGAAAAATCAAATTTCCTATCTCAAAAAATAAATCTTGTTTTCGTACAATTTGTTTTGAATTTTTGGACAAAGCCAAATCCGAAAGATAGGTAGTTATTAGTTAGTTTGTTGATTAGTTTTTTAAAAAGAGGTTTTTAAATTTTAACATAAGGTGGTGTCTCTTCACCCTATAGGGGTGTGAAAAACATTGATCCATATATATGTGGTGTAAAATGTAAAAAAAAAAATAGGGAGAAGAAACACATTATATAATACAATTTGATCATAGTTGCAACATGAACTTCAATGTACTAGTTTTCCAATATCAATAAAGATAAGTGATCTTCTTTTTATTTGTGGTTATAAGTTATATTTTTTCAATTAGTCTTTCAGATATTCTATTGTATTAGACTATTTCATTGTGTTGAATTCCCTGAGTATCATAATACAAAATTAATATATATAGTTTAAATATCAATTGAAAGATCCACGTATATTCTCTTGTTTTTATCGGTCTCTTAATTTGAGTTAAATTTGATAATAATAGTTGTATAGATTGATTTGAGCTATAAGTCAAGTAGAAGCCTATGAAGTGATAGTCTTGCTTTATTAAAAGTATTTTTTAAAACTATGTTCGGTTGTACATAAGATTGAAATTTATCTTACTCTATAGCCAAAGTTTTTAGAAGGCACTGATCTAATACTTATTTGTAAATTGTTATATTAGTTCATGATTTGTAGTTTGTAGATTATTAAATCATTTATTTCAAAGCCTTACAATTAGAATCTTAGTTATTATCATTTTAGTTAAGTTTCATATTATAAATTATTAGGAGATTTGTTTTTCCTCCAAGGATCATTCACCACCTTGGGAGGAACTTTGTTTGTTTGTGTACAAAGTTGTGCGACATAGAAAATTTGATAGTTCAAAGTATAATCAGGCCTACCAGGCTTGGCTTGACTAAGCCAAAACTGCAAAGGTATCAAGCTGTGCATCACCATTATATCTGTCAGTTGGCCAAAAGTGAATCCATCATTTTTGGGCACCAAAAGGATGATCCAGATTTGGTGGACATGTGATCCCACATTCTTTGGGTGATAACTTATCTACTCCTTATCATGTTTCTTATTGCCTTGCCTATATAAGCAGACACATCTACATTATAAATTATTGCAATCGAAATAATCAATCCATCCATTATGGTATTATAATCCAGTGTATGTCTGTTATCAATAATATAATTTTTACATCTTATTGCAATTGTCTTTTTGTTCTATTATGAAAGTTATCTTGGTCTTTCATTTCATCTTAGGTGTGTTTAAACTCACCCAAAATTCTAACAATAAGCATGATGGTTTGTAACAAAGAGAATGTTGAAGGGACAAATTATAATCAAATAGAAGGTTTATAATCCCCTAGATCTATCTAAGGTGATCAAGCTTATCAAGGTCACTATCATGCATTGGAGTGGAGATTTTTTTATCTTATCAATAAAATAAGTGGAAAGAAAAAAAGAAATTCTTTCTAATTGGTACGGTAAAAGATAGATAATCCTCAATGAGAATAGACCATCCATGTAGAAAGAGTCACACAATGGAAACAATAATAGGAATACAAAAAGGAATAGAGAGAGTTCTAGCTCACATGTATGCATCAGTTTATATTGAAGAAAATCTAATACAATCGACCACCAACATGTAGGCTTACATTCCAATCATATAGGCCTAATTATATATTGAACTCTGAATTATTTATAATGCTAACCTTCAATTGGTTTTCTATCTCCCAAAAATTACCTAACTAGATATGAATTACATCAATTTATAGACATTCACAACTCAAATAAGTCGCCCATTATCAATTACATTCTCCTAAGTAGTAAAACCTAATCCTAAATATAGGTCATGACCCAAATATAAAATAAATTCCCCAAAAATGAATGAAATGAAGCACACAAACAAAGGGATGTCAGCCATAATTCCACGAACATGGAGTGATACGCCAAGAAGATGCACAAACCAAAGAAAATGTTCACAAGATTGGAAGACTCAATGAGGCTGCAAAATGTCAAGAACAAATAGGTCTAGGCCAAAATCAAAGAAATATCCATCCATAAGAGATAGATCAAGGTGTGAACTCAGAAGATGGTCAAACACAATGTGAAGAAAATTCCATGAGGTACACAATTGAATATGAGCCAAGTCAAGGGAACACAACTAGAAATAAAGAGACTAGAAAAAATGAACAACTTAAAACCAAACTATTTTTTGTTCATGTAAGATTGTTAAAAGCCCAAGATTTTCTTGCATCACTAATAGGCTCATCAAGAATAAAATACATAATATCGATAAGACAATTTTCAATTCTCACTAATGCAATAAGGAAAGTTAATATAATTTAGATCCCAATTGATAACTCATTGAGAAGATATTTCTATATCAATATGACATGTATTAATGTCACTTGGACATATCTCTACTTTTCATGGATGACATCATTGTAGGGATATTTCAAATCTACCTTATGACCTTTGATTCAAAGATCGATGAATAGAATTAAAAAATTTTAATGATTACATTACTAACAGTAAAAGATCATACCAAATATCATTTATTTGGTGCACCTAGATGAATTTTATAGGAAATTTGATCTATTTTTTTGCCACATAGAATTGTGAGCATTTAGAAGGAGTTCTTAAAGTTGTAGAAGTGTTTTAGAAAGAAAATAAGATATCAGATAATTACAATAGAATAATTTTTATTTACAAGTAAATTTCAAGACCTAAATTAGTATAATTCATCATCAAACTAATTTAGTGAAAGGAATTTTAGGGTTCTTGCAAATTCAAGGGTTTTGCATTCTTTCAAATAGATGGTAGCAAAAATCTAAAATTTGTACATTTTTCTGTTTAAATGTGTTTTATATGCATTGTATTATTGGATTTTATGCACATAGTTCTCATTTGTAAACTCATTTATGCATTAATTAATAAAAATTACAATTTTTATTAAATTGTTTCTTTGGTCTAGGTTATTCTCTCATTACATTTGCATGTTACAAAAAAACTTTTCATGCATTTTATGTGTGTTTAGATCAGTCCCTTTATTCTTTGTTTCATTACATTATCTTGTTTCATTATAAAATATCATATTTGTTTCAAAAAAATTAATTGCCTTTGATGATCCATTTAGTAGTGAAGATTTTCATATAATGGATAAAATCCTTGATGACATCATCTCTACTAAGCCTCCCTATACACCTCCTAAAATATAGTTTTTCAAAAATTTGATTAATGTGATAGAATCATTTAGTATAATTAATAATACCCTTTATGAACCTCTAAATGATTCATCCCCCAATAACTCTCTCCCTAATGAGGATATATTTATATAAGAACATACTTTTAACACTTATCTTAATGATCTCCCTCTTTAGGATAATCTATTAGAGAACTATGTTGACTATGCTCTTGATATGAATATCTCCCATGAGAATCCCTTAGTGAAAGATTATTATATTGTGGAGGAAGAGGGTGATATATTTAAGGCTTATCTAAGTGTTTTTTCCGTTCTATTAACTTTAATGAACTTCCCTCTACAAATGAAGCATTAATGAGTTATGTGTTTCTGGTGCAGGAGCACCTAGGCACACTCCCAATGCTTAGTCCAATTTTGTCTTATAACTGACTCTATCCAAGTCAGTGACTTTACTTTTGACCTTAGAAGGCCTTTAAATGTGTGTGACTAGATAGATTAGTAGTTATTACTGAATCCAATCTATTTTGGGTTATTTTCATTTCTAAGTAGTTAGTCATTAGTATAGGCCTAAAATGGGAAATATGGTCTTAAGGTGTCCTAGACCTAAGAAAGGTGTGAAAATTTCCTAAAATAGCCTTAATTATGTTAATTCATCAAATGAGATGGGTTAGAGGTCATGAAAGTTAGTTTGAATCATTACTGCAAAAGATGCTAAAATGTTGTCATGACAACATTTGCAATTTTGCAAATGTTGCATGCAACAACGATAACTTTGGATTCCCTTCAAAGTAGGAATGGGAATTGAATTCAAGTGGCACAAAAACATGGAGGAGGAATCTTATAATACCTTTTGGCTCATTTCTTAGGTTAGAGTGGTGATGTAACAAGTTTTTGAATGTGAATAGAAGCAAGTGTTTTGGTTTTATGATACAATCGAGTAATTTGGATGTTAACAATGTTTTGATGGATTGAAAATCTTGATACAGTGTTGGATACTTGTATTAGGAATAATTATAAGAATTTTTCATTCAATGATCAAGTTGATTAGATTTTATTAGTTAGGCTTAGTAAATGGTTTAGGATTTAGTGTGTTTATTGGTACAGTCTAGGTAGTTTTTAGTTTCATGGATCCCCCATAGAATCCAACCATGGGAAACTTCAACAAATAGATGAATATGGTAGGAGAGTCTCTGGAGAGTGTGTATATGCAAGTACGAGGCCTAGAGACCTGATTTTCTATTTTTAAAGTCATCCCTTAGGCATGAAATGACTATCTAGTTAGGTGCTTGACAGAGCTAAGAGTGAATGCAGAAGCAAAGGTATGTGTGAGTGTTATGAAAAAGTGTGGTTTTAGAAGAATTAGGGTCCTATAGATCCCTAGTTGTGAGCTCATATCTTTTCCAATCCCTTTGGATAAATTTCTATGTAGAAATCAATAGACTACTTGTGAAGAGAAAAACTAGCCTTATTAGCCCTACATTTTAGGACACTGGTCTATGGATGACTTGGTAGCCCAAGACCTTGAAAATATTTTAGTTCTTTAAAAATCATATTAGGATCCTAAGTTTGTGTTTGGGGTTATTTTCAAGTTTTGAGAAAGAATCTAGAAAAAACCTCTGGATAGGGATAATTGGTCAAATAGGCCTAATAGGATCCTATAGAGAGTTAAGTTGGAACTTGATTTATTAGGGATTGAATACCCATTACAATGGAGTTGTAATGATATAGAATGAGTGTGTTAATTGTGGATATGACCCTTGCAACATTGGTGAATTTGGTATGAAGTATTTATGCCTAGAGTCCTTCAAGCTAGACTGAAGCATTGAAACAAAATTAGTGATAGTTGTCCTTTAAGGTTAAGCATAAGAAGAATAACCATTGGAGTGGAGTTATGATAGTCTTGGGAGTGGATAATTTAGAATATTGGGGTCCTAGAAGATTGATTGGGATCCTAAGAAAAATAGGACAAGTTAAGTCCCTAGAAAGCTTGTGTGAGCATGCCTTGGAGCACTTCTATCAGATTGGTATCAGAGCTTGTTGGATCAGGCTTGTGGTTAATGTTCCAACTAGAAGAGTTGGTAGTAGAGTCTATAATGGTGACCAATGAAAAGTTGGCTAAGAAGGTAGATGATCAAGAAGTGTAGAATAGAATTCTCAGAGATAGATTGGCTCAATTAGAGAAAAAGGTAGAAGAAGTTGATGTGAAAGCAGAAGAAGTAAAGGATAAGGTTGAAGGGAAAGGAAAGGAGATTTCCATAGATGATGAAGTACGTGAAGCTAAACCTACCCTTAATGAGGAACCATTATAGAACCAAATATAGTCCTAGATTGGATAGATGGACTAGAAAACCATTTTGAGTGTGTTGGCAACACTAAGGCTCAAAAGGTGAAAGTTGCTAAGCCAGAATAAGAGGGTCTACACTCACTTGGTGGAAATTCATTAAAGATGGGAGGGAGAAGGAAGGAAAGAAGCTCATTTCCACATGGAGATTTATGGTTGCAAAGATCATAGATGATTATATCCCTGAGGATTATGAAATTCAAATACATAAAAGAAGACAAGGTTTAGGACAGAAGGACCTATATGTAAACTCATATACTGCATAATTTTAGATGCTTTGTATGAGGTCTAGAGTTTCTGAGGATAAGAAAGTTAAGGTAGAAAGATACCTGAATGGACATAAGTGGAATATACGAGATATGATGATTATTTTGACTCCAAACCCCATTCATAAGTGCCATCAAATTTCTATCAAGATTGAAGAGAAGCTAAGAAAGAAACAAGACTCTAGCACTACCAGAGGAAGAGGTAGGGGAAGATACAATAGAGGAAAGAGAGGTGGATATGGTGGAAGGATTTTTGAACCAAAGAGTCAAGGAGAAACTAATCTTACTGAGAAGAAATAAGGAAAATCCAACATAGAGAGTTAAAATAGAGGAAGTAACTCTTAAAATAGAGGAAGAGGTAGTAGCCATGGAAGAGGTAAATATTTTTACACTATGAAGTGTTATCACTGCAATTAGATCGGACATCCTATATATAGGTGTCCAGAGAAAGGAAACACTTCCTGACAAAGTGATAATGGGGTAAATTATGTTGAAGAGGACATTAGTGGTGGAGGTAAACACCCTAAAGTACCCTTAGAGTCAGAGGAAGGTGAAAACTTAATGATGAGGAGAACTCTAATTAAGGATCCAGTGAAAGAAGAACCTATTCTGAGGAGATCACTATTTAGAGTGAAGTGCAAAATTATGGGAAAGGTTTGTAGAGTCACCATAGACTCAGGGTCTACTTAAAACATAAGGTCGAGGGAGGGAGTCAAAAAGTTGAAATTGAAAAGGATACCCCACACCAATCCTTATAAAGTAACTTGGTTAAACAAAGGACAACATGTCCTTGTCAACGAACAAGCCTGGGTGAAGTTTTCAATTAAGAGGTATAAGGAAAAATTATTATGTGATGTGCTACCTATGGACACATGTCACCTACTCCTAGGTAGACCATGGAAATTTGACTGACAGGGCATGCATGATGGAGAAAAGAACTCATATTATTTCAAGAAGTACATTGTGAAATTAAAAATACAATCACTATTGGAGGATGGAGAAATGTAATCATATAGCCACAATTTTCTTATGGTTGGTGAGAAAGGGTTCTTAGAATCCTTAGAAGAAGGATAAGGAGTTGTTTTTGCACTTGTATTGACACCAAAAGAAGAAGTTTCAGACAAGACACTCAAGAAGAAAAAATTCCCAAAGGAAGTGCAGGAGTACAAAGGCATTGTTAGTGATGGTAAACCATCCACCCTACCCCCTAAGAGGACTGTAAGCCACAAAATAGAATTCAATCCAGTAGCTACCCTTCCCAATAACACTACATATAAAAAGAATCCTCAACAAAATGAGGAAATAGATAGACCAATTCAAGAACTTCGAAGCCCTATTGTAATTAGGAAAACTATTAACCCTTGTAGCATACCCAATGTATTAGCCCCTAAAAAGAGAGGAAATTGGAGACTATGTACTAACTCCAAAGAAATAAATAGAATTACCATTAGGTATAGGTTCGCTATGCCTAGGATAGAAGACCTAATGGACTTTCTAAGTGAAGCCAATTTTTTCTCAAAGATTGACTTGAAGAGTGGATACCATTAAATTAGAGTAAATAAGAGAGATGAATGTAAAACACCCTTCAAGACCACATAAGGACTGTTTGAGTGGCATTTAATGCCATTTGGGTTATTTAATGCCCCATCCACATTAATGAGACTCATGAATAATGTCCCAAAAGGCTAAATAGCAAAATTTGTGGTAGTCTACTTAGATGATATACTCATCTATAGATAGACAAGAGAAGAACACCTTAGACATATGCAAATAGTCTTTAAGAAGCTGCATGAAGAGAAGTTGATGATCAACTTGGAGAAATGTGAATTTATGAAACAAGAGCTTGTTTACCTTGGGTATGTACTATCTCAAGGAAATATAAAGATGGATCCTAGAAAGGTGGAAGCCATTATCAACTGGCATACTGCAAGGACAACAACTGAGGTAAGAATTTTTCATGGCATAGCATAGTACTATAACAAGTTTATAAATAAATTTAGTGCAATTTGTGCTCCTATGCTTGACACTATCAAATGTGGGATGAAAAATATTTTTTTATGGAATGAACAAGCTAACCATGGGTTTGATATTGTAAAGAAGAATATTGCTAACCAACCAATCTTTATTTTACAAAGCTTTGATAAGATATTCATAGTGGAATGTGATGCTAGCAATATAGTTATTAGTGTTTTCTTGAGTCAAGAGGGATGACCAGTGGCCTTCCACTCTGAGAAACTAAGTGAAGCCATGAAGAAGTAATCTTATTATGACCTAGAGATGTATGCTCTGGTCCAAGCACTGAGAAAGTGGAAGAACTACTTTATTCCAATGGATTTTGTAGTATTTTTAGACAGCCAAGCACTGAGATTCATAAATTCACAAGATAAGCTCAGTCACAAGCATATGAAGTGGGTTGAATACTGCAAGCCTATATCTTCAACATTAGGCACAAGAAGGGATTGTTGAATAAGGTAGCAAATTCCTTAAGAAGAAGAGCCCTGACAGTACATGAGAAACACTTGTAGAGCATGGGAACTGAGAGCTTCAAAGATCTATATGGTGAAGATGGAGACTTTGCAAACATCTAAAAGGTATGTGAAGAATACAAGAATCAATTTCATAGTCAATTCTCTGAATATACTTTGTAGAGTAAAATTTTTTTTTAATGAATCAAATTGTGTGTTCCTAGAGGGTCTATAAGAGAAAATTTGATTCAAGAGAAGCACAATGGTGTACTTAGTGGACATTTTAGTGTCAATAAGACCCAAGAATTAGTGCAAATATTCTATTTTTGGCCAAAGATGAATTTGGATATTAAGAAGTATGTAGAAAGTTGGGTTATCTATCAAAAGGGAAAAGGTACATATTAGAATGTAAGCCTTTAATAGGCTCTCCCCATCCCAACTAGACCATGGGAATGTTTGAGTATGGATTTTGTAGTGGGATTGCCCAAGACAAAACATGGAATTAATAGCATTTATGTTATTGTGGATAGATTCAATAAGATGGCACAATTTTTACGCTACAAGACAATCCATGATGATAGTTAGATACCTCACCAATTCTTCAAGGAGGTAGTCAGAATACATGGCATACAATTGAGCATAGTCTCCAATAGGGATACCAAATTCATGAGTCGTTTTTGGAAGACTCTTTGGAAAAAGATAGGGACAAACTTATCTTTTGGATCTGCATACCACCCTAAGACTAATGGTAAAACTAAGGAAGTGAATAGTATTCTTGGTGACCTCCTAATATGTTTAACTAAAGAGTATGGTCAAGTTTTGGACCAACTCATTGGGAAATCAAAGTATGGTTATAATGACACAGTGAATAGGACTACTAGTAAGAGTCCTTTTGAAATAGTCTATGGCCTTCATTCAAGAGGCATATTTGAACTCAGAGATCTAAATGATAGATCCAAGGGAAGTTTCTATGCAAAGGAATTTTCACATTCTATGCAAGAAGTACATGAAATAGTGAGGAAGACACGCATTGAAAATACATAGAAATCAAAGAGAAAAATTGATGAGAGGAAAAGAGATGTCCAATTCCAAGTTCAGGATTTGGTGATGGTCTATCTAGACAAGGAAAGGTTCTAGATAGGAGTGCCACATAAAATTCATAAGAGAATAATTGGTCCATGTACTATACTAGCCAAATATGGCACAAATGCATACAAGTTGGAACTTCTAGAGGATATGGGTTTATCTCCAGTGTTTAATGTAGCATACTTAGTCTTGTACAAAGGCCCAATCTAAAATCCAGATCAAATTTTTACTGAAGTCATACAAGAGGTGGTGAAACTCAATTTTCCATCTACACCAATCAAGTAGGAAGAACACATACTAGATTCTAGAGTCTACAAGAAGAAAAGAAATAAGGAATACAAAGAAAACTTAGTGAAGTGGCATGGAAAAATGGATGCAGATGTAGCTTGGGTAAATGAGATAGAGTTGAAAGAGTTGTCCATTTATTCCAACTTACTCAATCCAAGAGTGGATTGAAGCTTTTTCATTTGGGGAGGATGGTGCAGGAGCACCTAGCCAAACTCCCAATGCTTAGTCCAATATTGGCTTGTAACTGACTCAATCCAAGTTGGTGAATTTACTTTTGACCATAGAAGGTCTTACAATGTGTGTGACTAGATGTATTAGTAGTTAGTAATAAATCTAATCTAGTTTGGGTTAGTTTAAATTCTAAGTAGTTATTCCTTACTATAGGAATAAAATGGGAAATATGGTCTCAAGGTGTCATAGAAGTAAGAAAGGTGGGAAAAGTTCCTAAAAAGATCTTAATGATGTTAATTTATCGAATGAGGTGGGTTAGAGGTCATATAAGTTAGTTTGCATCATTAATGCAAAAGATGCTAAAATGTTGTCATGACCACATTTGCAAATGTTTCATGAAACAATGACAACTTTGGATTCCGTTCAAAGTAGGCATGGGAATTGAATGAAAGTGGCCTAAAAGCATGGAGGGGGAATCTTATGATATCTTGTGGCTCATTTCATGAGGTAGAGTGGTGATGTAACAAGTTTTTGAATGTGAATAGAAGAAAGTGTTCTAGTTTTATGATACAGTCAAGTTATTTGGATGTTAAGAGTGTTTTGATGGATTGAAAATATTGATACAGTGTTGGATCCATGTATTAGGAATAGTTTTAAGAATTTTTCATTCAGTGATCAAGTTGTTTAGAGTTTATTAGTTAGGCTTAGTAAATTGTTTAGGATTTAGTGTGTTTGTTGGTATAGTCTAGGTAGTTTTTAGTTTCATGGATCCCCCATAGGATCCAACCTTATAAAACTTAAAAGGGTCAATTAATATGTTAGGGGAGCCTATATATATTGTATATATGAAAGTAGGAGGCCTGGATAACTAATTTTCTATTTTTAAAGTCATGCCCTAGGCGAGCAATGACTGTCCAGTTAGGTGCACAACAAAGATAAGAGTGAATGCAGAAGTAAGGATGTGTGTGAGTGTTATGAACCAAGTGTGGTTTTAGAATAATTAGGGTCCTATAGATCCCTAGTTTTGAGATAAGACCCTTTCCAATCCATTTAGATATATTTCTTGGTAGAAATTAGTAAACTACTTGTGAAGAGCCAAAATAGCCATATTAGCCCTACATTTTAGGACACTAGTTTACGGATGAGATAGGATCCAAAGACCTTTAAAATATTTTAGGTATTTGAAAAGGGTATGAGGATCATAGGTTTTTTTGGGGGGTTTTTTGCAAGTTTTGAGAAAGAATCTAGAAAAACCCTCTAGATAGGACTAATTGGTCAATTAGGCCTAATAGGATCCTATAAAGAGTTAAGTTGGAACTTGATTGATTAGGTATTGAAGACCCATTTCAATGGAGTTGGAAGGATTCATAATTATTTTAAATTAATGGTGGATATGACCCTTTCAGCATTGGTGAAGTTGGTATGAAGGATTTATGCCTAGAATCCTTCAAGCTAGAGTGAAGCATTGAGACAAAACACGTGATATATTTCCTTCAAGGCTATACACAAGAATAATAACCCTTGGAGTGGAGTTAAGATAGTCTTTGGAGTGGATAATTAATAATATTGGGTTCATAGGAGAGTGATTGGGATCTTAAGAAAACTAGGACAAGTGAAGTCCTTACCAAGCTTGTGTGAGAATAACTTGGAGCACTTCCATCAGTTTCTCTATCATAAATTTTGTCATGAAGATATTATAGATTAAAAGGATGATATATTTTATTCTCTCTCTTTCTAAATGAGTTTTTTGATAACAAGTAACCTAAACAAAAAATGACATTCAAGATACCCCTTAATCCAAAAATATACTAATGATTTTTGTAAAAGGTGCTACAAAACCAAATTATCAAGTAGTACCATATGCATATAATAATAATCCTCAATAATATTATTAGGTAGAATTATAAATCACACCAACCTTTCATACGAAAAAAAAATCCAATAATTTAAGACACAAACACCTTACTAAATAGCACATGTCTACATATTGATTGGGAATCTTTACATTTGAATCCAATTTTACCAACAGTATAACCTTTTTATTTTTCTAATATAAACCTTGATTATGGACATGGTATAGGATTTGTGAAACAAAAAATTCAAACCCATAAAATATCTACATCACACTTTTCCAAATTCTCTCTAGGTTTCCAACTTCCTCCTTTTTCCAATCAATCTATAAATTCTTCTACTAATTTCTCACTAGAACAAGAGAATATTTTTTTTCAAATTTTTCAATAAGAGCTTAATTAATCTTCCTTTGAAAAAAACCAAAAAAATAACAAAGACAAGAAATAAAATCCTAACATCCAATCGCTTATGGATAAAATTGTGTTAAATATTATTTTTGTACCAATGTTATGGATCGCACTCCATGATCTATCGCCAAGGTTGGAAAGTCATCATTAGAGAGTACAAGAGGAAAAATGTTCATTTTCTTATCATTATTATGGATCAGAGAGTTGGATCTGTAATGTTGAAGCAAGGAAAATATGTAACATAATTTAATCCAAAAGTAATTGCATGTTATTATTATGAATTGTGGAACTCTCATATCTTTGAAAGATAATCCTTACATTTGTTTGTATCATGAATTTATTTTCCATAAGGCTAATGAATTTTATAATCTAAAATCTAAATTTCAAGAATTCATTAATTGTTTTTTATACAAATGACATGTAACAATTAATAGATATTTTTTCTTGATCATTCTAAATAATATCTAAGCTCCTATTATTTTTCTTCTCATTCCGTGATATTGCTAGCCTATCCTTTAGGGGCTCATTGTTATTCGTGTTGGTGAAATTTTAGGTATAATTTTAAATTGTGAGAAACCAAAACAATTCTTCTTATTAATTGTCTCCCTGTTTAGGGGCCAAGGTACTATTTCAGTCTTCAATCTATCCCAAGGATCCATTTTCTCACTTTATTGAGTTGTGTCTTTTATAACATGATATCCTTTCTTCCATAGAACTGATTGTTTATTTAAGGATTTTCTCTTTCTTAGGAGATTTATATTCTACTTTACAACCTTTTATTTTCTTGAAAGTTCATGTCTATTATAATTGACCTTTCCCTTGAGTTTCAAAGTGTTTTGTCCATTTCCAAGTATTTCCTTTCCTATCAATAGAGAAGATGTGTATACTTTATCTTCCTTCCTCATTTTTTCTTCCTTTATAAAATATTCAATATCCTTTTGTTGAATTGTTTATTTTATAATAGGATGTCATTTCTTGGATGGATTTATTTATTTTAAAGGAGTATCTTCTTTTTTTCAAGATATTTACACCCTATTTTACAACATTATCCTTCCTTGAAATCACATGTGTGTTATAAATCATCTATCACTTAGGGTTTATAATATGTTATCTTTTACCTTTCTATCACCCTAGGAGGGAAAGGTTTCATTCATCAATAATTTTTTTCCTCTCTAAGGATTCACCTTCTCTATATCATTTGGTATTTGTTTATCATTTGATATCCTTTCTTTCATGGAATTGTTTGTTTATGTAAGGATCTTCTCTTTTTTAAGAGATGTACATGTTTAGTTAAAACCTTTTCCTTGCTTGAAAAGTGCATGTATATCATAAACAAATAACTTTACTTGGAGGCGTGAAGTGTATCATCCTTCATAAAGATTCCATTTTTTACCTAGCAATAGGGGACTTAAAGGACACATTCTTGTTCTCCTCTCCATCTTTGTTTCATAATTTTTATTTTTTCAGGAACCTTTCTTAAAGAAAGATATCTTGTAATAAAGATATCTTCCTTTCAAGTATGTCTTCCCACTTGTAGATATCCTTTAACAATTATCTATTCCCTGGTTGTTAAGGGTCTTCATGCTTTACAAAGGTTATGTGATATATTTTTGTTTTAAGGATATCTATTTTCTATTAGAAGTAGGTATCCTTGTTCTCTTTTCCTTATGATGCCACTATCCTGTTATGGTTCCATGATAAGGAGGGGCATACATGTATCCTCCTCATACATTATGGAACATTACTGGTACATTTATTGGCTACTTTTTTATCAATTCTTAGAATAATAAGTTTTATTTGTCCTTAGATTGACCTCTTTTATCGATCCTTAGACTTGCAATCACCTAAAATTGGTCTAGTCTTATAAAAATGCCTAATTACCCTAAATTTTAATCATAAAAGTCAAACTCTCATAAAGAGCCTCACAATAAACCAGTTTCAATCATAATTTTGTAATTAAGCTAGATCAATTTAATTGTATAATTCATAAAATAAGCAAATATCAATGATGAAATATCAAAAGGGTATTAATTTGTTAATTAATCCTTGCATAATTAATAAAATAAAAATAAAAAATCCCATGGATAGAGATAATAATAAAATTGAATTAATTAATTGTCCTTTTTACACAAAAGGACAAAAGACTTAAATTCAATCAATCAAGTTCAATCTCAAGGATCACTCAACTTGCAATCTCAACCTTCCCTCGAGGATGGATAACAAGCCTTCAATTCAAATTCAAATATTTCCCTCCAAGAGAAAATATATAAATAAACCTCACATCAAGGTATTACTCATCTTGGATTTTTGTAAGGAGATTATGTCAAATTGGTTCAAGATCATAGCAATTGCATTTGTGAGAGCATCTTAGTAGTAATTTATTATTTAAATTAAATTCATATCAATTCATAGATTAATCAGTCATGTAGAATAAAAATTTGAATCAATTATCTTACATTGTAGCTTAATTACATCCATTTTAGATCAATTGCATCAATTTAGCTTGATGTCTTAGAAACGATCAATAAAATTTACATTCATTTTATTAAAATCCTTCATTTCATCAGTGTCACACACTCATCTAATGCTTAATTCTGAGAGAAATTTTAATTAGATCATAATATTCATGTCTAGGAGGAAATAATTTAATTTCAATTGTGTTAGTTTGATTGATTTATGCATACTAAAAATTGATCTAATATGTTATTAAATATTTTTTTTGTAGATATGAGTGAGTCTATTATGTTCTTGTACTAGAGGAGCAAGGATAGAGGATGTCATACTTTTCTTTTATTGTCATCTTCGGGAATTGTGCCAATAATATTTGAACATCAAATATTTGTGGGTTTCTGAGTATAATTGCCTTCATATATCTAATATGCATCATGTTGTGTGAAATTTCCACATAAATACTTAGATTATGACATGCCACTCATACCTTGACTCCAAATATTTGTATTCTATGGTCAGGTTGGAAATCTTTCCTTCTCATTTTTTCATGGAGAAACTTCTCAGTATTGTGCCAAATTGGAAAAATGTACCAAATTATATGAATGATAAAGGGTCATTGCAAGTACATCAAAATGTTAGCTCACAAATATTAATGTACGGGTCATTGTGAACAACATCATCATTGAAAAATAACATAAATATCTCTTTTTTTGTTTTCTTTCTTAAAACTAACACCTAATAACTATCAACTCTATGATGGAAAAAAATAGAATCACACAAAAAAGATCGAAAGAATGACACTCATGGAATATTGAATCTCATTTTAGGGTCATTCATTTAATTCTTGCCTTTATCTAGCTTGAAAAAAATAACCGCAACAAAGGAAATATATATTCAATATGGCTTAGTATCACATCTAAGATCCTTGAATCTATAATCATGGTTGATCATTATTTTTGCAACATAATTATTAGGAGCTTAATCAAAATGGATTCTCAATCAATATTATTCAACATCAACATCAATCCAATCCTCCAAATCAATTCAATATTTTATTAAATTATCATTAAAAATTATTCAATTTTCTTCTATCACATTTTGTTCTTTCTCCTTGGGTGGCATCATAATCAAAATATCCTTTCATTTCGATCATCAAACATATTTTCTATCAAATCTGATATAATGATTGAATCAAATCAGATGTAATCATCAAATCAAATCTAGCAACAATAATTAATCAACTTAGAGATATTGTCTAATCAAGTCAAATCACATTGCAAGGGGTACATCAATATCATCAAAATTCATAGCATGTTGACTCTCTCGAATCAATCGGTCTCAAGGAATGAGTAATTTCATTATGTTTCATATTAAATTGCTCTCTCTTTTAAGTGGTTTCATTGTCATAATCAACATGGGAAAATAAATTTCATCGCATCACATAAAATGATTGTCTCATAAAAAAAATAATTCATCAGATAATTGACTTCATAAGGATCCATACCAAGTTAATTATCTTGATCAATATTTTGATGGTAATAAGTTTCATTGCTTCACATCATACTGGTTATTTTTTCTTAACAAGACTCATAATATTTCAGATAGTAATCAATTTCATCACATCACATAACATTGATTATTCATTGTTAGTAAAATCATTAGTATCAGTATAAGATAGGTAATCAGTTTCATCTCTTCACATCAAATTGGTTACTCTAATCTCAATCTATCATCAAGAATCATCAAGCTATGAGTAGTTTCATCAAGATCCATATCAAACCTTTCATTTTTCAATAAATAAAACATCATACATCATATGTTCTTTGAATCAATGCATTGATCGCACATCGAATCAAACAGGGGAAAATGTAATCACCTAAAATTGGTTTATTCTTATAAAAAGGCCTAATTGCCCTAAATTTTAATCATAAGATCAGACTCTCATCAAGATCCTCACATCAAATCAATTTCAATCATAATTGTGTATTTAAGTTACACCAATTTAATTTCATAATTCATCAATAATCAAATGTCAATCACCAAACATCAAAATCGTATTAATTCATTAATTAATCATAGCCTAATTAATTAAATTAAAATAAAATAAATTCCATGGATAGCATTATAAATTTAATTAAAATGCCATGGATAGCGTTATAAATTAAATTAAATTTATTAATTGTCTTATTTACACAAAAGTACAAAGGACTTAAACTCAACCGTTCAAATTCAATTGCAAGGATCACGCAAATTGCAATCTCAATTGTCACTCAAGGGTGGATCACAACCCTTCAATTCAAATTCAAATATTTCACTCCAAGAATAAATCTATAAATAAACCTCACATTAAGGCATTAATCATCTAGGATTTTTGTTAGTAGGTTATGTCAAATTTGTTCAAGATCATAGAAATTTCATTTGTGAGAGAATTTTACTGGTAATTCATCATCTTAGATAAAATTTATTCATAGCTTAATAAATCATGTAGAACCATAATTTAAATCAATTATCTTACATTGTAGTCTAATTCCATCAATTAAACTTGATATCTTCATAATGATCAAGTAAATTTGCATTCATTTAGATTCATTTTACTAAAATACTTCATTTCATGAGTGTCATTCAATGATATAATGCCTAAGTCTAAGAGAAATTTTTATCAGATCATAATATTCATGTCTAGGAGGTAATAATTATGTTTCAATTGTGTTAATTTGATTGATTTCTTCATAATAATGTTTGATCTAATGAGTTATTGAAGTGTTGTGTTGGAGATATGAAGGTATATTAATTTACACACATAAGACCGATCACTTTTATTGGTCCTTAGAGTAACTACTTTTATTGATCCTTAGGCTTATAATTTTCATGGATCCACATAGAGGCTATGTATTTTGTAATACTAATCCCATAAGTCGTCCTATGTGAAAATATTTTCAAGGTAGAATTGACTAGCATGTTTCAACTTGATAGACCATCAATTTTTATTGAGGATGAGTAGAAATAGAATAATACAACTTTTCATCCTTTCTACTAATTTCTCCTCTTCATGCCACATGGATCACCTTTCTAAACACAAATTTTTGGAGTATTGGAATAATGGTATCTCTTTCTTAGAATTATATCATAGCTTTTCTAGTGGGCTAGGTCATGGAGTGTTTTTTTTATCCTTGGTGTGTGATTTAGTCTGATCTATGTGACCCTTTGTTCGATTATAATATCTTTTCAAGTCTGATACTAGCAGTTGAGATATTAGGTCCATTGATGTATCTTCAACAAGTTGACTTGGAATCATAGTAATCTTTAGGATTTTTTATTTCTTTTTAATGTCCTTGGACATGGATGTACGATAGGAAATGAAAAAGAAAACAACTGAGAGGGGAAGAGGGTGACTCAGTTGTTCCTAAACTACAAAACCCTAAAAACATAAAATAGATATTAATGATCTTAATAATTTAATCTTTCATGCATGGATAAGAAACACATCCACAAAAAAACACAAAGTCTTTTATTGTCAAAACCCAAATAGTTAAAATCCAGATGGGGATTTAACCTATAATGAGGGAATACCTTGTTAGAAGTACAAATTATTACAAAAGAGGAATGCACATGTATTCAAGAACACTTCTTGGAGCTCGTGACTCAAAATGCCTTGGGCTAAAACCTAAAGGAAAAATTTAACCTCACAAGACCATGACAATGGTCCAATCTCAAAATAATATGAGATTTATGAACTGTGTAGTAGCATATACCTTATGCCAAGGTCAGTTCCAATAAAGAACAACACAAATCTCTATTCAAATCCTCTATGAATCCTTCTGATGACTGATTCAAACTCCAATATGTATGGACTCTATCTCTATGATAAATCACATGCGTCCATGATAATTCAAAAAATTGCGCACACATGAGTTTTACCCTAAATCATCAACCATTATCTAGAACTAGGGCAACAAAATCAAAATTTCAAATTTTCAATGCACCACACAAGTAATCATAATTCTAATCCATGTTGGATAGCTAAAACATATCAATTTTCCTTATGAACACCCTATTTCCCATAAAAAATTCATAAATCATTCATGGATCTTCACAAAATGATTTACAATTCAAGTCGGCCAAGAATAAAATAAATTATTTCTACCGAATAACAAATCCTCTAAACCAACCACCATGATTGATGCAAAAAACCAACTAAGAAGGAACACAACCCAAGATCATCCATAAACATCATGAAGAAAATAGAAACATTTAAATACACCCGAACCTTTGAATCAAGAACATCAACATCTCTCATGTCAAACCCCAAGAACACTGTTACCTTCAACTGTAATACCTAAAAAATTCCTTGCATATCTATAGATCATAAAAATTCTAAACTGGTGACACATCATTATATCTCAACTATAATCCTTGATCCACAGATAAATATATCATTCTGGAAGTGTACAACAAACCAATTTGTGTCACCCTATCAACACTGGCAAACAATGTACAAGCTAGTCACCACACTTGACCACATAACATATCTAACTCTTCAAGTGCATCTCTGTGAATTGACATAGACCATGTAAAGAATCCCTACAAAATTCCCTCATGTGCGCAACCAATTATTTGGAGTAATTGAACCTCATTGAACCTATGAACATACTGCACCACTAGACAAAATACTTAATAGACATATCGACATGAATGAAAACATATCCAAAGTTTCTAACAATCTCCCCCTTTGGCATTGAAGGACACATGTGATGGGAAAAAAATAAAATAATTAGAGACCAACACAATCTCCATTTGATATTAGCAATAAAAACTACTACAAACACTATCCACAATTTTATCCATTATCTTTCATACACACCCTCCTTCAATAGCTCTCTATCTCAGCTCCCTATAGAAGAAAGATTATCTAGGTTCCAATCTAGTTACGTACTCTTCTAACAATTATTTTCTCTCCCATTAGATATGTAATCATCTCCTTAACTGAAGATCTTTCTTATGTTAAAGGATATATCTTGTTTTTCATAGGCTCTTCTTCCCCTTTGACATCAATGAAAAAGACATCTCTCTGCTCTTATCAATAATGCTCTTTTTTTCTTACCATCAAAGATAGCTAAAAAAATCACTTACCATTCAGAATAATCTCCATGAGAATTATCCTCCAAAACACCAATCCATCTTGAATGATATCTCAATGAAGTGCTCAATATTGATGCAACCTTCTACATCCTAGTTATGATCATGAGGAGAAATAACCCCTAACTTATCTTTGAGATGTGCAAGAGTAGATTATTTTTTCTGCATTATCCTTATTCTTCTTTCTCTTTGAATTATTTCTATTCTTTTTTCCTTTATCCCTTCTTATCTTCTCTTTTCCTTTGTCAACTTTCTACATTCTTTTGACATTCTTACCTTTCTTATGCATTTTAGCCTTCTTAGTTTGATCATTCTTCTGAACCTTCTTGTCCATCCCTAACAAACCATAGTTTTTCACTTTATTGGTTCTCCACTATTTAGTAATGTGTTGAGATATGTTACATTTGAAATTAATACAAATCTTCCATCCACTCTCTTAATTCTTCTTAGTACAACATTGTCAGGTAATGTGACCAAATCATTGCATGAAAAACATCTAAATTTTTCCCTTTTGACAATATTATTTTATTTCTCACATCATTGCATATACTTGAGTCATGATAATTCCCTTTAAATCTAGAAAAATGATTTTAATTTTTTCAATTTACATCTTTATGGCCAAACATACCACAGACAATGCACTTACCATTGAATTTATAAGTTTTAGCTTGTCTTGTTGATGACTTGTTGTTATTCTTCTTCTCGGATCTAGGTTTTCCTTGAGTAGATCTATAACTTTTCCATTTATTAAATCTAAGACCACCCTTTTCCCCTGAATTCCTATGACTCTCAAGGAATGAATAAAGTTTGGTTGAACTTGTTATGATCTTCTCCTTGTAGTGATTTGTAATTGCAAGCTCTTCTTTAATATATTTAGCCCAATGATCATTTTTTGGTTCAATTTCGTAAACCAAAAAAATATGATCTTCTGCAACCCTTCCTAGTCTCAAAACCCTTGTTCCTATCACCAATAATCTGATCTTAGGAATGATTTTATCTCACATACCTTTGTGTCTTCTTCCTTACTCTTGGTTCTTATGTTCCTTCATCTCCACTTTTGTATTCTTCATCATCTGCAATCACTATAATAATTTATACTTTGTTCTCAAATTGATGTTATTGTCCCTGATTACTATTGACATTCTAATCATTAGAATCATCCTCAGTGGATCTGGATATATTCTCAAGACTCTAATAAACTCTGACATTAGCACTCTACTATCTTTTTCAACATCTTGTTGTAGCAGCTATATGGATTTCTTTTAGTAGAATATCCAAGGTATATACCTTCATCACTACTTTCAATAATTTTTCATATATCCTCATCTCTCTTGATATATCCTCTACTACCAAATATTATGAAATACTTGACTTTAGCCAAATTACTATACCATATCTCATAGGGTGTCTTACCTATATCTCCTTTGATTTTCACTTAGTTGAGAGTATATACTATAGTACTAACCACTTCTCTCTAAAAATTTTATGGAACATTCCCTTCAGGGAACCATAGTCCTTCTAGTATCAAGAATGGACCTGTTATTCCTATCTACAAGTCCATTCTACTATGGATTCCTTGGATAAGATAATTGTCTCTTTATTCCATGCTTTTCATAAAAATAATAGAACTCACTTGATATGAATTCAACACCTCTTTTCAATCCCAAACATTTCACCTTCAGCCCTACCTCACTCTCAACCATGTTCTTGAAGATCCTAAAATTTTCAAAATATTAAGACTTCTCCTTCAAAAAAGTCACCCATACCATCCTAGAATAATCATCAATGAGCAATATAAAATACCTATCACCTTGAGAACTTGTTATCATAGCAGGACCACACAAATCAACATGAACAAGATCTAACAATCCATTAGAATTTTCTGATTTAGAATGGAAATAACTCTTATTTCCACAATATTTTCAAAGTTCAAATAACACAACCTCTTATGCGGGTTAGTGTACCAAGTTACTATTCATAAAAGTGGACACATGCAAAAAAACTCAAAATTTTTCAAAACCTGTGCAATTTATTTGAAATTCAAAATGGTTTCTATTGAAAATACCAAGCCTAAAACATGCTATTAAACAATATATAAAGTTCCTGATTACCTATGTGAGTTATGAAGAACTAAAATTTCTTCATAAACAACATGGTTTGTGAACAACTATATGTTTTTTTGTTTTTTTTTCAACTCGTGGGCTGGGCTAATTTCTAATGCCCAAAAATGATAAACAATGATTTGAGGTATCAGAAAATACTAGAACTTGAGCATGTTCTTAAATTAATTAAATTTTCATGGTGTTTAGAGCAATTTGAAATCATGCCACATTGTTAAAAAAGTAATTATTTTTTTTTAATTTTTTCTATTTGTATTTTAATTAAAGTGGTGTCTTTAAATTGATTTAATTTTTTTTTTAAATTAATTTGACGTAATATTGTGGAAAAGATCCGTTACAATGGAAGAGGGAACTAAGACCTCTCCCTACACAATGAACACAATAAAACCCTAAAAACATTGCACATGATCAATAGAAAACCCTCAAGACACTTCTCCACTGATGAACTACAATTGATTGTATGTTTTAAGTCATTGAGTTAATGATCAACTGAGTTACTAATGTGATGATAGAAATTAATTAGTTTATGTATTGTCATTGATGTGAAGTTTTTTTTATTATCATCATTGTTACAAACATCTATTATGGATTAAATATCTAGAACAAACAAAGTTTTTATGATCGGTAAATGAAGATTTGTGTATACATTGAGTCAGAAGAGTGGACACCCAGAAAACATAGTGTATATCGAGCATATTTTTAACTAAGCTAGGTATCACTGACACATCATGGTATTGGAAAAGTAAATAAACTAAAGGCCAGCTAAGATGATGATTTGGCAAATTATTTATGATTTCGAGGTAATTTATAACATTTCTTTGTTGATCAAATGACTATGAAAATTCAAGATGATTGGACAAAGGAGATTTATACTTGTTTTTGACACAATAGTCGAGGAAGGTTGAAGTGAAAAAATCAACAATGGAGATTAAGAAGAAAAATCCAAGGATGGAGATTAAACAGTTTATGATGCCAATTTAAAGAGACAAGAGATTCATTAGGAATCATGTGTGCACACATGCATATTGTTGAAGAGATTAACTTCATCCATGACTAATCAAAATGGTTGAAAATAAAACCAATCATTTCTATAAACATCACTAAGCGACAAAGAAAGACCATTTGACGACAAGAACAAAGTATGAAGAATCAGAGGAACTAAAGTAAATATTGATCCAAGGTATTATTGTACTTAGCATAGATCTGAAAATCTGCAAATATAGTTGGATTTGAGTCATATCATTATTGTATTAGTTTAACCATTTTTACAAATAAATCTCTTAACTGAGTGGGACTTAACAATCTTTTTATTTTTATGAAATTCAATGAATGTTGATTGTTTTATTGTTGACCCCATAGTGAATGATTGGTCAAGGGATAATTGTTAGTGATAAATCCTCTAAATAGGTCACACCTAGTAGTGTGCATTGTAACCTTTAACAAGATTGTCTCTTCACCGAGCTCACTTCAGAAGAGTGAATTATTTTAGGTTACTGGTCCCAGGTGTTTTTTTAATTAGAAGGGTTTCCATGTTAAAAATCTATGTGTTAGTGTGTATGGATATGTTGTATCGTTATTTTTATTTACACATTACTTTATCTACATTGATCGGTAATCACAGTATTTTTTTTACTGCTACTCGTTAGATGAGTTTGAGATCACAATTTTTTTTCCTCAAGTTGATTTATATGTTTCAAATTGCTATTATATACATCTCAAAGTATTTGGGACTATAGGATAACTAAAACTAACTGACTCACCCCCTCTTGAAGTTATCTAACAATTGGTATCGGAGCGTACAATGCTTAGAAGAAATTTTTTAAAGTACTTAAGATAAAGATCACAAGATGTATAAGAAAGATGTGCCTAAGATAAAAATAGAAAAATTCCCAATATGGAAGAGAAGATTTAGAATATATATATCAAGGATTGCAAATTACCTAACACAATACTTGGATACTGATTTTACCTTGCGAATTAGACCTTTGACTGTTGATCACCTGCGAAAAATACATCAACACAATACTATGATGATAGAGCTTCCTTCTTCACTATTTGATGCTAAATTTGAAAATTTCAAGACATGTACATCAGCCATGCAGATGTGGGACACACTTACACTAGTTCATCAAGGAGATGTAAATGTGCAAAGAGATAAATCTGAAAGTATCAGAGGAAATTTTGATGACATGAGCGGTGCAGGAGCACCTAGTCTACAAGAGCACCTAGGCTGCAGGACCACCTAGGCTAGCCTCCATATTTGTTTATTTTGGCTTGTACTTGACATTAGCTAAGTCAAGATAGGTTACTTGTATTTCAATCTTAGGAGGTCTTTTCAATGTAGGCTAAGTGAGTTAGTCATTAAGACTAAGGTCACATTACTAGCCATTGTTATAGTTTTCAAACTCTTAGGCTTAGTTGTTAGTTGATGGATTGGAGTCTTGAATGTATCATAATATAATAAATGAGGGCATAGCAATGCCATAGGGTCCTTAATGATCTTGGATCCTCTAGATAGAGAGGATAGAGGTCCTAAAATGTAGGGAGGAGGCATAATTGAAAAGATGCCAAAAGTTGTTATTTTGTTGTCATGACAACATTTGCAATAATTACGAATGTTGCATGCAATATGGTTACATCTGATTCTCCTTGATTATAGGAGTGTGGAATTGACCAACAAGGCCCTACAATGGTTTAAGAAGGAATCTAGTGTAGGAGGGACTCAAATCATGCAGGGAGAGTGATTCATTGTAACATTTTGTGAAGAGCAATATAGTCTGAAATTGTGTGTTTCCAGAATTCATGAGCATTTCCTTCTGACAGCCATACTTTATTGATTGAAAGCTTCAAATTAATGGTTTTTTTGTGTTCTTAGGAGGATTAGAGGTCCACTTTTCATTTGGTAAGGTAGTTTATTAGAGTTAGTATTCATTCGTAGGTAAATTTTTTTGTGTTTAAGTAGTTCACTGGTCTGGTCCTTACCAGTCAGTCTAAATATGACTCCCCCATGAAATATAACAATGGGAAATCTCCAAGGGTAGATGGAAATGTTAGGGGAGTCAGTAGTGTACATATTTGTAGAGTTAGGAGTCAGGGAAAGACAAGTATCTATTTTTAAGACCAAGCCCTAGGCGAGCATGCACTGTCTGGTTAGTGGTTTGGTGGAGAAATTATGAGTTTCTATGAGCAGGGGAAGATAGATTTGTATGGTCTAAGTACATGATAAGTTAGGATTTTTTGTTACCTTGACATACTATGTTGGTCAAGTTCATACCAATCAATGGAGACAAGTTTTGGACAAATTTAGCATAGTGTTGCAGACTGTCCTAGTTTTTAGGCCTATTAGCCCTATGAGACCTAGTTTTTAGGAACCCTATGTACAGAGGGATATTGAACTTAAAACCTTAAAAATTACTTGTAAGGTGAAAAATGGTATATATATATATGGTCTTAGATTATCAATTCATTTGGGAAAGTTTGATGTTAATTGGGAAAAACACCCTGGATAGGGCTACAAGGAATTAGGCCTCCTTAAGCCAAAAGTGTGAACTCGATTGCAAAGAGTGAAGAGATTCCTCAAGATATATTCCAAACTGATTGAATGTGATGTATACATGTTGATAGACACCCCTAAAAATTAATCAAGAAGGATACAGTGAAAATTGGCATTTAGACTCTTCTAAGTGCAAGTTGGGGAAGTGGAGATTGAACTAATTATAGGGTGTTAGTCTTTCAAAATGGTGAAGCACAAGTGGAGAATCTTAGAGAAGAGTAGGATTAGGAATTAGTTAATTATCTAAGCCTAAAAAGGACCTAGAGGAGATAATGATCCTTGAAGAAGATAGAGAAGATCTTCTTGGTAGATTGTGCAAGCAAGCCCATTGGAACACTTACATCATATTGGTATCAAAGCTTGATTAAAGATTAGGCTCATGGTGGATGTTTCAGCCTACTGAATCCATGGGAGAGAATACACTTAGAGGATCAAAAATAGATAAATTCATGGTGACTTATGCTGAGCTAGCCAAAAAGGTGGAAGAACAAGAAGAAGACAACAAGTCATTAAGATAAAGATTGTCTCAAATGGAGCAACTCTTGGGAGAAGTCTAAGACAAAGCTGAGAAGATGAAGGATAAGATTGACCAGAAATAAGAAGATGAAGCAAGGGAGAAAGGAGTGGATAGAAGAAGAAGCTCCAACCCCTGATCCTATCACTGATCAAGAACCCTTCTTAAAGGCATTGAAGGCTTTGAGTGGTAAAGCTTTGGAGGGTGTGTCACTATTTAGTGGACAAATGGATCCAAATTTAGTAGTGGATTGGATAGAAAGCATAGAGAACCATTTTGAATGTGATGGTATCACAGAGGCCCAAAAAGTGAATGTGGCCAAGTCAAGATTGAGAGGTTCAGCTCTCACATTGTGGAAGTTTGTTCAAACTGAAAGAGAAAAGGAAGGAAAGAGTCCCATAGCCACATGGAAAGGCATGGTGAGTAAGATTAAGAAAACCTATTTTCCTAATGATTATGAAGTGTAGCTACATAGGAGGACACATAATCTCAGACAAAAAGACTTAGATGTCCAAGACTACACTAAAGAGTTCCAAAAGTTGTGCCTATGGTCACAAGTGGTTGAAGATGAAAGCATCAAGCTAGCTAGGTATATGAATGGAGTTAAATGGTCTATTCAAGAAGATACGAGTCTAGTGAACTTGAAAACCATCCCCCAATGCTATCAAATGGCCTTGAAGATAGAAGAAAAATAAAAGAGGAAGCAAGAACAAATTTCTAACGGAAGAGGTAGAGGAAGATATAGTAGAGGAGAAAGAGGTGGATATGGTGGGAGGAGTCCAAAATTAAGGACACAAGGAGATGTCAAATACAATGAGAAGCAAGAAGAAAGTTACAGTAAAGGTGGTAGAGGAAGGAACTCCAATTTCATAGGTAGAAGTGGTGGACAAGGAAGAGGCAATTACTTTGCCAATATGAAATGTTACCATTGTAACCAAATGGGACACCCTGTCTATAGGTGTCCAGAGAGGGGTAGTACTTCTCAAGGAGGTAACAAGAGGACTAATTTGGTTCAAGAAGACACAAGTACAACTGATAAAAACCTTGAGGTTCCATTAAACTTAGAGGAAGGTGACAACCTCATGATGAGGAGAACATTGATCAAGGAGCCAATCAAGGAGGAGCCAATCCAAAGGAGGTCTTTTTTTAGGATCAAATGTAAGGTGATGGGTAAAGTGTGTAGGGTTATCATAGACTCAGGGTCTACTGATAATATTGTATCAGAGGAAGCATTCAGAAAGTTAGGTATGACAAGGATACTCCATACTCATCCCTACAAGGTGACATGGCTCAATAAGGGACAACATGTCTTAGTGAATGAGAAAGCATGGGTAGAGTTCTCTATAGGGAGATATAAGGAAAAGGTACTATGTGATGTAATTCCCATGGATGCATGTCACTTGCTACTAAGTAGGCCATGGAAATTCTACCGCCAAGCTATCCATGATGGAGTGAAGAACTCCTATACTTTAAAGAAGGATAATATGACTTTCAAAATTCAGCCATTATTAGAAGATGCAGAGGTAAAGATAGCTGGTCCCAATGTACTAATGGTGAGTGAGAAATAATTCTTGGAGACCATGGAAGAAGGAGAAGGAGTTGGTTTTTCTCTAGTGTTGAAGCCCAAGGAAGAGGAAGACAAAATAGTGAAGAAGACGGAGCTGCTACAGGAGATACAAGAAATGTTGTAGAAGTATGAAGGCATTATAAGTGATGGAAAACCATCAACCTTACCCCCTATGAGACCTATAAGCCATAATATTGACCTTATTCCTAGAGCTACCCTACCCAATAACACAACCTACAAGATGACACCTCAACAGAATGAGGAAATAGCTAGGCAAGTTCAAGAGTTACTAGATCAAGGTCTTATAAGGAAGAGTATTAGTCCTTGTGCTATACCCATAGTCCTAGCCCCTATGAAATGAGGTACTTGGATATTTTGTACTGACTCCAGAGCCATAAATAGGATCACTATTAGATAGAGGTTCCTTATCCCTAATATAGAAGACTTGATGCATTGTCTAGGAGGTGCAAGGTACTTCATAAAGATAGATTTAAAAAGTGGCTATCACCAAATAAGGGTAAATAAAGGAGATGAGTGGAAGACAGCCTTCAAGACCACTGAAGGGTTGTATGAATTGCTAGTTATGCCATTTTCCTTATCAAATGCTCCATCAACTTTTATGAGCTTGATTAATGAAGTAATTAAAGATGACATTGGCAAGTTTGTAGTGATATACTTGGATTATATACTCATCTTTAGTAAGACAAGAGAGGAACACCTCAAGAATGTGGAATTAGTACCTAAGAGGCTACATGAAGAGAAGTTAATGATTAACTTGCAAAAATGTGAGTTCATCAAAATAGAGCTAGTATACCTAGGATTTGTTTTATCTCATGGTAATCTGAAAATGGACAAGAGTAAGGTAGAAGCCATTACGAATTGTCCCACTCCAAGGACATCAATAGAGGTAAGGATTTTTCATTGTCTTGCTGAGTATTATAGGAAGTTCAAAAGGCAATTTAGTGATATTTGTGCTCCAATTTTGGATACAATCAAAGGAGGAATGAAGACCAAGCTCATGTGGAATGAACAAACCAACAAGAGCTTTGAGTTGCTAAAGGAAAAGATTGCTACCCAACCAGTGTTAGTCTTACCAAGCTTTGAGAATCTTTTCGGAATTGAATGTGATGCAAGCAACATAGATAGTGGAGTTGTCCTAAGCCAAGAGGGTAGACCAGTAGAATTTCACTCTGAGAAGTTGAGTGAAGTGAAGAAGAAGTATTCTTCTTATGACCTTGAGTTGTATGCATTGGTTCAAGCCTTGAGAAAGTGGAGGCACTACTTGCTGCCCAAAGAGTTGATTGTTTATTTAGATAATAGAGCCTTAAGTTTTATGAATTCTCAAGATAATTTGAGCCACAAGCACATGAAGTGGGTTGAATACCTAAAAGCTTACACCTTTAACATCAAACATAAGAAAGGTGTCCTCAATAAAGTTGTTGATGCATTTTCAAGAAGAGATCTTACCATTCAAGAAATTTAGTTGAAGAGCATGGGAATAGATCACTTCAGGGATCTATATGCTAAAGATGAGGACTTTGTAGATATTTACAAGGTATGTGCTGAATACAAGAACCATTTCCATAGTGAGTATGTTGAATATACTTTACAAAGTAATCTCTTGTTTAAAGGAAATAAGCTATGTGTCCCTAGAGGTTCCATTAGGGAGAACATGATTCAAGAGAAGCACAATGGTGCATTGAGTGGTCACTTTGGGATCACAAAGACACAAGAACTAGTTCAAAGGT
>MU223266.1:372198-385039 GCA_018584345.1 Thuja plicata
GGGAGAACATGATTCAAGAGAAGCACAATGGTGCATTGAGTGGTCACTTTGGGATCACAAAGACACAAGAACTAGTTCAAAGGTTCTACTATTGGCCGAGGATGAATATTGATGTCAAGAGGTATGTGGAGAGTTGTATTTTATGTCAAAGAGCCAAGGGTACTTCATCAAATGTTGGTCTCTATCAGCTCCTACCTATTCCTACTAGATCATGGGATTGCTTAAGCATGGATTTTGTAGTTGGGTTACCCAAAACAAGACAAGTTATGGATAATGTGTATGTAGTTGTGGATAGGTTTAGAAAAATGGCTCCCTTTGTGCCATGAAAGACCACTAATGATGCTAGCCAAATAGCATCTCTATTCTTCAAAGAGATAGTAAGAATCCATGGGTTACCTCAGAGCATTGTGTCTGATAGAGACACCAAATTTATGAGTCATTTTTGGAAGACTCTTTGGCAAAGAATAGGCACTAATTTATCCTTTCGATCTGCCTACCATCCTCAAACTAATGGATAGACAAAAATAGTGAATAGAAGCCTTGGAAATCTACTGAGATGCTTGACAAAGGAGTACAGATAGCAATGTGTTTAATTTATTGGATAGGCTGAGTATGCCTACAATGACACCATAATTAGGTCAATAGGGAAGAGCCCCTTTGAGGTAGTGTATGGATTACATCCTAGAGGAGTCTATGAGTTGAGAGACTTGAAGGATGGAGTGAAATCAAGTGGATATGAAGATGGTTTTTCTCAAGCCATGCAAGAGATTCATGATACAGTCTAGAAAACATTGATAGAGAACACCTTGAAACATAAGACAAAGGTTGATGAAAGTAGGAGGATAGTTGAGTTTGATGTGGGTGACATGGTGATGGTACATCTAAATAAATAAATTTTGTAGAAGGGAGTCCATCACAAGTTGCAGATGAGAAGGATAGGCCCTTTTCCTATCTTGGCTAAGTATGGTGATAATGCTTTCAAAGTAGAACTCCCATAAGACAGTGGACTATCACCTATCTTTAACATTGCAGACTTAGTCCACTAAAAAGGACCTAAGCAAGACTTCAATCAGAGTCTTCAAGAAGTCATCAAAGATGTGGAGGAGTTACAATTACCATCTTATACAGTCAAAGGAGTTGACAATATACTAGATACAAGAATCTATGAGAAGACTAGAACAAGAGAGTATAAAGAGAACTTGATCAAGAGAAATGATCAAATAAATAAAGATGTAGTATGGGTCAAAGAAATATAGTTAAAGAAGCTAGATATTTATCCAAGGATCATCAATCCAATGGTGGATTGATCTTTTTGTTTTGGGGAGGATGGTGCAGGAGCACCTAGTCTGCAAGAGCACCTAGGTTGCAGGAGCACCTAGGCTAGCCTCCATGTTTGTCTATTTTGGCTTGTACTTGACATTAGCCAAGTCAAGATAGGGTAGTTTTATTTTGGTCTTAGGAGGTATTTTAAATGTAGGCTAAGTGAGTTAGTCATTAAGACTAAGGTCACATTACTAGCCATTGTTTGTAGTTTTCAAATTCTTAGGCTTAGTTGTTAGTTGATGGATTGGAGTCTTTAATGTGTCTTAATCTCATAAATGAGGGCATAGAGATGTCATAGGGGCCTTAATGATCTTTGATCCTTGAGATAGAGAGGATAGAGGTCCTAAAATTTAGGGAGGAGGCATAATTGAAACGATGCCAAAAGTTGTTATTTTGTTGTCATGACAACATTTGCAATAATTGCAAATGTGGCATGCAATATGGTTACATTAGATTTTGCTTGATTATAGGAGTTGGGAATCAGCCAAAAAGGCCCAAAAATGGTGGAAGAAGGAATCTAGCATAGGAGAGAATCGAATCATGCAGGGAGAGTGATTCACTGTAACATTTTGTGAAGAGAAATACAATCTAAAATTGTGTGTTTCCAGAATTCCCGAGCATTTCCTTGTGATAGTCATACTTTATGGATTGAAAGCTTCAAAGTAATGGTTTTTTTTTGTTCTTAGGAGGATTAGAGACACTTTTCATTTGGTAAGGTAGTTAATTAGAGTTATTATTCAGTCGTAGGTAAATTGTTTTGTGTTTAAGTAGTGCACTACTCCGGTCCTGACCAGTCAGTCTAAATATGACTCCTCCATGAAATCTAACAATGGGAAATCTCCAAGAGTAGATGGAAATGTTAGGGGAGTTATTAATGTACATAATTGTAGAATTAGGAGTTAGGGAAAGACAAGTAGCTATTTTTAAGACCAAGCCCTAGGCGAGCATGCACTGTCCGGTTAGTGGTTTCATGGAGAAACAGTGAGTTTCCATGAGCAGGGGAAGATAGATCTATATGGTCTAAGTATATGATAAGTTATGGTTTTGTGTTACCTTGACATACTAAGTTGGTTGAGTTCATACCAATTAGTGGAGACAAGTTTTAGACAATTTTAGCATAGTGTTACAGACTATCCTAGTTTTTAGTCCTATTAGCCCTATGAGACCTCGTTTGTAGGAATCCTATGTACAGAGGGCTAATGAACTTCAAACCTTAAAAATGTCTTGTAAGATGAAAATGGGCATCTGGATATGGTCTTATATTTTCAAGTCATTTTTGAAAGTTTGAAGTTAATTGGGAAAAACACCGTAGATAGGGCTACAAGGAATTAGGCCTCCTTAAGCCAAAAGTGTGAACTCGATTGCAAAGAGTGAAGAGATTCCTCAAGATGGATTCCAAGCTGATTGAATGTTATGTCTACATGTCAATAAACATCCCTGCAAATGAATCAAGAAGGATAGAGTGAAAATTGGCATTTAGACTCTTCTAAGTGCAAGTTGGGGAAGTGGAGATTGAACTAATTATAGGGTGTTAGTCTTTCAAAAGGGTGAAGCACAAGTGGAGACTCTTAGAGAAGAGTAGGATTAGGACTTAGTTAATGATCTAAGACTAATCAGGACCTAGAGGAGATTAGGATCCTTGAAGAAGATAGAGAATATCTTCTTGGTAGATTGTGCAAGCAAGCCCATTGGAACACTTACATCAATGAGAATGAAAGAAGGCGAAAACATATCAGAGTACAGTAACCGAACCAAGGAGGTTGTGAATACTATTTGTGGAATAGGTGGATTTATTAATGAAGACACTATTGTAAGTAATATTCTAAGAACTTTATTTCCTATTTATGCTATTAGAGTCTCTACAATAAATGAAATGAGAGCAGCACCTAGAAATAATATTATAATTGATAGTCTAGTCGGTAGAATGATTTAATTGGAGATGAAATTTTTTTATAAAAGTATTGTTCCTACTATTGAGTCTTCATTTAAGTTGTCTCTAAAAAATTTTAAATCTGGTAACAAACACATGATAAGAAATGATAGTGACAGTGACAGTGACTAGAGAGAACTTGATGAACTTAAAGCATTAATGGAAAGAAGATTGCATAAAGTTAAAGGAAGATTTAAAGGTAAACTATCTCTGGCATGCTTTAATTGTAAATAAATTGGAAACTTTTCTGCCAGATGCCCTAACAAGAAAAATGGTGAAAGCAACAATGAAAGATCTAATGAAAGAAAGGATGATACAGATGATGATCGATAATATAGAAGCAACAAGAAGTATTATAGGAGTAAGTGAGATTGAAAAGAAAAAGGCAAGAAGGCATGCCACCTTGTTGAAGATGAAGATAAATAAATTGACACTGACATTGATGAAGATATTGAGATAGTATTTGTATCTATGAAAGAAGATTCAGAAGAAGATAAAAGGTATGTTGAAACAACACTTATTTCTAAAGTCATAAATAATGATATTTGGGTTATTGATAGTGGTTTTACTCATCATATGACTGGAGATAAAGAAAATTTTGAATTTCTTGAGCATTATTATGGTGGATCTATTAGAATGGGAAATAATACACCTTGTCTAGTGAAAGGAAAAGAGACTATATATCCGAATAATAAGATCAAATGTGACAATGCATATTGGCTGAAAGGACTTAATTATAATATGTTGAGTGTTTCACAGTTAAGTAACACAGGTCACCGAGTTGCATTTGAGAGAAAAAAAAGCTAAAATATATGATGAAACAAGAAATTTTATCCGCACTGGAGAACAATCAAAAGGTAATCTATTCTATATTGACACTACTGAAACTTCTTGTTGATGATTAGAAATGATGATGTGTGGTTGTGGAATAAGATGTTATGTCATGTGAATTTTAACAACATGGTTAAAATCAGTAACAAAAGTAAAGTAAGAGGCTTAACGAGCACATCTAAACCTTACCATGTCATGTGCAAAAATTGTCAAATGGGAAAAATGTCAAAATCTAGTTTTAAGAGAAAAACTTTTTCATCTAATGTTATTTTGGAACTGGTTCATACCGACTTATGTGGACCTATGAGAACATAGATTTACTATGGTGAGAGATAATTTATTTTATTTTTTGATGAATATTCTAGAATAATGACTATCATGTTCTTAAAACAAAAATCAGAAGCATTTAAGATGTTCAAATTGTACAAAGCTAAGATGGAAAAAGAAAGTGGTAAAGAACTAAAATGTTTAAGATCAGACAGAGGAGGAGAATTTATTTCTGCACTGAGATAGGTTTCTGCACTGAGGGTACCATAACAGTATGTAATTGTTAAAAGGATAAATAGATCGATTTTGGATTGTGCTAGAATGTTGATGATTGAAAAGAGTGTTACACAAGTATATTGGAGGGAAGATGTTAGTACTATGGTATACACATTGAACCGAGTACAACTAAATAAAGATTAAAACAAGAAATTTTATGAGATATGGTATGGTTACATGGTCTAATGTGAGTTACTTTACAATATTGTGAATTCAATTCTATATTCTAAAAGATGATAGAGAAATTTTGTTCAAAAGTGGTGCATGAGCACCTAGGCTAATCACTACACTTTCCAATTTTTGATGTGGCTTGTATTAACCTTAGCCAAGTTATTAGGGTTTATTTTAGGCCTTAAATGGTATTTTTGGTTAGTAAAAAGATGGATTATAGAAAGATCAATCCATTCTTGTAGTTTTTTCTTTTGTTAGTGTTTAGTGCTAGTTCAACCTAAAAGTGGGAATTTGTGTCCAAAATCCTTCAAGGCTTAGGAAAGCTTGGAAATGTGCCTAAAATGGCCTCCAAGATGTTTTTAAATCACTTCATATTTATTATAGGTCATTAGATTATCTTTTAGAAAAAAAATGCAAAAGTTGTAAAAATGTTGTCATGACAACATTTGCAACTTTGCAAAGTTGCATGACAACATTTTCCAATATTGGATTCCATTCAAAGTTTAGGATGGGTATTTATTGTAAATTCCTAAAAACATGGAAAAGGGATATTAATCCATGAGGAGTCCCATTTCCCAAGCATAGAGGATGTGATGTAAGATTTTGAATTTGCTAAGAAAGCTCTGTTAACTAATTTTCGTTCACAATCGCCTATTGTTGTGATTTAGAGTTAGTAGATGGATTGAATAGAAAGATCTTGTATTTTATTAGTGTAATAGGGAAATTTTTAAGAATATTTTTTTTAGATTTGAAGTTTCTTTGAGTTCATTTGTTTAGTCTTGTAAATTATTTTGTAAGTTGTATAGTTGTTGGTGTTGACAGAGTAGATTTGAGAAAAATGGCTCCCCAACATAATTCAACCATGCATTCCATCATGGTCTAGATGAATATGGTAGGGGAGAATCTATATAGTGTAAATATGAGTGGAGGATTTTAGAGGAGCAAGTTAGCTTTTAGTTGCAAGACCTAGGTGAGTCCTATGCACCTACTTAGGTCTTTTCCAGAGAACAAATGGTGTTTGATTATAGGGGAATGATTGGAAGAATGGAACCAAGAATGGTTCTGTAAGCACAAAGATCAAATAGAAACCTCATAGAAAGATTAGGAAATTTCAAATCCATTAAGACACATTTCTAATTAGAAATCACCACACTGCACTAGAATAGCCCAGTTAGTCCTATTTGTCCTTAATTCTAGGAACCCACTGTACACAGACCCTAGATTCCTAAGACCTATAAAATATTTAGTGTCTTGGAAAAGGGTATCAGAATATCTACATTTTTTGGATTTATTTGGGAAAGTTGTGAAAGTTGTGCGAAAAACTAGTTGATTAGGGCTAATTGACCTATTAAGCCTAAAAGACTAAATTCAACTAAGGTCTTGAGATCATTTGAGAAATTCTTGATACTCTATCCAAATGGGTTCAAGTGGAGTGAAATAAGTTGTCTTATCATGAATTAAACCCCCTGAAACACTTTCTATGAAGAGAATTTATGTAAGCACTTGGTGTCTTCCAAGGAGTATAGGAAAGGAGTGAGCTTGTTGGTAGATTGCCCCTAAGTGAAGCACAAAGAATATCATCTCTTATTGAGGTATTAGAGAATTCCTAAAATAATTAAGGAAGGCCTTGAGACATCATAATTGAGAGCTAAGGGTATTGTGAAGATTAGGAACAATAAGACTCCAAGTTAGGCTTGTGAAAGTACACTATAGGGTATATTTTACCATATTAGTATTAGAGCCAATAAGATTTGGCTTGTGGTGTATATTTCAACCAATAGAGTCTATAGGAGAGTCTACAATAGTGTCAAATGTAGAAATTGAAAATAAAAAGGATGAGCAAGAAGAAGAGAATATATTTCTCATATAGAGATTAGCCCAATTAGAACACAAAGTGGACAAAGTGGAAAAGAAGATTGAGGAAGCCAAAGATAAAGTTGAAGGAAATAGTAAAGAGATAACCTTAAATGAAAAGGTCCCTAGAGAAAACCCTCTCCTTACTGAAGAACCCTTCTTTAAAAAATTAAAATCCTTAAGTGGAAAGGTATTGGAAGGAGTACTTATCTTTAGTGGAAAAATAGAGCTAGAGGTAGTCCTAGATTGGATTGAAGGACTTGAAAACCACTTTGAGTGTGATGGGATAACATAAGCTCCAAAAGCAAAAGTGGAAAAGGCTAGACTTAGGGGGTATGCACTCACTTGGTGAAAATTTATCCAAGATGAGAGGGAGAAAGAAGGTAAGAAACTCATAGCCACTTGGAAATCTATGGTAGCCAAAATCAGAGAAGCATATGTACTTGAAGACTATGAAATCTTGTTACATAAAAGGAAACAAAGTCTTCGACAAAAAGACTTGGATGTTAACTCTTACACTGAAGAGTTTCAATGGCTATGCATGAGATCAAGAATTACACAAGAGGAAAGTGTGAAGGTATCTAGACACCTTAATGGTATAAAATGGACTATCCAAGATGAATTGAGTTTACTTACTCCTACCACTATTTAGAGATGTAACCAACTTATAGTAAAGTTCGAAGAGCAATTGAGAAAGAACCAAGAATAAATAAATACAAGAGGTATAGGTAAAGGAAGAGATGGAAGAGGCCAAATAAGTGGATATGGTCTAGTAGAAATTCAAAATCCAAGACTCAAGGAGAGACAAAGCTGATTGAACAATAAGAAGGAAGTTCAAGCAGAGGAGGATTCAATAGAGGAAAAGGATCTAATACAAATTGGAGAGGAAGAAGAAATATCCAAGGAAGAAGTTTTTACTTTTCAACTATGAAATTTTATCATTGTAACCAAATGGGACACCATCCCTATAGGTGTCCATAAAAAGGCTCTACTTCCCAAGGAACTGACAAGAGGGTGAATTTTGTACAAGAGGATTCTAGTGGTTGAACCAAACACCCTGAGGTATGCTTAGAATCAGAAGGAGAAAATGTAAGGATAAGGAGAACACTAATCGAAGAACCAGTGAGGGAGGAGCCAAGCTAGAGAAGAGAACTATTTAGAGTGAAGTGAAAAATGATGGGCAAAGTCTGTAGAGTTATCATAGACTTAGGGTCTGCTGACAACATTGTGTTAGAGGAGGTAGTTAGCAAATTGAAGATGAAGAGGATTCCACATAGTAACCCATACAAGGTTAATTGGTTGAACAAAGGAAAACATTTCCTTGTGAATGAAAAAGCATGGGTGGAATTATCAATTGGAAGATATAAAGATAAGGTATTGTATGACCTCCTACCTATGGATGCATGTCACCTTTTACTAGGCAGGCCATGTTAATTTGACAAACAAGCCATGCGTGATGGAGCTAAGAATGCATATTCTTTCAAGAAAGTTGGTGTGAATTTCAAAATCTAGTCACTATTGGAAGAAGGATGAGTGAAGGCCTCAAGCCCTAATTTCCTATTAGTAAGTGAAAAGGAGTTCCTAGAAGCCCTAGAAGAAGGAGAGGGAGTAGCATATGCTTTGGTTCTGAAAAAAAAATAAGATGTAGAGAAGACCGTCAAGAAGACAAAGATTACTATAGAATTACAAGAGTTTATTAAGGATAATAAAGGAATTATCAGTGAAGGACTACCAAAAATCCTACCCCCTAAGAGAGATATTAGCCACCAAATTGACTTTAGCCTAGGCACTACCCTTCCTAACAAGGCTTTTTATAAGATGAAACCTCAACAAAATGAGGAATCTACTATTCCTACGATAGAAGACCTAATGGAATATTTAGGAGGAGCAAAGTAATTTACAAAGATTAACCTAAAGAGTGGTTATCATCAAATTAGGGTTAATGAGGGAGATGAGTGAAAGACTTCCTTCAAAACCATAGAAGGTCTATATGAATGGCTTGTGATGACATTTGGGATATCAAATGCCCCATATACATGCATGAGGCTGATGAATAAGTACTCAAGGAGTACATTGGTATGTTTTTTTTAGTGTATTTGGATGATATCCTAATCTTTACTACAACCAAAGAAGAACACTTAAGGCATCTGCAAATTGTGTTTGAGAGACTGCATGAAGAAATGATAATGATCAATTTGGATAAGTGTTAATTCCTAAAGTAGGAGCTAGTGTATCTTGGTTTTGTGTTGTCTCATGGGAACCTTAAGATGGATCCAAGTAAGGTAGAAGCCATCATCAACTTCCCTACCCCCTAAAATTGCAACAGAGGTGAGAATATTTCATAGTTTAGCTCAATATTACAAGAATTTCATTAAGCAATTTAGTGCTATTTGTGCTCCTATGCTAGATACTATAAAAGGTGGGATGAAAACTAAGTTTGTAGGGAATAACAAAGCTAACCATATATTGGATTTGTTGAAGAAGAAGATTTCCACTCATTCCATCTTAACATTACCAAGTTCTGAGAAACTTTTCACAGCTAAGTGTGATGCTAGAAATGTTGCTATTGGGGCAGTTTTAAGGCAAGAAGGGAGACTAGTGGCTTTCCCTAGTGAGAAGCTTAGTTATGCAAAGAGAAATTATTCTTCCTATGACTTAGATTTTTATTCTCTAGTCCAAGAACTAAGGAAATGGAGGCACTATTTTCTTCCTAAGGAATTTGTGGTGTATTCAGACAACCAAGCACTTAGCTTTCTGAACTCCCAAGACAAGATCAGTCACAAGAACATGAAATAAGTGGAGTACTTTTAGGCTTACACCTACAACATCAAGCATCAGAAAGGATTACACAACAAAGTGGTTGATGCACTTAGTAGGAGACTTCTCATAGTACAATAATTAAAACTGTAGAGTATGAGCATTGAGAGTTTCAAGGACTTTAATGTAGAGGATGAAGACTTTGCAGAGATATACAAAGTATGTAAAGATCATAAGAACCATTTCCATGGAAACTTATCTAATTATACAATGGAAAGTGATTTATTGTTTAAAGGAAGTCAATTATGTGTCTGTAGACCCTCCCTCCTTTCCCTTTTGTGATTGACATTCCTAGGGGCATTGATTGATATTTTATTGCATTTTAGACCTTTTAGTACCCTCATGAGATTTTACTCTTGGGGCGATCTGTGCCTACCTGATTTGTAAGACCTTCCTTGGACTTGATATGCATTTTGAGGCTCTGATATGTTATGACATTCTTGGTTGAGATGATCTTGTGATGTTGTGATAATCTTTTTAGAGGCATTTATGTGACTCACTCAGACCAATTTACCCTTGTTCTCATTTTGTGGCTATCCTCACTATTGTGCTTGAAACTTTAGAGGGACCCTACTCAAGTTAGCATAGAAAATCCTCTATCCTTAAGGACCTAGTATGTGAACCCGTTATGATATATTATTGAATTATATATTTTGGGATAAGACTAGACTTTGATATACTTTATATATTCTTACTTATTTTAACGGTTGTACAAAAACATTATGTTGCAGTAGGGCTTATTGATTTACTGATTTTTATGACCAAAAATTAAGTGTTTGAATATCATGGATTGAATTAGAATAAGGAAATTGTGCTCACAATGGATAAGTTCTGATTCTAATAAATGATAGGTTCTTATATGTTATTTTTATAAGAACATGAACTGATCATTTGAGTTGAGTCATGATTGTATGTAGAAATGTTGATTTAACGATTAAAAGTGAATTGCAATTAAATATTAGATTGGTTAAATTAAAGGGCTTACATGACAATGTTATGATGGATTATCATTATATGCACTATGTTGAGTAGGATTAGATTATCATTAAGATGACACAATTAGGATGAACTGCACTGGGATGTGAATTGCATTCTGAAGTGATATTGATGACAATTAAAATTATATGATGATTCGATGTGTACCAATGTTTTCAAGAGAAAATTGATTTGGGAATATTATTTTGGAATTATTGGTGAATTATTTGGTATAGTTTGTAAATGACATGTGTTGGAATGTTTTTCATTATGTATATCAATTTTATGTATGTTTCCTTGCAAATCTGATATTCAATTTTAGTGTGCATGTGAATTTAGTTAAATCCAAGGTTACAGCTAATGAGAGACAAAACTTCATTATATCATGATTTAATTTGTAAATGTAAGCATTTGATTTTTTGTATTTAGTTCATAAATGTTAATTTCATATTTAATTATTTTTATTTTATTCTCATGTGGATAAGGCATGTGTCTAGTGATGTGTAAGTGTTTGTATGTGTTACTTGATACTTGTGTATGTACTTTGGACCATGACATGTCCACTTGGGGATTGGGTGTCCAACTACCTAGGTCAGTACCATTGTGGATCCCCATTTGCATTCCTTGGCTAGGGAGCTGGAGGTGTTGTCATTTCAATTGAATTTCGTGAGTATGGTTTAAGTGGACTTTTGGGGGGTTAGAAAAATGCATAGGGGTGTGTTAGGGTGATTATTAGGTATCCCACTTGATATACCTATGGCTAAGGGTCATTTTTAACCCTAGGATAACCCTTGGTTGACAAAGAGACCCTTCCAAAAGTTAGATTTTCAAGATGGACGAAAATCAACTTTTAGAAGCATGATCTTGGTTAGACCACCCTTCCATTTAGGTGTTAAGACCTTGCCTACCTTTTTGAGTTTCCCTTTATGGATCCATTTTTTAGAAATATGTAATGAGATTGGGGAAGAGAAACCAATGAGAGGCTTTCCTTTTCCCCATGAGTTTCTACTGGGATTTTTAGTGGCGACTCTCCATGTTGGAGAGTTTGAACACCCACTGTCTAACTTTAGAGACAACTAGTGAAAGAGGGAAGACTTTGGAAAAATGGACAAAATGGAAAAGCTTCAAAAAGAAATCTTAGCATAAGTCCTAGTATCAAGGTTGGTGGCTACAAGCTCTCTCTCTCTCTCTCCATTAATGATGGTTTTTGCATATGGATTCATGAAGGAAGGAAGATTTTTTTTTTTTTGTTTCTTTTATTTTTTTATGACATAATATGTAGATATGTTGTGTTTGTATCATGTTGATGTTACATGCTTTTTATTTGTAGTTCTTGTTGTGTTTGTAAAAGATGAATCTATGTGTGTGTAGTAAATTTTGTTTGTATGTGATTGTGCAAGGCCAAACTCATCCTTGGGAGGGAAGAGTAGCCTTGAGGGTGAAGGGAAAATGACAGTGATCTTGGTGTAGAGTCTCTCTCCTGGGGAGAGAGGGATGCACCATAGATTATGGGGTCCATGGTAGGCTTGAAGAATTTGTGCTTTGGGGTTCATAAGGGTTTTGGCCATTTGGATGAGCATGCTATGGGAGATGTGATGTTATACTACATTCTGTAGATGTGAGAATGTTTCCTTGTTGAAGGCTTGTAACCTTGTGTTTTCCTTATTCTCCCATTATGGTACTTGGTCCACCTTCACCCTTGGGAAGCTTGTATAAAAGCACCTTGTGTTTAGCCTTGGGAGGGAACTTATTATAGTTATTATTGTTTTTTTTATTGTTTTTCTTTTCTTGAGTGTTACCTACCTAATCTTGGTTCCCCAAGCTCAAGGGTGGCCTCTTAGAGGCCTAGGCTGGCAGGTGAGCATCTCGTGGTCTTCTCAAATTTTCTTTTGTAGATTTTTTGATGGATATGAACAATTGAAGGAAGAATAGAAAATCTAGAGAAAAAAGATTTACACGTTCTACTTATTTTTTTGTAAATTTAGTAGCCAATGTGGCTAATGTATTGAGACCTTATTCATTATGTGAAAGGAAGGCTTGAAAATTATAGGAATAGAAGATTAAATAGATTTTGTATGAGTGTAGAAATTTTTCATTATGTGTGGAGAAAGAATAGTGAGAAAAATGGTTCCTTGGAATTTTTAATCATCCATGTATTCCGAAAAGGAGACAAATAGAAAGGAGAAAAGAATAAAATAAGCTCATTTGTATTTTCTTATCTAAAAGTATGAGTTCATTTAAAAACAACATTTACACTTATATGTGCATGTTTCTTTAAATTTTGACTATAGCAATGAAAGAATTTTCTCCATTTGATCCTAAGAAAATAAAATGATACATAATATATGTAGAAACATTTAAATAAACATACATATATGCATATGTAAAAGCCTCTCG
>MU223266.1:385879-418761 GCA_018584345.1 Thuja plicata
TATATATAAGAATGAAAATAAAACAAAATGTTGGGTGTTTGAAAATCTCACGCTAACCCTAATTTTGAAATTAGGGTTAGGGCAAGAGAAAAATTCAAATTCTTTTCTTTCCCTCTCAACTTAATGTCATTTGTTTTACCTTTTCTATTTTTTTAGAAGTGATTTTCTTTTAATGAATGGATTTTTGTATGTTTTATTTTTTAGAATTCTTATTAAGTTTATACGTTTGACTTTTTAATTTAATTAGATATAGATATTCAAACTAGTCTTTTTAATATTAATTTAATGATTAATTTCTTAGATTTTGAAGTGCAGATATTTAAGAACTTATAAAATATAAATAAAACTAAGTATTTAATAAAACATTTAAAGAAAATGTATTTTAGCCATTAAATTAAATTAGCATATAGATGCTTTTTGTTAAATGCTTAATGGTGAGATAACCTTAGAGTGAAATTTTATTAAGTTAAATTTGATATAGGTAAACAATTATACATTTATTTTATTATTTGCAACTTTTATTAGTTGTAATTACTAAGAAATATTAATGTTATGATTTTAATTTTTAGGATGTTATTTTATTTTTGGTGAAATATAATAACTTGAACTATTTTACCAACTAATTGTTTTAAACTTTTTTTTTATGTGGGGTATTATAATCTAATAGTTAAACTTAATTATTGAGGGACATTATAATCATAGTTAAGTGATTGTTATATTAATAAGATAGGTGTTAGAAAATAAGAGTTAATTGGATTATTAAATCAATGATTAATGAGTCAATAATAAACTTAGTTTATGACGAATTCTTGAGTATTTATTAAGTAAATTAATTCAACCACACACTTTAAAAGTGACTTCAATGATTAACTTATTAAATTTTTTAATGTCTATTAATAGGAACTCATGGATTGAAATTGAATTAGATCATGTCTATTAAAGATGTACATGTTCAGAATAAAAGAAGATCAGAGCTGAAGTGGGAAAATCCGAGTCCAGGATGGGTCAAAATTAATTTTGATGGTGCCTCTAAAGGCAATCGGGGATCCTCAGGGGCTGGTGTTGTTTTCAAAGATAGCAATGGGGATATTCTAGCTCTAGCTACCCAGAGGCTCAATAATGGAACTAATAATGAGGTTGAAGCTAGAGAAACACTATTGGCATTACAATTAGCTAAAAAGCTGAACCTTCAGAATATACACCTATAAGATGATTCACAAATAATAACAAATGCAATTAAAAATAGGGCAGCTAATGCCTGGCATCTAAAGAATATGATTGAAGAGATCTCTAATTGCCTACGCTCATTCCCTGACTTGAAAATCACCCATGTCCTCAGAGAAGGAAACCAGGAGGTTGATATAGTATCCAAATGGGCTATAAGTCCTATGTTGAGCAATGAGCCCTGTATTGAAATTTTCTCACAAGAGATTTTTTGCAACTAAGCTGTATTTTATGTTGTAGGTTGACGCCCGTGTCTTTAGATTTGTACTATTTTTCAGGTGCTGCATCACTCATGTTGCAAGTTGTAATGATTGATGCGACTGCTGCAAACGGACTACGACTACTGGTGAATGGATGTAATGATGCATTTTGCAGGATGTAATGTTTGATGTGTCTGTTGCAAGTGGATGACTACTTTTGATGAAAGGCTATAATGATAGTTCTCGAATTACTCTACCAATTTTGGCGGTGTTAATTCCTTGTCAAGGACTATTGTAAGCTCAAGGAGGACAATTTTAGGAACTTTTCAGTGCTTCTTGGCAAACATAGATTTTTCATGTGATGAATCCAATAGGATGACACTTTGTTTAATGAAAGATTCCTGATTTGGGCTATTTTCAGTTGAAAGGACCGCAAACTTCTCCCTTACTCCAGCTTGTCTATAATTTAAAAACCACTCTTAACCTCCTTCAAGTTCATCTCTCTTCTTTTACATTTTTGTCTATTCTTCAGAGGTTGAGATGAAAGCTACATTCTCAGATAGAGCCAAGAAAAAAAAAAAAGTAGTTGAGGGACAAGCCAACATTGAGAGGATCTTAGGCTTATTGAACATAAAGCATGAAGGGTTGGCTATCATTGTTCAAAACATCCTTGGCAGCCAATATTAGGAGATATTTGCTAAACACAGATCCATTGTTGATATCATCTCATTGTTGATAGTGTGGGCCCTGTAGCTCGGGGAGTCTGAGAGTGAGGTCAAGCGCATTACAAAACTCCTCTTTGATCCAAAATTACTTCTAGGCCTAGAATCAATATTAGAATGGGTTGTTCTCGGTGTAGGGTTTGATTATAGTTAATGTTTTTCTGAACTAAAGGAAGGTTTCAAGTATGGTCGTGTCCCCTTTCTCACTTGGTGGGGAGATGTTGATAAAAATGCTTATCAAAAGGATATTACAAGAAAATGGAAGACGCTGAAGTCTATGGTGGAGGACTTAGCAAGGCCAGCTTAGATGAGAGACAAAGCTATTTTTGAGGAGGTGCCCAGGCAGAAACGTAGGCAGAGGCATGGTAAACAACATGTTGAGGAATGAAATCATATCTGTGGTGGTTACGGTCCTATGTTTGTAATTTTTGTACATGACTGAGTGCTCTATATGCCTCAAGTATTTATCCTCCTTATCTTCTCTCGATTTTCTTATAGCATAGTGTCATTTCTACAACAATCACACTACCGGCCCGATTTTGATTTTCTATCTACAGGGCTTAGTTTCTATGTTCAGGCTCTTTTCGTACTGTAAAGCCTCAATGCTATATATTTATGATGTAATAATTTTCTTTTATATATAAAAATAAAAAATTTGTTACAGACCAAAAAAAAATACGTATTAAAATAATTCACAATACTTATAGATGATTTTGTTTAAGTGATAAATGTAGGTGTTTAATTAGTGACTTTTTGTAAAGAGTTTTAATTAAGATATAATAAACAAGGATTTCAAATAAATCTATTCTATTAATATTATTTTATTAAATAAAATTTAAAAGGTTCAATGAAACATGAATTAAATAACATATTATTGATACTAGGATATAGTAATTACATAGTTGAATTGTTGGATTAGATTAGTTATTATATTAATGGAATAGTAGATATTAGAATTTTAAATTATAGATTTAATCTACAAATTTTGAACTTTAATACACTTCATTAAAAATAGAGATAACATCATTGAACATTTAAATCAAATAATTCTAGGTAGGGGACCTTTTTATGGTCCATTTGAATAAGGAAAAACTCCAAAAGGGAGTGCCAAACAAGAAACATATGAGGAGAACAGGACCATGTACCATTCAGGCCAAATATGGCAACACTGCATACAAGGTTAGTTAGACATTTAGTCAGCACTCTAATACAATAAAAAATGGAAATAATATATACTCAAAGGGTAAATAAATATTCAGCGACATGATAATACCAAATAATATGTAATCTACAATAACAATCAAACTTAGCATGCCAGTAGTCCATGACATACTCCCTCAATCACCGTGACTATTCACATGCCCTGTATCCTTGTTACTATATCTTTGCATAACTTCAAGATACTATAACTCTATATGATCATTAAAAAAGCTTATCAAACCTTACTAGAAGGTCATATATACTCCAAAATGTCTTCCTCTAAGCTTTCATGTCCCCATGAATCATATATTATCTTTGTTATCTAAAATTGTACCACTATACTCTATATTTGTGTTTACTGTACTTAGTCATTTTTCTATCTGTATATCCAAAACTATAAACAACTTCAAGAGATCATTATTTGAGATGTGTTTCCATAAATAAAAACCTTCAAGTGTATCATATCACTCCAGAAATGTACCACTTGCCAGCAATCTCTCCCTTTGGCATTGATGGAAACACTTAGTGAAAAATGTCTAAGTGTCAATACCAAAAAAAGCTATTAGTACATTTTCCTCTCTTGTTCATTTATTCTCTTTACATATATCCATTTTTATTCTCTTCTATCCCTTTAACATTAATGGAAAAGGTATACAAAAATATAGAGTGTATCAAAATTGTACTACTGCTTAGCAGAGAATTAGACCATCTTTAATACATCTCAGAAAGACCCTTCCAAGATCTTCACTTCCTTTGTTCAGGTCTTCACCAAAATATGAATCACATGAATCAGTCCATTCAATGAAAATGAATAGGTCTCTACTAGCTTTAGGTTATGTATAAATGTCATTTGGTTGAATGCAAGTTTCCTATCAAGTGGTATCAGAGATATGGTTGTAGTGTTGTAACCCTAAGTTGAATCCATGACAATGCATGAAACAATATTAGATATGGTAAGATATATGGTTTTTGTAGGTTGTCTATTGTCGATCTGAGGGTTTTGGGTCTTTTGTTATGATGGGTTGTTGGCAGATTTTGAGCATGATAAATTGTTGGTCAAAAGTGTTTTATGGATGTTTCATTTAAATGAGGGTTTTAGAGGAGAGTTTGCAGAAATGTCATCCTATGAAGAAATGGACCTCACCTTTAGATCCATGTTGGCCTTTCCATAAATTTTAATATATAATTTTCCCTAGTTTGGCCATGTTGAAAGAAAATGCAAATTGTTTTTAGTCGCAGGCCATGACAATCGTCAAATTTAACTCTGTCGGAATGTACCAGCTAAAATAAAAAAAAATGAAAAAAAAAAAAAAATAGCACATGGTGGGCCATTTTAAAAGTTTTTAAAAATAAAAGAAAATTTAAAAGATTTGGAGGGGGCGGGGCCACCACCCCAGACCCCGTGTCATGGTCACAGACAATGCGGCTGGTAGGCTACGGATACCGCATTCCGTGTAGCCCATAGACTATGGGTACTGCAGACTACGGCCCACAATACTATGTGTACCATAGGCTATGGGACACGTCATCCTACGGCGACAACCGGCCCATGGCCATGGGGGTTTAAAAAATAATTCAATTTTTTTTTAAATAAATACATTTTTATTTAAAATAAAAATTCTGCCAGTATAAATATATATTTTTTATAGGTTTTTTTTAAAATAAAAACTTTGGTTTTGGAAAAAAATATTTAATGTTGCTATTTTGTTATGCCTGGTATTTAATGTGGTCAAACCTATTTGGGAATTAATGTTTTTTGATGGCATATGGAGAGATTTAGAAATGGATTTTTTGGGCATATTGGCATTTTTGGGATTCCTATTTATTGCATATGTGGCCTTGGAGGATGATTTTTTCAAACAAGAATAACTTGGGTATATAGATTTTGGACTTCAAATAGTCAAAAAAAATCTCTTGGAGAGCTCTACATGTTGTTTCAGATTTGTTGCAGTTTTGGCATCATTTATTTGGTGATATTTTGATCTGAACTATTTATGGATTATAGTTACTATGGTGACATTGTGAGTTTATGACATGGTTTATTTTGGAGATTCAGATTATTATGTCATTGTATACTCAGCTTATATTTCAAATTGGTCTTATGTTAACATTGTTATCAGTATGTGGTTTGGATATATATGGTGCACTGTTGGGTCTACAGTTAGTGCAGTTATGTAAGCGGTCTATACTTACAGGTTGCATTTATGGCTTGGATATGGGTTGTCTTTTCCCATTGATATTTCATTATGGATATATATTCAGATTGGTGGCATGGTCTTGTCACATGATTTTATGATTTTTTGTCATGTAGAGAGGATGAGATTTTGTTACCAAGTACAGTCATGGTGGAGGATTGTGGTTGATTATGTTATGTTGACAGGTATTTTTGATTGATGATTATTTGTTTGGATTCCTGATTTGGTTATGGCATCATATCTTCTTGGTTGAGGATCATGGTTATTTTGTTTTCTTTTTTGAGAATCTCATGATTTATATGTTTTAGTTTTGATGGTTTCATGCCTTGGTTGATTGTCATGGATAGAGGATGGTTTTATCATGATGTCATGGATAGATTGGATACACGGTTCAGTGGGAGCTTGTGACAGTGATGATGTGGTGGTGTAGGATTAGTTCTTGGTTTATTTTGTATCCTCTTGGTGTAGGAGATAGATATCATGATATCACGGGTGACTCGGTACCACGGTTGAGTGGGAATTGTTGGCAATGATATGTATTGAGTGTTTGTAGATGTTGGAGGGTGACTTAGATCCTGTTGCTGTAGAAGCATCTTTGAAATTTGTTTTTGCACTTGTAGGTGGTGGTTATCTTCATGGTATGTGGAGATGGTTACATCTTGAGGGCTCATGGGGCCTTTGGTAAAGGTGTGGTTTATGCTTTCATTTGACATTTTATCCTTGGATTTTTTTAGGATGGTTTCATTATTATGTCAGGGTATACACTTGTTGCGCATTTAGAGTTTTGGCATGCTATGTTCATATGAAGCATGTTATATCTCTAGTTGAGATGGTATAGATCATGGTTGTCATGTTTATGATCTTGATTCCTAGGTTGGATTAGTGACATTGATCTTTTCTTAGTTTCTTGGTATTGAGTACATTGATCATTTTCTAGATACTTCATGATATTTCTATGTTGCACTTAGGGTTGGCATGGATTGATTGGTTACAGGGGCTCATGGATACTTAGAGATAGAGGTGATGTTGATTTCTCCTAGATTAGAGATGTATGTCTTTGGATGGTTGATGGTTTTAGTAGGAAGACCGAGGAGCATTCACCTGATATGGAATTGAGAGGAGAGTGTTCTTAGATTACTCTTGATTAGAGACTTGTATATCTTGATGATCATTATAATTCCCTACTCTTGGTCTACTCGGCGGTTTACTACTTGAGAGGTATAGCCCATTGTTTCTTCTTATGTGCATTATGTTTATGCTCATCTTTCATCGATATGGATCTTGAGCTATGGTGTGAGTTAGTTCTAGAGGGTTCATTTGAGAGATGGTTTTGGCATTGGTTATCTCCTTGTGCATATATTATTATTATGATATGATCATGGTTTAGTTTAGGAGATGTGTTTATTGGGAATGTTCCTTGGATTAGGAATGGTTATGACTGTGATCTTTTTGTGAGAGGCTTACATCCATGATTGGTTATATGTTATGGTTTGGCTATTTTTGTGGCTTCTTGTATGGAGATTTATGGAGGAGATCATACTTGGCACATTTGACATTTAGAAGTCTATGTAGAAGTGCATGATATAGGTTATGATTTGCATAGTTTCTCTTGGTCTTGGTTATCTTCTTGGATGTTCAGTTTCACTTTCATTGGATTTGATATTGGTTGGAGGTTTTTGATCACTAGTTTGTTTTCATGTATGTCATGTGAGATGACATGGTTATTCCTTTATATTTTTGTCCTTTGTTGGTTCTGGAGAACTTGGGAGAGTTTTGGAGACTTTTTATGAGTGTTATTATTACAAGATATTGGTTTATATGTTTCATATTGTTGTGGATGTCCTTGATACTACATGGATTCACTTCTATGAGATGTTGTGAGTGAATTGATTTTAGATTAGACATTATCTTTGTAGTGCAAACTTCTTGGTGTGTATGTGGCTGGTATTGCACTTAAGGATTGTGATTGTAGGTTACATGTTGGATATGTTGATTTGGGATTCACTTGGTATACCTTGGAGGTATAGATAGTTGGATAGGTTAGCACTTGCTGTGGGTGCTATTTCAGCTATGGAGTTGACAGCTACAGATATATGTGATTACCTTTGGACTGAGTGTTTGTTCTTGGGATATTATTTGGTACAGGATTTTATGATTCTTATGTGATAGGCTGGGTTCTTTCCTCTTTGGATGGCTTCTATGTATGTCCAGTGGTTGTGGCATAATAGGAGGTGGGTTCATTCATGTATGAGATGGTGGATACTATGATTTTGTTGTGGTATCTGGATGGAGCATGTGGTGTACTTTGGTTCATGATGGTGTATGTGCTAGGAGGGATTGTTATCTTGTTCATTTATGTGGCTATGTATTGACCCTTATGCAATGTATACAAGTGGGAGATTGTTGATAAAATGTGTATTGTACACATTACATAATAATGTTTATTATTGTATTATTTCATTTTATTATGTAAATGTTGCACCTAGATGGACATGCAACATGTAGAGATTCCCATGGAATATTCTTTGAGAGTTGTATTGTAACATTGTAATATTATTTAATGTAATTATTTAGTATTGGGGAAATAAAGTTAATAAAGTACCGAATATTAAATGTGGGTCAATACGGTTAGGTGACACATGTTTTTTGTTGCACATAGTTTATGTAATACCACTTGGTGGTTTTGTGGGAGCTTGTTTCTATAAAAGCAACCACAAGGGTAGTTGTTGATGTTAGAGATTTTTGGAAGGTTACCTATAGGTAGCATTTGTGAAGGTTGGAATCATGGCATGGGCTGTGTGGATTCATGCTTGTTCACATGGATTTCTTGGTTATGGATAGGTCTTTAAAGGCTTCCATGGTTGTATCGCAATGGTATTTTTTTTAATACTACATGGTGGTGGATGCTTTTGGAGGCTAGGTTTTTTTTCCCTCATGAGGGTTTTCCAGGATATATCTTGTGTCACAATTTTGTGGGTATGTTGTCTATTCTCTTGCATGTGGATTTTAAGTGTTTATTTTCTTCAGATCTATAATGGGTTATGTCAAAATTGTCATTTGTTTGAATGCAAGTTTCCTATCACTTTCATCTCTTTGAACAATCAAGCAACATCTCAGACTAGAATTCAAACTAAATGTGTTCTTTTGTCTTTGTTCCTATTTCTATCTTTATCCTAGAGTTATTCAAGATCTTTCATTTTTCATTCTTGAAGTCTAGGTCATAATATTGTCCATCAACTAGCAAACACTAAGATGATTATGTTTCAAACCTTCAACATACAATACATCATTTTCATTATTCTTACTATATAGAGAAACAAAACCTCTACCTCTATTAACATCATCAGTGTTTTCTCCCCATATTACCATACCACCATCATACATTTCATAGTGTACAAATTTTATTTTATCACTAGTCATATGGTGAGAGAAATCCCTATCTGTTACCCATTCATCATTTTCAAAAATTTCAGCAGCTAGGATTTTCTCTTCAACAGCACAGTGAGTAGAACTAGTAGGCATAGGATCTAGATACTTCAAATTTTCTTCTTTAATATCAATGAGATTAAATTAATCATCATCCTTGTCAGCATTATCATAATCATCATCGATAACTCCATCCTCACTAATAGAAAAGTAGAATTTCATCTCTACTCTAGGTTTGTAACTAGGCTTAAACTTAGGAACTCTTTTAGGAAATCTAGATGCAAAGTGTCCTATCTTATTGCATGAAAAATATTTGAGAGGCATATTTCCTTTGAACTTACCAGAACCTTTAGGTACGCCACTTATGGTCAATGACTCCAACTCTTTAATTTTTCTCTCCTCTTCTTCAATCTCTTTCATCTCTTTCTCATATCTTCCCATTCTCCTTGTGGATCCTTCTCCTAAATCAGATTTCAACTTGTCTATTCAAGATATAGTGAAATTTAATGTTGATTCCACCTTAGGGAATGTACCATAAAATTAACTCAACTCAAAAATAGTAAGCTTACAAATACGATTGTCTCTTGTTATAGGTGTCACTCTCTGAATCTCCTTAATGGATATTGTTGGTGTTTAAAACTGTTACACTTTAAAATCAACCAATATACCTTCAGAATGATGTTAGGAGTGGCTAGTTCCAAGTATGAGAGCTTTGCAAGGTTACTGGACCAACTATAGGGACAATAAATCCCTCTACACTTTTGGCTCTACAAGACCAAGGCGGGTACACCTAATCTAAATAGATATTCAACTTTCACAAATTTTATACTCTATATTTTAACAATAGATAAATGCTAAGAAAGTATGAAATGATAACCACTCATTCAGTGACTCTTCATTACCATGTAGGACACACAACCAACAACCATAGAACTCAAAAGGGATTATGATGGGGAGCTCTAACTCATAAGAGATTTATTTCTCTTTTCAAGACCTTCTCTTTGGTATTCCTAGGGTACCTATCTCTACCCTAACCAAAGGACACTCCTATGGTCCCTTACTTTCCCTAGAACTCACCACAAACTTCAAACGCTCTTCAACTTACTCTTAATTCAAATTTGTGCCCATAGACTCAATCAAACCAATATGCTTCCAAACTATTCTTTGCAATAGTAATATGAATCCTTACTATTCCTTGTTCACTTTCAACCAATTTTGATCCACTTTTATTCATTCTTCCAAAGTTTTTCCACCGAGTTCTTACTTTTCTTAATTTTAGGCCTTGTAGCCTTTTTAGCTCAATTAGGCCTCCTAGAAACTAAAATCTTTGATTTCCTCCCAACTATCCTTAGTAACCCACTAAACTGACTATGTATTATTTGTAAGTTCAACCTAGGCTCTACAATTTTCTAGGTTTTAAGTGCCCAAGTTGTTTGTACAAAGGACTTCCAACAAACCCCTATTTTTAAGGGTTTTTAGGGCATGTAGTCAATTCTGGCTTATTTTCTCTCAAAATATGCTCCAATGGCCTCCTCTAATCTTCTCCTCACACACACATGTCTTGTAATTATTACCCTACACTCTTCCCCCATTTATTGGCACAAATCAATCCATTAAACTAGGCTCTTTGCCTCTACACTATTAAGGTTCCTATCTAGAATACCATTATACTCGCATAGGGATTTCTTGTAAACATAGATCCCATGCACACATAGAATCCATAAACCATATTTACAATATTTACAAAGTCACCTACTTGATTCCAAGTTTCCATTGAATTTCAACCATGGGAACTCAAGTGGGAGTCATATTTACATGACTGGCTATGGACAAGACAGTGAACCAGTAGAACTTGAATAATTTACAAAATGACTAAAAAAAGTGTCAAAATACCAAACCAACTCCATAGAGATTAACTAAATAACAAGAATTAAAGTCTCAAAGCATTATATTAATCCATTCAATCCATTAAAGGTCTGGATGAAGGCTCTGTTACACAAAATAGTCTAATTCTTTCTCTTTAAAAAACACAGTCCATACAATCTAAGGCCCAACCCTTAGATTAGGGTTTATATGACCTTATATGTGTTATCCCTACATGATAAGACCCTAAGGTTAGGATTTGAACACATTAAAATATATTTCCTAGATTATAGGAAATGTTGTCATGACAACTTTGCAAAGGTGCAAAGTTGTCATGAACAACTTTTCCAATTTTTGCAAGTTTGACATTCCACTAACCTCACTTTCCTAATTCGATCTAAAATCCCTACATTGGATTCTAAAACACTTAAAACTACTAAAATAGCATCTTTCCCTTCATTTTGGGATTTTGGCCTTTGTTGATCAACTTTGACTTTCCTAGTCAGCTAGAGAAAAATAGATAATTAGGATCTTCTTGGACCACAACAAAAACAGACCTAAATAGCTCCTTTTTACAAAAAAATCTTGGGACTTTATCCTTAGTCCTTATTACCTTGGTGGTTTTCTAGAACCACCTACAAGCCAAAATTTTCAAGATCATTAAGACCTTAAGGTGTTCATGCACCATTCTCCCCTGCCAAAATAAAATCAGGGTACCTGAGGTAACTACAAATTAATTCCATGTTTATCGAAGTCACCCTCTTCTATCCAAGTAGCCTTTGATTCCAGTTGGTTCTGCCTCTTCACTAGATGCTCCATGTAAGTCTTATTCCTAGTCTTCTTCTTCACTCTTGAATCCAGAATTCTCTAAACTTGTGGATTGATTTGATTAGGAACTTGGAGTTCTACAACATCCTTAGTCACATCTGTACTAAAATTTTCCTTATCTATCTCTTGTCCCTTGTAATGAATCAATTATTTACATTGAAGATAAGAGAGATGGTCATATCTCTGGGTAGATCTATCTTATAGGCATTGGAGCCATACTTAGCCAATACCTTACATAGTCCAATCCTCTTCATCTGGAGATTACATGGTATTCCCTTTTGGAGCCTAGGTTTCTTCAAAAGCACCATTACCAAGTCTCCTACTTTGAGTTTTAAGTCTCTTCTCCCTTCATCCTTTTTAGCTTTAAGCTTCGAATTTGCCTCCATTATTGTCTTCTTCACTTGTTCATGAACCTCTATCATTGACTGAGTAAATTCATATGTATTTCCACTGATCCCTTTACAAGACCTTATGTCTCTAATTTAAAGACCACCTCTTGGATTTATTTCATACACAGTCTCAAATTGAATCTTACTAGTAGTCCTGTTTGCACTATCATTATAGGAAAAATCTACTTGTGGGACGACTTGTTTCCATCCTTTCCCATACTCCTTGGTTAAACATCTCAAAAAGTTTCCAATAACCCTATTAATTACCTTTGTTTGGCCATCCATTTGATGATGATATGTAGAACTATGAGCCAAATTAGTCCCTAGTCTTTTCCATAGGATCTTCCAAAAATGTCCCATAAATTTCCCATCTTTTTTTGCAACTATGCTCATTGAAAAACCATGTATCCTTACTATCTCCTTGAAGAAAAGATGGTCTATCTGACTAGCATCATGAGTGTTTTTACAAGGGATAAAATGAGTCATCTTACTGAATCTATCTACTACCACAAATACACTATCCAAACCATTTGGTGTTCTAGGTAATGTTAATATGAAATCCATGCTTATGCACTCTCATGGTCTATTTGGGATGGGAAATGGTTGGAAAATACCTGCATTTGATGATGTCTCTTTTTCCTTCTGACATACTCCACATTTCTTAACATACTTCCTTACATCCTTCTACATTTTAGGCCACCAATAGAATCTCTCTACTAGGTATAGGGTCTTTTTTAAACTAAAGTGTCCACTCAAATTGTCATTATGCTTCTCTTGCATGATGTTCTCCCTCATGGAAACCCTTGGAGCACATAGTTGTTTCAATTTAAAAATTAAACCATTATGAAATATATAGACATCATATTCACTATGAAAATGATTTTCAAAATCATTACATACCTGTAGATCTTTGAGAAATCTTCATCTTCCTCATAACGATCCTTGAATCCTTCAACCCTTGTCCTCTGCAACTATATTTCTTGGACAATGAGCAATCTCCTACTAAGTGCATCTACAACCTTTTTTTTTACTCCCTTCTTGTGTTGTATTATAAATGTGTGTGATTGTAGAAACTCCATCCACTTTATATGCCTCAAACTAAGCTTATACCTGTTGTGTATTTATGTAGCTTAAGGCCTGGTTTTCTTTGTATACAATAAAATCTTTCGGCAAAAAATAGTGCCTCCACTTCTTAAGAGATTGAACCAATGCATAAAGCCCGAAATCATAGGATGAGTATCTAGACTTTTCTTCATTTAATCTTTCTTTAAAGAAGGCCACTGGCCTTCCTTCTTGGCTTAGGACTATACCCACTACTATGTTGCTAGCATCACATTCCACATTGGATAATTTATCAAAACTTGGTAACACCAGTATTGGTTGAGTAGAAACTTCCTTCTTCAATCTTTAAAACCCTTCATTGGCTTCCTTGGTCCATATGAACTTTGTCTTGACTCCGCCCTTTATGGTATCTAGGACAAGTGTATATATTTCACTGAATCTCCTCACAAAATTTCTATATAATTGGGCCAACCCATGGAAACTTCTCACTTTAATCCTTTTCTTATGAGTAGGGAAACTCAAAATGGCTTCAACTTTGCTTTTATCCATCTTGAAATCTCCTTGGGAGACTACAAATCCTAGGTATACTAACTCTTGTTTCATGAAATCACTCTTCTCAAGATTTATTGTTAACTTCTCTTCTTATAGCCTTTTCATCACAAGTTCTAGGTGCTTCATGTGTTCTTATTTTGTTTTTCTAAAGATTAGGCTAACATCTACATATAATACCACAAATACCCCTATGTAATCTTTTAAGACTTCATTCATGACCCTCATAAAATTACTAGGTGCGTTTGTAAGCCCAAATGGAATTACTAACCACTCATATAGTCCCTCTTTGGTTTTAAAAGTTGACTTACACTCATCCCCCTCTTTCATCCTAATTTTATTATAAGTTTTCTTATGGTCTATTTTAGAAAATTACTTAGCACCCCCTAAGAAATCCATTAAGTCTTGTATGCTTAGAATAGGAAATTTGTACCTTATTTTTATCATCTTTATTTCCCTAGAGTCAGTACACATTCTCCACTTACCTCCATTTTTAGGAGCCAATACCACTGGAACAACACATGGACATATGTTGTTTCCTATCAGACCCTACTCCAAAAGGTCTTGCACTTGCCTTGCAATCTCTTTATTCTTCTCTAGCATCATCTTGTAGGAAACTTTGTTTGTAAATGATGCCTCGAGGACAAAATCAATCTGATGACTGATTTCTCTTTTTGGAGGTAGCGTAACTGGTGTCCCTTCACATATGATTTCCTTAAACTGATCCAACAACTATATAACTTTTACAGGCATAGGTGTTTGATTGAGTGTCTCTTCCTCCTTTGGTTTCACCAAGATTGTATAAAAAATTCCTTCTTCCTCCTTCATGTCTTTTATGAATTATTTCCCACTCATTAGGAGTGTATTGGAGTCCATCTTCTTCACTATATCTTCCTTAATCAAATATTGTATCCTATAAGTAACTCCATTCTTCTTGAATGAGTACTTATTCTCCTTTCCATGGTGGACTACCTCCCTGTCATATTTATGTGGTCTTCCTAGCAACAGATGGCATGCATCAATTGGTAGTACATCAAAATTTATCTTGTGTTGATAATCTCCTATAGTAAAATCAACTCACACTTGTTCATTGACCAATATGTTTTTCCCCTTATTCAACCAAGTTACTTTGTAGGGACAAACGTGAGGTATCTTAATTAGTTTTAGCTTATGCACTACTTCCTCTAAGATCACATTATCATTAGTGATGCAGAGGTAAGGTTGTGGACTTAGAAACATCAATAATGGATATAAACTTGTAATGGTGGCTATGGTTTCCCAAACCCTTCGAATTCTTTAATGAACTCAAAAGTGACAATATTTTTTCCAGCAACCGAAGATGACATAAATGAAAACTAATGATTGTATATAAGGTAATTTGAAAGTCTTAAAGGTTATTTTTAAGCCATAGGACACCCAACTCCCAATTCTTCTCTGAACTGGCCAGAGGACTAATTGCAAATCTAGTAGCCCTGCAACAACTAAAAATATCTCATAACTCAAAACTTTTCCAAAGAACTCAATTAACAAATAGCCATTTTAGGTACCCTTTATTGAATAATTAAACATATCATATTATGGAATACTATTGTTCTAGACCAATTCATATATCTCTGACTGCACACCTACACAAATGCATAAAAAGAGGTGCTTTAACAAAGAAACCCCTAACTCCTTACATCCACAAGACCCCAACTTCTAGACAGTACTTTAATATGTCTCTAAACCTCTAAATACAAAAGAAATTTGTCTCAAAGTCAACATAACCCCAAAATCCCCAAATTCATCCCTTCAAGCCCTTACAACTAGGGCTTTCACAATGTCTTATCTCCTAAGGTTTCTATACTCAAAAAAAAATTGAATCAAAAATAAAATGTAATTTTAAGACAACCTAGAAAAACCAAATCACTCTTTGCACATGACAATGTACTGTTGCAACACATTCCAAGCAATTTCAATGCTTTTCCTCACCCAAAACATTAGTGATCAACCCACATTTAATCTAATCATGCACCTTTAAGGTTCAATAGATATAATAAATGTTATATGATATACATCCAATCACTTATGGGCCCTCAAAGTTCATGGGATGGTCATGTTTTCAAAATAAATGCAAACTATCACCTAGAGGACTCCCAAAATAGTGAAGATTTAGATAACACCAATGTACAAAATTCAATATAGTATAAAGAGCATCATAAAATTATTTAAGCGGAATAGAAAATAGGCCTTAAATAAATTCTACTCCTTTGAAATGACCAAATAACTGAAGACTTTAAAGAACAATACAAAATGTGCAAAAATATGAATTTTATTGCATCTCTATAATACAGTCCGTACAACCAACCTCTCGAAAATGTACTCTACAATGACTAATAACTTGTTTCTCTTCCATATATAATCTAATTAGCACACAATATGGAGAGATGCAAAGGGGAGAGGAGAGTAGGCCAGAGCCCAAATTCAAATTGTAAACTGGGTTGGAGCGGGACTAGTGCGAACACTACAGATGCTGCACAGGGAATAGTAAGCTAGAGGATGTTGTTGAAAACATGAAGCCAGGGAAGTATCTAGATGCTAGACTCATGCCTGGGGACCTAGAGGGCCTAGCTCAGAAACACCAGGAGACAGGCCAAAGTGCAGCAAAAAGTGGGCCTCCCTCTTTGGGGTCAAGCCTGGAAAGTCTTCCTTATCGTCGGTGAAGAATATATCAAGTCCTTCACAAGGTAATTTTTCTTTGGATATCCCAGACCAGATTATTGATCACACCATAGCTAGAATGAATAACTCCCTGGTTAAAATATTCATGCGGATGAGACCCAACATTGAAGTGGTTAGAGCTTGTGCCAGTAGGAAATGGGATCTGAAAGGACAAGTTGATGTGGTTGCTATGTCAAAATGGTGTTTTTCCTTCTTCTTTTCCTGTGAAGAGAATAGGATGAAAACTTTGTGCAATGGGCCCTAGATTTTTGGCAAAAATACTCTGATTCTCCAAAAATGGAGCCCTAATCTAGTTTTTGAGGAAGATGAAGTCAAACAAGTTTCGCTCTGGATAAAGCTCCATGGCCTTCCTCTTGAATACTGGATGGAGGAAATTTTTGTGGGGATAGTTAATACCTTTGGGGAGCTCCTGTCAATAGATACTATCATTGCTTCAAGGAGAAGATTAACATTTTCTAGGATATGTGTGGGTATTAATGAGAATATTGATATGCCAGAAAAAATTAACTTCCACTCTAAACTAGGGTCATCTGAAGAGAAAATATAATATGAGTCAGTCCCTTTCACGTGTTTCCATTGCAAGAAGGTGGGACACTCATCTAAGAAGTGCACTACAAATATTATCTAGAAAATGACTAAGAAATAGATACCAATGGAAAGAGTGAAGAAAGATGGAGAGGAATAATGATGTTTCAAATACAGAAGAAATTCAAGATGGTAGCAATAAGATATTAAGTGGGGAGTCTTAAAGTAAGGTAGGTAATGAAAACCCTAAGATCAATATAGAGACACAAAGGGAAGAAGGGGAGATTCAAGAAGAAAATTAACAAGAGATGACTGATATAGTCGACATAATAGTAGAGGAAGAAAATGAATAGCCTTTGGTTCAAAAGGATCAAAATAAAAGGGGATCAAAGGATAGAAACCAAAAAAAGGAGGATAAATTCTAGAAGGATGATTTCCAGGGGTTAACTGGTCAAGGTTCATCAGATATTATACATAAATCTCCTCAAGAGATCAGGAAGATATCTTTTGAAGTTAAGAATCCTAAATGGGGGGATGCTGCAGACATAGGTCATGCTTTATCAGGTATCTAGAGTGATGCAAAAATTCATGAGGATAAGAAAAAATCTAAGATGGATAAAGGAAATAAAAATAGATCAATGGAAACAAGAAGTAAAAAATTAGGATATGTGGGAGGAATGTTGTCTTCCCCAGGATGCCCTTCGAATCAAAAAGATAGAGACACAGAGACTAAGAACAATATTGTAGATGGAAACCAACCCACTATAATGGAGGTGAGATCCTTTACTAAGGTATGAAGATCATTTCTTGGAACATAAGGGGACTGAATAATCCCCATAAACAAGATATTGTTAGGAGTATGATAAGAGATAATAGACTTGACATTTTCTTAATTCAGGAAACCAAAATGTTGAAAGAGAAAGTGGGAAAGCTTAGATTTTTTAAAAATGACAATATTTGTGGAGGTGACTCAGAGGGTGCTTCTAGGGGTATTTCTACTATCTGTAATTGTGATGTTATGAAAGGGGAAATTATTTATCAGGGGAATAATGTTATGTGTATAAGATTTAAGAATCTAAAAGACAATACTTCTTGGGTTTTAACTAATATTTATGCTCCTAATTCTAAAAAGGGGAGAGAGGTTTTTTGGAATAATCTCTCCTCCCTGAAAAATAGTTTTATTGATGAGGAATGTTTTTTTATGAGAGATTTCAATACTTCTTTAAAAGAAGATGAAAAACAAGGAGGTAGCCTAAAAAATTTGGATAGCAGACTTGATCTGATGGCTTTTATTGACAGCCATTTTCTCCATGATATAGATTTGAAAGGTGTTAACAATACTTGGCCTAATAGAAGAAGTGGATAGGATCCTATCTAGGTTCGACTTGACAGAGCCTTGATTACTAATGACTAGTTTTCCCATAAATACTGCTCTTTATCGGCCCATGTGAGGGTTGGATCAAATCATAAACCTATCACTTTCCTGTCAGATTTTATTTCCAAGAAAAAGAATTTCCCTTTCAGATTTGAAAAAATGTGGACTATGCACCCTCAACTACAACATAAGATTCAAGACTGGTGGAGTATTAAAATCCATGGTACTGCCATGTTTATCCTTGCTAAAAAACATAAACATGTTAAGGATAACATTAAAGACTGGAATAAAGTTACTTTTGGTAAGATTTTTTCTTCAAAAGCCAGTATTAACATGGATTTGAAGGATATTCAGGACTGCATTCAAAAGGAAGGGTATGTGAGGGTTACTAGAGACTAGGAGAATGAAAAGCTTGTTGAGCTCCATGATATTATAGTTAAGGAGGAAACCTTCTAGAGACAAAGATCCAGAAAAGGTTATACTTAATGAAGGGGAAAAAAATACCAAGTAATTTGTCATGTCCACTCTTAAGCATAGATAGGCTAATAGAATCTCTCATTTAAAAATCAATGGTTTTACATCGAAGGATGAAGAGGTTATTAGGATGGAAGCTAAAAATTATTTTCAAAATCTCCTAACAAAAAATAGAGACCTGAATAGGGATGATCAAAGAGATCTGCTGGGATGCATTCCCCATATACTAAATGAGAATCAGAACTCGGTTCTTAATGCTATTCCCTCTAATTCTAAAATAAAAAGGTTATCTTCTCCTTTGAAGGAGATAAAGCATTGGGACTTGATGGTTACCCTATGTTCTTCTTTCATATGTATTGGCATATTATTGAAAGAGATGTGACAAATGCTGCCAAGGAATGTTTTGGGTCCAAAAATTTGCTGAAGGAGTTAAATGGAATTTTTGTTGCCTTAATCCCAAAATAATAGGGAGCTAATAAAATGGATCATTTTGGCCTATAATCTTATGCAATTCGGCCTACAAGATCATCTCAAAAGTCTTGACCTCTAGGATTTTATCTATTCTCCCCTCTTTGATATCTTGGCAACAAAATAGTTTTGTGCCGGGAAGACAAATTTTGCATTCTATAATTTATGTCCATGAGAATGTGCATTCTCTAGTTATGTCTAGAAAGGAAGGCCTTATCCTTAAACTGGATCTTTCAAAAGCCTATAATAAGGTGGATTTGGATTTTCTTCTAAAAGTCTTGAGTGCTTTTAATTTTAACAAAAAGAGTACTGATCTTATCTTTCAGCTTGTGTCTTCAGCTACCTTCTCTATTTTGGTCAATGGGTCTCCCACCCCTTTCTTCAAATCTACTAGAGGGCTGAGGCAGGGTGATCCCCTTTCTCCTATCCTTTTCATTATTATGGTAGAATGTTTAGGTAGTTTTATGGAGAAACATGTGAGGGATGGAGAAATCAAGGGATTATGTCCCTCTTCTGCTAATCAAGTGTGCTCTCAGCAATAGTTTGTTGATGATTTGGTTATTATGGGAGAGGCCTTGGTTAAAAATGCTACTTTTATTAAGATATCTCTAAACAAATATGGGAATGCCTCTAGACAAACTATTAACTGGAAAAAAATCTTAGTGTTCCTCTTTAATGTCCCTAAGAATAGGAAGATCAGAATCTTGAGGATTTTGGGGTGTCATTTGGGGACCCTCCCTAGAACTTACCTTGGACTACCCTCTTCTTAGAACCCCCTGACACTTTCAGGAGCTCTCTTGTGGATAGATATCATAGTAAAATTGTAGGATGGAAAGGACTTATGTTGATCCAAGTGGGAAAGATTCCGCTTCTTAGAGCTGCCCTTAAAGGTCTTTCTCTGTAAGCTTTAAGCATCTTCAAAATCCCCAAGAAGTTTGGGGATGCGATTGAAAAAATTCATAGAACTTTCTTATGGACTGGTACAGAAAAAAAACAACAGGATTTCTCTCTTAGCTTGGGAAAAAGTTTGTAGACCTGTTATTAAAGGGGGACTTGGCCTCCAAAGAATAAAAAATCTCAACAATCATCTCTTGGCCAGATTAATCTTGAGATACTACAATTCTAGGGGAGAATGGACCCTAATTTGGGACAATAAGTACAATAAGGACCACCCTAACTTTATTTATTTTCTTGATGATGACAATATTTTTGGCGGATCTTTTATATGGAGGAATGCATTGAAAAATAGGGATATCATTAGAAAAGGAACAAGATAGAACATTGGAAATGGTAGGAATGTTCTCTTCTAGGAAGATGAGTGGATTTTACAGGCTCCCCTTAAGGACTATCCTAGATGGCAGAACTTTGAAAATCTCTGTAAAGATAGATTTGGAAGGAAAGTGGAAGATTATTGGGAAGGAGACCACTGGAAAGATTTGACTGTTATTGACATTTTGATGGGACAACTTAACCAAATTCTGGAAACTACTACCCTAATTGAGGAGGAGGATAGGATTATCTGGAAGTATACCTCGAGTGGTATTTTTTCAACCTCTTCTGTGTATAATGAGTTTGAAGATTTGATTGAGCCTTTTTGGGATAAGGCTTGGATAAAGGATCTTACTCCTAAGATCAATGTTTTTTCTAGATACTTCTACAAAATAAAGTCCTAACTATTGACAACCTTATGAGAAGAGGGATGACTATTGTGAATAGATTCTACCTTTGCAAGAAGAATGCTGATAATGTTGATCATATGATTATTCATTGTCCTTTTGTTAGGGTGATCTGGGATAATTTTCATTGCCTTTTTAATATTGAATGCGTTTTCCCTGAAAATTTGAAGGGTATTTTTAATTCTTGGATTCATCATTCAAAAAATGATACTGTTAGTCAAGTTTGGAAATTTTCCCTTCCCTATATTTGTTGGGGAATCTAGAGAGAAAGGAATGACAGAGTTTTTAGGAATAAAGACACTTCTTCCAAAGAGTTTTTTTACAAGATAAAGATAGCTATTAAAGAAAATGTAGCATTAAAGGAGAGAATTATGGAACCAATCTTGGAGGAGGATATTTCCCTTCTTCAAAAATGGAAGATAAAAGGGAATTTTAGGAAGAAGGATAAAAAAATAACCAGAGCCAATACTAGGTGGGATTGCCCACCTATGGGATGGATGAAATTCAACTTTGATGGGGCCTTGAAAGGAAAACCAAGGGTGGTAGGATGTGGGATTGTCATTAGGGACGAAAATAGGGTTTGCAAGGATATCAAAGCTATCCCTATTGGTTTTTAGACCAACCATCTTGCTGAGGCCACTGCTGCCCTACATGCTCTCATCATGGCTAAGGAAAAAGGATGTAGGAGAGTTTGGATTGAAGGTGACTCTCTCAACATTATTAAATGCTTGAATTCTGTCACCACTACTTCGTGGTCAATTTACAATATTATGCCAAAGGCTAAATCCTTAATCCATTCTTTCGATACTTGTTAGGTGACATATAACTATCAGGAAACCAATGGGGTGGCTGATTGGGCTGCCAACATGGCTTGTAAAATGGAGGCGGTGACCCAATGGGGAGGTGATGTTGACACGCCAACTCAAGTGAAGTTAATGATGTATAATGACTGTTTGCAAAGAAATCAAAAAGAGATCATAAATGGTAATTTTTAATTATTGGTTTAGGGCGGAAGTGAATTGTCATCATTACCAACTAAGATGAGTGTAGTTATTGGTAATTATTAGATCAAAGTGGAATGTTTTCTAGGTGCATTTCTTGTTTACAAAAGAGAGGCGAGATATTTCAAATAGTATTTGCAAAGTCATTGACATAGAAAATAATTTGAACCAGAGAGTTGATATGGGTGGTAACAAGAAGCGTATGGAACTTGCAAATTGTGATGAATGGCATGAAAGGGAAGATGTGTGGAAAATTTTTGTGGAGGGAGGTCTAGAGTTTTTTCTAGAGAGGCTTCATGGGCGCAATTCCACTGTCACTAGAATCTTCTTGAAGACATAGAAAAATGGGATGGTCATTGTGGGCAACCAGTATATGGAAGTAACCGAGGAGGTTATAGCATAGGTGATTGGTATGGGGATGGAAGGGCTTAAATTTTATAGAGATAGGATTATCTCAGACAAGGCATGGGAGAAGTTTCCCGAGGAAGATAAGGAAAAATCTTAGCGAGTGAAGGTGGGCACTTCGTATCATGATCCTATGCGTATTTCCATACCCTGGTGATATGTTATGTTTGTGGTCATCAACTACATCACTCTGACTGGTAGATTCACTAGGGCCTATGGCCACCATTTCATTCTCCTTAACCACTTCGGACACAAAATAAAGTTTAGTATGCCTTTCTACCTGCTCAACTCGCTTGATTTTACCATTACTAGCTTCCAGAAAAAACCAAAGGAGGATCACCCCTCACAACAGGGGCTTATTGTGTTAATTTATGAAGTTGTTAAATCCAATAAGGTGGAGAGACCTATGGTTAAAAGGACTCAGAAAGATGAGGAAGATACAAAAGGATATGAGGAGGAAATTATGTATGGAGAAGATACAAAGGATGAGGGAGAGAAGAAAAATGGGTATAAAACCCCTAAGAAGGGAATAAAAAAGGGGTCTTCTTCCTCAAAACACCTAAAAAAATCCACATCAACATTTTGGATACAGAGAAGAATACAAAGGATGAGAGCTCTGAGGACATCAAGCAAAAAAATAAAAAGGGTAAAAGAAAACCTAAGGGTAAGAACATGAATCCAGTGGAGGAAACAGAGACTGGAAAGGAGACCAAGGATGATGATAAGGGGACTAAACCCAAATCTTTTCGTAAGAAAAGAAAGAGGGAAGATCTCAAAATCTACAAAGGGAAAAATCCCAGCAAGTGGAAAATCATGCTTTCCTCAGATGAGGAGGAAGACAAGGAGAAGGATGAGGGTAAAGATGATATAAACCCCACTGAGAGCATAGAGAATAAAAAAAAGGAGGAATAAATGTTGGAGGAGGATTTTGGGAAGGGCCTCGAAGATAAAAAAAATTAGGAAGGAGGATACCCATCAAAATGATGACACGGGTAATACTTTTGAACCTGAGAATTTAGAACATGGTAAAGCATGCATTACTTATTTTGCTTGTCTAATTAGCAAAATTTTAGGAGATAATGTTGACCTGGAGAATCAAATTGAAGGTATGAGAAGGGAAATGAGCATTTTAAAATGTGTTGGTATTTGGGAGAAATCTTTGGCTGAGTGTCTGGGGGAAATGAAAGAGGCTGTTGGAAATTCAGAAGCACGGGTTGATTTGGTGAATAGAGTCACCAATCTGGAAAATATGTTCAAAGATTTTGAGGATAGAGTTACTAAAGATAATAGTGTAAGGCAGATAAAGAACCTGAAATCCAAGGTGGAAAAGCTAGAGGACACGGTTCTTAAGATTGGGGATCAATCTCTGAAGAGTCTAAAAGCTTATATAGGGAAGGCCAAGAGCTTAATGGAGAAGCTAGAGTAGGATACTGGTGATAAGGATAGCCATGTTGTCAAGGATTTATCTGGTCCGAGAACCTGCACTAGTGCTAGCACCAAAAAGGCGAGCCCAAGGGAGGAAAAAGAGAAGGACAAAGGTGACCTCAAAAACACTATCAATCAGATGGAGCTTATGGTGATTCAGGCCCAAGATATGGTTGGTTTCATGTAGCTATCTCTTCCTAGGCCCTTTCCTTTTTTATGTTATCCCTATTTATTTTTTTTATCATTGTGACTATTGCTAGCTAGTCTGTCTGCTAGATTTTTTTGTCAGCTGTCCTTTCTTGGTGCCTAGGCACAGTTATTATTGTACTTTCTCTGAATATTTGTTAACTCTATTTAAAGGTTTTGGGTCCTTGTAAAACCTATTTTTTATTTAATCAAAACTCATTTCTCTTCCAATAAATCCATTTCTTGGCAGTTACATTCAAATGAAATACGAAAAGACCTATTTTGCATGGATTCCCACTAAAAGACAAAGTGACTGTTATGTTTTGAAAATATGAATCTTTTATCTTTTACACCCACTAAAACTAATACAAATTTATAACATATGCATAACTAATCTCTTCCAACATCTCGGAGACTTATTATAAACACATCTAACTCCTAAAAAACTCCTAAACACTCCTTGAAACCCTTGGATACTATTGCTCCACTTACAAAGCATATTAGTCCTTTTAGCATAATTACATTCACATGTTATTAAAAATCAATATAGGCTTTAGAACTTAATATTTGATCCTCTTTGATGTTAGGATCTCTCCATCAATCAATGGTGTCTTCATGGGACTATTTTCTTCATTGAATATTGTTTATTTCTTTATGGGATGTCTTAGAAACCTTGCACCAAGTAGATCCTGAGTCTATTATGACCCTCTAGACCTTGCCAAGAATCTTGCACTTGACCCTAAAAAGAGCTCTCATTTTTTTGTGTTCATCTTTGGTAGGTTCTTTGAGCAAAATCCTCCTAAGCATGAGGTTCTCTCCCTTCTCTGAATACAGACTTATCTCAGACTCTTTGGCAATGTCTTCTTCTGGTACATATGTAATTTTCTTTTTGCCTTGTGAAGATGATGGTTTATCCAGACACCTATATGAAGGTTGGCCAAATTGGCCATAGTTATAACACTTCATTGAAGAAAAATGTGAGCTTCTCCCAAAACCTCCTAATCTACTTCTTCCACCACTGTGAAAACTTCTTCCTCTGCTATATCCTCCTCTATGGTTGGACTTGTTTGTTTTCTCAACAAACTTATAGTCTCCTTAACCTCTCGTCTCATTCCTTCTACCACTAGAACCTCCTTTATGTCCTCCTCTAGAGTCTATACCAATTCCTCTACCCCTAGATTTTGAGTATTGCTTCTTTCTGAGTTTTTCTTCCATGTTAAGGGTCATTTGGAAACAACCATGGATATAATTTAAGGTAAAGAGGTTTAACTCTTCTTGAATGTGCCACCTAACTCCATTGAGATACCTAGGAACCTTGAGGCTTTCTATCTCTTTCACTCTAGACCTAAGGCATATCTTTTGGAATTCTTCGGTGTATGATGCCACCTCTAAATACTTCTATTTGAGATTATGTCTCTTTTTATGAAATTGGATGTTATAATCCTTTGGTAGGTAATTTTCCTTCACCTTAGCCACCATAGCCTTCCAATTGACTATTGGCTTATTCCCTTCTCTTTCTCTTTCCTCTTGCAAGAACTTCCACCAAGTTAATGCTTGTCCCCTCAATCTTGATTTGGCTATCTTTACCCTTTGTGCCTCTATGATTCCATCACACTCAACGTGATTTTTCATACCCTCAATCCATTCCATCACCAATTCTGCATCCATTCAGCTAGAGAATACAAGGATGCCTTCTAGTGCTTTGCCACTTAGTGCCTTGAGGGCTTTAAGGAAAGGATCCTTAGGTAATGGGGGGTCTAGTTATAGTTATGCCTCCTCTTCAACTTCACTCTTTCCTTTGTCTTTATCCTCTCCTATATGTTCTTTCATCTTGTTTGCAGTCTCTGTAACTTCTTCTAACATGTGCTTCATCTCCTCCATATCTTCTTATAGGAGTCTATTCTTTACTTTTTATCTTACAAGTCCCTTTCCAACTCTCCATTGGCCACAATGGTGCTTTCTCCAATTGACTCATGTCCTTCTATCATACAAAATCATCTCCCCAATCCTTTCAATGGCTCTAATACCACTTTGATGGGGATCTCTAGCTCCTAAAAGAATTCTAACTCTTTTCAAGACCTTCTCTTTGGGCTTCCTAGGGTACCTATGTATACCCTAACCAAATGACACTCCTATGCTCCTGTACTCTCCCTAGAACTCACCACCAACTTCAAACACTCTTTAACTTCCTCTCAATTCAACTTTGCACCCATAGAATCGATCAAGCCAATATGGTTCCAAACTATTTTTGGCAATAGGAATAGGTATCCTTTCTATTCCTTGTTCACTTTAAATCAATTTTGATCCAATTTTATGGATTCTTCCAAACATTTTCCATCAAGTTCTTACTTATGTTGATTTTAGGCCTTGTAGCCTTTTTATCCCAATTAGATCTCCTAGAAACTAAAATCTTTGATTTCCTACCAACTATCCTTAGTAACCCACTGAACTAAATATGGATTCTTTGTAAGTTCAACCTAGGCTCTATGTTTTCTATGTTTTAAGTCCCAAGTTGTCCATACAAAGGACTTCCAACAAACTCCTATTATAAGGGTTTCTAGGGCATGTAGTCCAGTTTGGATTCTTTTCTCTCATCAAATTCTAAAATGGCCTCCTTTGATCTTCTTCTTGCACACAAATGTCTAGGACACATGCCCCTACACTATTTCACCATTAATTGTCACAAAATAGTCCATTAAACCAGGCTCTTTGCCTCTCCACTATTCAGGTTCCTAGCTAGAACACCACTATACTCACCTAGGGACTACTTGTAAAAATTTCTCNCCCCCCCCCCCCCCCCCCACACACACACACACACACACACACACACACACACACACACTCCAAAAACCATATTTACAATATTTACAAAGTTCCCTACTTGATTACAAGGTGCCATTGAATTACAACCATGAGAATTGAAGTGGGAGTCATATTTACATGGCTGGCTCTCGACAAGACAATGAACCAGTAGAACTTGAAGAATTTACAAAATGACAAACAAAAGTGTCAAAATACAAAACCAACTCCATAAAAATTAAATAATTAACTAGAATCAAATTCCAAATGCATTATATTAATCAATTCAATCCATTAAAGGTCTAGATGAAGGCTCTGTTACATAAAATAATATAATTCTTACTCTTTCCAAAACAAAGTCTATATAATCTAAGGTCCAACCCTTAGATTAGGGTTTTTTTGACCTTATATATGTTATCCCTAAATGGTAAAACCCTAAGGTCGGAATTTGAACACATTAAAAGCTATTTCCTAGATTTTAGGAAATGTTGTCAAGATAACTTTGCAAAGTTGTCATGAGTAACTTTTACAATTTTTGCAAGTTTGACATTCCACTAACCTCAATTGACCAATTCAATCCAATATCACTCCATTGGATCCTAAAACACTTAAAAACACTAAAATAGCACCTTTCCCTTCATTTTGGTATTTTTTTCCTTTGTTGACCAACTTTGACATTCCTAGTCACCTAGAGCAAAATAGACTATTAAGACCTTCTTGGAACACAATAAAAACAAACCTAAAAAACTCCTATTGAAAGACACTTCTTGGGAATTTTTCCTTAGTCTTTGTTACCTTGGTGGTTGGCTAGAACCACCTACAAGCCAAAATTGTCAAGATCTTTAGTAAGACCTTAAGGTGCTCTTGCACCACACTGAAATGGTTTTGATGTTTTTCATAGAGAAGAATACAACCAAACCTATTCAGATATGTATCAATGTAGAAGATAGTAATTAATCATAAGTTCTTTTTCCATTGGGAAATGTTTTTAGTTCAAATAAAGGACAAATAAACTAACTATTGTCAAGGACTCAAAACCATAAATATAGATATTTCAGATCAAACATTAATTATAAGATCCTTTTGTAGACAAACCCAAAGAACTAATGCCATATCCAAATTATTATTTGATTTGATACTAAATTAAAACTAAATACTAATGAAAGTTACACAGATAAATTCCATGAAATGAATTAGAATATTCACAATTCAGTGAGTAAGCACCAAGGAGAGATTTTAAAACTAAAATATTGTATTAAGTACAAAGAATCCAAATTCAATTCTAAGAAAAAAAAACTAAGGAAAATGTACACAAAACATATTTACAACCATCTATTCATGGATTCATAGAAACATCAAGAGAAAAAGAACTTCAGGAATTGTCCATGAACGAGAAATTCAAGAATTTTTCTAGTTATATCCTTTAAAATATATAAATTGGTACCCCATTTGTTGTCAATCATATATGGTCCTAACCAAATACGATCAAATTTTCAATGTTTTCCTCTATCCTCCAATCTGGCAGTCCACATTAAGACCAAATCATTAACTTTAAAAATCCTTGCAATAGTTCTTCTATCATACAGGTCCTTACATTGAAGCTACAACCTCACATTCTTGGCATGTTCTTCCCTTCTTGATTGATCCAACTGTATCAAATCATACATTCTAATATTTATCTCATCATCTAGTTTATTATCATATTTCTAGATAAATTTGTACATTTGTAATTAATTATTTTGTGGCAACCTAACATGTATGAGATAAAATAAATCAAAGGATACATAACCAATGAATTTATTCACTGTTACTCTATCAACCCACAATTCTTGTTGCAACTTTGACTCCCAGGTCCTTTTGTTCTTCTTTAATGCTCTTTTCAAAATATTTATCTGACTCTTATTACTGGACTCTGCTTGTCCATTCCCTTGTGGGTGATATAAGGAACAATAAGAAATTTGGATTCCATACTACTAGAAGAAGTCACTAACCACAATGGATCTAAAACACATAGCATTATCCACCATAATAGTTTCAGGACAACCAAACCTAGTGAGGATATTTTATAGCATAAAATTAGTAACAACTTTACTAGTATCCTTTTTGGTTAGAATTTCTTCTATCCACTTAGTAAAGTAATCAGTTGCTACCAAGATCCATGAATGACCTCCACTAGAATTTTTAGGAATCTCTCCTATGAAATCCATTCCCCAATTTTGAAAAGGTGGTTCAACTATGATAGGCCTCAAAGGTAAGTTCCCACCTGACTTAATCTTACCTGCAAATTTCTTTCAGACATCACATTTCTTGATACAACTATGGGAATCCTTGAAGATAGTAGGCCACCAAAAGCTAGGCCACATAATTTTATGCGCAATAGTCTTATCCATGTAATATCCCCCACATGCACTATTATGTATTTGATGCAGTGAAGGATGGAGGATCCAATGAAGGACTATCCAAACCTATAGCTAACAACAATAATGGCGGAAACAACCAAATACTCATAAATATAATCAACATTCATCTTTCTATTATCATAGATAATCAATTGCATCCATCATGTTGGGTTGTAAGGCCTTCCTGATTACAGCCAAATATAAAGATACAAATCAAGATCTTCTATAGATCTTCTGCAAGAATCAAGCCATTTACTTTCTATCAATACCTACAACTCACAATTGAGATCCTCAGATCAAACACTCAGATCCACATCAAAATATGATTCCCTAAGCTAAGAACATAATACAACTTAAATACAAAAGGAAACCAATAGGTTGACCTACAATAATCAAACATTGCAGAAATCCCCGACCTAGATTTAGGTCCACATAAACCTTAAAGAGAGATCCACCATAAATGTTGCAACAGAGATTAAATCCAAGAGTCGGCCAACAAGTTGAGATGAAAATCTAACAAAGTAAACCTAGTCAATGAAAAATACCTCCAAGTAACAGACACTTACTCGGTGAAACTACCGAGAAACGTAAACCAAAACCCATCAGTGACACCAAGGACCAAGGCACCATAGTAACCAAGTGACCAACAGTGACCGAGTATCAAGAAAATACTATTGAGAAAACACTAGTGAACATTGAAGAAATCCCCGACCTAGATTTAGGTCCACATAATCCTTAAGGGGAGATCCACCATAAATGTCACAATTCAGATTAAATGCAAGAGTTGGCCAACAAGTTGACATGCAAATATAATAAAGTAAACCTAGTCGATGAAAATTACCACCAAGCAATAGGTACCTACTTGATAAAACTACCGAGAAACATAAACCAAAACCCATCAATGACACCGAGCACCAAGCCACCATAGTAACCAAGTGACCAACAGTGATTGGGTATTGAGTAACTACTATCGAGCAAACACCAGCAAGCTTAGTCACCGAGTTAACCAATCACCAGTAAACAGGAAACTGAGAAACTAAGTACTCAACTGAGGACTCCTCTAAGCTACCAAACTCCAAAAGAAAACATTTTTTTGGTTTGATATAGGATTCCAAGAATCCTAGGATGCTCCTACATCAAAAACCCCAAGTACAAAAGATGTTCCCATAAAAAAAAAAATTAATATCTTAAGGGAATCAGAACAGGTATTCCATACTTTTTCTTAACCCATATTTCCTCTTTCCCTTTATTCCATTTTGTCTTCACTCTATCTATTTTCCCATTTGACAAGTTATGTTAGTAAGAGCTGAGATGAGGGGGTGAACTAGTGGCCTGACAAATATTCCAATAATCAACCCAAAACTTAGTACCACAATACTAAGCCTCTAGTTATCTTCAGTCCTATAAGATGAATTCCTTCAAATAAATTTATCAAATTACCACTACTCGGAATGCTTTGTTAAACCTTCTACAAGTATGTTTACCAAATAGCAATCTGTTAATTTACCAAAATATAGTAAATTATCTAGAGTATACCGATCAATCCAAATTAGCTATGTGTAATGCAAAACACTAAAGTAATGAATCATAAACACATTGATACGTGGATTTTTAACGTGGAAACCCTATTAACAGAAAAAATCACTTGGGACTAGAAACCCAAAATTTTTACTCTTTTGAAGTGAGCTTGGTGAAGAACCAACCCTGTTAAAGGTGACAAATACACTTTTAGGTGTGACCTTGTTAGAGGATTTAAAATTTTAGTTTGTCACTTGATATCATGCATCTCTATGCTACCTTCCTTGATCAAACACTCACTTGGCCTGTTAATACGTATTTTGCATCTCATGTTATCTTCATGATCAAAATTTTTGATACTCCTTGGGATGTATCTCAATATAGAAAGGATATTTAAATCCCACTTGGTTAAGAGACTTTCTGAATAATTGGCTAAACTGAAACAGTATGATCTATTTACATATACAACTTATACTTGCAGATTTTCAGATCTATTGTAATCTAATAAAACTAATCTGATCAATATATCTCTATTAATACCTTTGCTCCACTTTACTTCTTCTCTGTGATGTTGTTCTCTGTTTCTTGGTGTCCATAGAAAACTTTAGCTCTTTCCTCAGCTTGATTGATCAATAATGTATGAAGTTTCACTTCATCAATTTCTCTTCAGCATCCTCTTTTCATTCATTCACCCACCTGAATTCATAATGAGTTAAGTTGTCTCTTTTATAGACATGATATCACCGATGTTAGGTTCTTGATTTTCATGATCTTGGAGTGATCCAAAATTCTCGCTGATTATATTTAAAGAAAAACTCTTGTTTTATCTTGTAGTGATATTCTTACCAATAGAAGAAAACAACTTTAAATCCTTTACTCATCAATGGCTTTATCTTATCGATGAAAAAAAAGATAACTACCAGTTAAGTCCATATTTAGCTCTACCAACTAGATATTTTTTTGTTTCTGAACTCAACTGAATTTTGGTGTTTTAACTATGTGATAGATTCTGTCAACACTCTAGTTCGCCTCAGGATTCTCTTTCCATTTACACTATATTGTTGGCCATATGTTATGCTTGTGATTCTACTAGTTGGTGTTCTTACTTGGGCATCACTGTGACTTGAATTTTGGTGATCTGTATCCATCGAGTTCCACTAGCCGTCGGTGTTTGAAGTCACATTGTGAATGCTTTTCTTTTATGCATTACTTATAGCATAATCTTTATATCTCTGATTGTCTTAATTCTTTGACATTTTGATTATAACCGATTATATTATATCAAGTTGACATCAATGACAATACAATCTATTAACTGATTTAATGTCTTGCATTATCCTTCTGCATTTTGGTGATCAAATTAATTGAAAGCATTATATTTTTCCATTAGTATACACAAGGAAAAACATGATCTACACCATCGGTTTACACTACACTGACATATAGGGAACAACACTACCCGACACCAAGGTTACCCGATACTACCAAGTTCAAAGCATCCCGACAAACACTATTTAGTGTTACCCGATGACAAAAAGGTTAAAGGAACCCAACAAGTAACAACAGTGCAACTTGGCGAAATAAAAAAGAGAGGAACCCAATAGATGAAGGGAACCCAACAATTAGTTCAACAAAGGAACATTGACAGACTTTTAGTTCAACCCAATGACCAAGAACCGACAGTCAGTTACATCCACCAAAAAGTGGATCTAACTTTCCACGTCAGATAAATCACTGAACTTGTATATATAGCTTCTTGATTTGTTTTTAAAACTGTTATGTGCGATGGAAGAAATGTATTTGTTATTTTTTTAATTGGTTTTTGTTAGAAACACTGAGAGGGGGGGTGAATCAGTGTTTGTCTATTTATTATATTTCAACAACTTTAAACAAAAATCAAATATATATCAATTGAATCTTAACACAAGAACACATAACACATGATATGATTACGGGGAAACCTTGATCAGAGGAAAACCCCAGTTAGAATTGGTACACAAAAATATTGTATTAGTATGATGAACCTATTAAAGTTACTTTTCCCTATTAGGAGAAGTCTTTACAAATAACCCTGTTAGGGGTGAGGACTCAATGTCCAAGAAGCTCACTTCTTAATAGGATGAAGGCTACAACCTCCTTGATAATAGATATACACTATATCCAAAAGTGAACTATTTTATGTGACACAATTGTCTAATCAATTTTGGTTATGCGCTGATGCTCTTAGTCTTAAAGAGCTTTATCTCATTCTG
>MU223266.1:419010-433046 GCA_018584345.1 Thuja plicata
CACAATGCTTCCAAACAAATTGGATTAAGCATGTTTACAATAATGTTTAATACATGAATACTAACTTATTACAATAGGCACTTAGCCTTTACAAAATAAAAGATTACATGCTAATCAAAAAAATAAAGTCGGCTTCATACACTTTTTTATGAAATGCAGGTGCACTTAATCTTTTTGTATCTTCTTCATACTGTCATTCGGTACCTTGCACGTGTGTTGGTGCCCTGATCGACTGTATATATCTGTTCTTCTCTATCTTATATACTTATCCATTTTTGTCTTTCAAGTTTACATGACAAAAATTCATATGACTTTGTTTTTATAATAAAAAAACAAAATAAGTCATATTCTCCCTGGGAGTCAACTTGCCAACAATCTCCCCCTTTGTCATTAATGGCAACAAAGGAATGTGGCCAAGTTACTCAAAATTGACTAACACCAAAAAATTGTATATCATCTTTCTTTAAAATATACTATATCATGTTTCTTTTCATATATACACTACTCCCCATGCATACATTACTCCCCCTTTGAAATTAATGACAAAGGTGTCAAAATTGTAAGTCCTTGAGTACTTACTCTGAATATACATCTGGGTAAGCAATCTGCATATTCTTGATCTCTTGCTACTAGAATGCCTTTAGTGCATCAACTATTTGTAGATGGATGCATAGGGCATAATTAAGCATTTTCATCTTTGTCAGAATCATGTTGGGTCCTTGATCATAGGTAGAAATGGTTGCATCTATCTGTTTGATGTTCTCATTCAAAACTACTAAGGAGGGTGCAAGTACATTTCTTAGTTCGTTATGCCTTGTACTTTTCTTGCTAATATCCAACTTGGTTTTTTCAATTTTATCTATATTCCCTTGATAGATATTATTGCAGATGTTCATGTCTTGCGTGGATGTTTCAATTGATTTTCTAACACTTCCAACCAAGATGTCAGCTTCCTCAATCTTTTTGATGTGCTCTGAGGTGAATTTTACTCTGTCCATGCAGTTTGCTACTACATTTCTACCTTTAGCTACTAGTTCTTTCAAGATTTATTGTCCAATCTTTAATGATTTCAGATCTAAGGAGAAATTCTTTGTCAATTCATCTAATCTTCCCTTCTTATACTCAACTTCTGCAATTTTAGTAGTAGAGTCTGCTAAACTTGTGAAATGTGAAATGAAGCTTGCCAAGATGTTGTCAACATCATCAACTAACTAAATCTTAGCCATTTTATTGTCTGTAGGCTCTAATTCATTTAGGATGTTAACTGTCTCCACAAAGAGAGGGTTTCTCATGACTTTTTTTTCTTTTTTCTTTCTCCATATCTAGCAAACTGATCTTAATCAAATCTTCTTCTTCCCATGCATCTAGATTTGCTGAATCTGGGGTTAAACTTGACAACAATGATGGTTTGATGGATGGAGTGTGTATTAAATTCTAACTGATGTCCACATATTCATTATTCACAAGGATATTCATATTTGTTGTTTCATTAGTTTGATTATCTTCCTCTTTATTCAAATCTATTGAATCTTTGGAGGGAACTTCATCTTGCTGTAAAGATGTGTCATCAGTACATATGTCCTTTGTCTCTTCAGTTCTTACAAATGCCTTTTCAACTTTTTCCATATCATTATAAGAAGAGGTCATGGATATCTTGATATCATCAATCAAAATAGTTTCTTCTAAATCTTTGACTATATCAGAAGCTATTGAAACTATGGGTGCTGAATACTGTGGACTTGTCATAGGTGCATATTGAATGACTAGTTCTGTAACCTATTTGGGAGTAACTAGAGTTACCTTTGTTGTAGGTGTCATTGATGGATACATATGTCTATCAATAAATACTCACTCAGATGCTTTTTGGGTCTCTTCACCAGCTAGATCATACTCTTTATTCATGATATGAAGTGTTCTAGTTTTTTTTCCAAGATGAGGTTTTACCAAATCCAATAGTATAGCTTTCTCATGATGCGAGAAAATAGGGAGAAGACTATACTATTTTTCTTCTCTTATCCTCATATCCTCTTCAATTTCTTTCCTGTTTAATACATCAAGTATGTTCCATACCTTGTCTGGTATGACTGTTTTAAGTTCCAATACTGTCCTCTTGAACTTAATCATGTCAGATATGATCATAGAATGAATTTCTGATTTGTCTGTCTCTTGGTATTTGTCATAGACATTCTTGATAGATTCTAGTCTTCCTTCATTGAAATTTTATTTCTTTAGGACTATTAGACTAGGTCTAAATCCTACCTCAGGAGGGGCTTGAGCATTCTTTACCTTGCTCCTTCTCATCCTCGAGGATGGATGACTTGTGGGAACTTGCTTCCTCCTTCTAGCCATCTTTCTGGGTACAAAAGGTGGAGAGGATTCTAGATCAATGGTAGTTGATGGCGCAGATGTTCCTTCATCAAATTTCTTCTTCTTCTTCTTAGGCACATCATCTGACTTTTCTATTTTTACTTCTGTAGGATTTTTATTAAGTTCTTTAGCAATCTTAGGTTTCCTAGCTTTGACTAGGTCTTCTTTAGTAACCCCATGAACCTTTAGGATATTTGAAGTAATCCTTGATGCCTTCCTTTTATTGTCAACACTGTATAAGATATAATCGACTTGATTTGTCTTTTCTCTATATGATCCCCATCTTGGTTCATTTGGATCTTTGGACGTAGACAAAAGAACTTGTGCATATCCTTCCAACACATTTTCTTCAACTTCATAGCCAAGTGGATGAATCCATTTGGTTCTAGGCTCAATAGCCTCCATGAAAGTACAGTCATTTTCTACCATGAAGCATATAGTGTCTTTGTACTTATCAACTATCTTCTCCGATATTTTGAACCTTTTCTAAATCTTGATCTTGAATGTTTTGATCTCCATGTCTATTGAATCTTTCACACTGCTCTTTGATGTAGCCTTGAGTGATATCTGATACATAGTAGGTTTACTCATGTCTAGGTAAAGATTGGAAAATTTACCAACAATGTGGAAGTAGAGATAGATGATCAATGTGCCAAATCTGAATATTTTTCTCTTGTCATGCTTGATAGTTTTAATGTTATCAATCAGTTGTGTGTGCAATATTTGACATAGGTTATATTGAGTATTATCCTTTACAATCTTAATTATTGCTAGGAAAGTAGCTACAAATACACTATTCAATCTGCTTGCATGCTGGAATTCATAACCTAGAATTATAGTAATCAATTTGATGTCATCAGTCTCAATGGGAACAACTGTCATGTCATGTCTATCACTTCTGGATAAGAAAACATGTTCAACCTTCTTCTTACCATCTTTACCAGTGGGAAGAACTTGTTCAGTCTTAGGAAGTTGAGTCATTTAATGAATTAATTCTATAGTTATGCAGATAGGAACTTCACCAATCTAATAAAGGTCATCACGTATCATGCTCAGTAGGATTTTAACCCATTATGGCTCATGGAACTTATGCACGTTAGAATACTCAAAGATAGGGTTATCAGTGAGATGCGCATATTCATCCTTGAATGAATAGTTTGGTTTCATCATTGAAGCCATAAGAGTTTCTGCATTTTTGTCCAAAATAGTTTCCTTCTTACTGTATATATAGGCACAAATGTCTTCCATAGGTATGACTCCTAGCAGAGTCTTTGATGTGAGTGTTCCAAGGCTTGCTAGCACTGCATCCAAGAAACCTTAGCTTGTCTCTTCTAGGAACCTAATCTCCTCTAGGTCCTGATTGGCTTAGATTATTAACTAATTCCAATCCCAACTCTTCTCTAAGAGTTCTCCACTCATGTGCTTCACCTTGAAAGACTAACACATTTTGTTAGTTCCAATCTTCACTTTTCCCACTACACTTAGAAGAGTCTAAGTGCCAATTTTCACTTTAACACTAATGAATCACTTGCAGGGGTGTCCATCATCATGTAGATAGTGCATTTCATCCCAATGGAATCCATTTTGAAGTATCTCTTCACTCTTTTCAATTGAGTACACAATTTTGTCACAAGAAGGCCTAATTCCTTATAGCCTTTCACAGTGTGTTGTTCCCACTTCTTTTGAAACTTTTCCAAAGAACTTGAAAATATAAGAACATATCTAGATACCCTTTATCCGTTTACAAGATATTTTTGAATTTTTGGTTCCCTAAGTCATCCATACATAGGGTTCCAACAATCTAGGTCCAATAGGGCTAATAGGCCTAATTTCTAGGACTGACAGCAACTTAGTTGAAAATTTGTTCAACATGGTTGGTATGAACTCAAACATCATAACATGTCAAGGTAAGAATAAAACCTAACTAGATCTGTACTTATTCCATACAGTGCATCACTACCCTGGAAGTTATGCTCAGTGTTTCATCACCAAACCTCTAACTAGATAGTGTATGCTCGCCTACGACTAGGCACTGAAAATAGCTATTCCATGTTCCATGACTCCTAACCCTACACATATGTTTACTACTAACTCCCCTAACATATTCATCTATCCTTAGGTGTTCCCCATGGCTAGATTTCATGGGGGAGCCATGACTAGACTGACTGGTCAAGACAGGACCAGTAGACTTTCTAAACACAAAACATTTTACACAAGACCTTAAAAAACCACAAAGAAAATTGACTACTGAATGAAAAACACTCAAAACTATATTAATAACATACAAAAATCACTAGTTTGAGGCTTTCAATCCATAAATTATCACTGTCACAATGAAATGCTCAAGATTTCTAAAAACACATAATTGCAGACTCTATTGCTCTTTCCAAACTTGTTACAATGAATGACTAACTGATCTGATTCGAGTCTCTCTATGCATTGGATGCCTTCTTCCAACATTCTAGGCCTTTTTGGTTGACTCCCCACTCCTAGTTTGTAGGGGGATCCAAGGTAACCGTGTTGCATGCAACATTTGCAATAATTGCAAATGTTGTCATTATAATAATTTAGCAACTTTTTGGCATCTTTCCTTTTATGCCACTTTCCTCATTTCTAAGACCTTTAACCTCTTTATTTCGAGGATCCAAGATCATTAAATTCATCAAGGAATCTCTATGTCCTCATTTATGTGTTTAGGACACATTCATGACTCAAATCCAACATTTAGTAACTAAGCCTAAGTAATTGAAAAACTACTAACAATGGATATTATTGTGACCTTAGTCCTATTGACTAGCTCACCTAGCCCACATTGACATGACCTTCTAAGGTATAAAACAACCTAACTAATCTTGACTTGGCCAATGTCAAGTACAAGCCAAAATGATTAAAACATGGAGGTTAGCCTAGGTGTGCTCCTACACCATCCTCCCCAAAACAAAAAGTTCAATCCAGCCTTGGATTGATGATGCTTGTATCAATCCCCATATTCTTGAACTCTGATTCTTTGACCCATACTATATCTACATTGGTTTGATCATGTCTTTTTATCAAGTGTTCCTTATACTCTTTGGTTCTAGTCTTTTTGTAGATTCTAGTATCCAGTATACTGTTAGCTCTTGTGACTATATCAAAGGGTAATTGTAGATCTTCCACATCTCTGATCACTTCTTGGAGACTTTGATCCATATCTTGTTGTGGTCCTTTGTAATGGACTAAGTCTGCAATGTTAAAAATAGGTGATAGTCCACTATCTTTTGGGAGTTCAAGTTTGAATGCATTTTCACCATACTTAGACAAGGTATGATAGGGACCTATCCTTCTCATCTGCAAATTGTGAGGGAATCCCTTTTGAAGTCTTGATTTGTTAAGATGTACCATGACCAAGTCACCCACATTTAACTAAACTATTCTTCTACTCTCATTAACCTTGGTTTTGTGTTTCAAGATATTCTCAGTCAAAGTCTTCCTCACTGTCTCATGTATCTCCTACATTGCACAAGAAAAATCATCTACATATCCACTTGCCTTCGCTCCATCCTTAAATTCTCTCAACTCATAGTCTCCTCTAGGATGTAATCCATATACTATTTCAAAGGGGCTCTTCCCTATTGATCTTTAGATGGTTTGATTGTAGGCATACTCAGCTTGCCCAATTAATTGATCCCATTTCTATCCATACTCCTTGGTCAAGCATCTTAGAAGATTGGCTAGGATTCTATTCACCACTTCAGTCTAACCATCAATTTGGGGATGGTATGTAGACCCAAAGGATAAATTACTGCCCAATCTTTGCCAAAGAGTCTTCCAATAATGACTCATAAATTTAGTGTCTCTATCAGACACAATTCTCTTAGGTAGCCCACAGAATTGTAATATCTCTTTGAAGAAGAGAGAGGCTATTTGGTTGGAATTATTAGTATTCTTGCATGGCACAAAGTGAGCCATCTTGCTGAATATGTCCACAACTACATATACACTATCCATGCCTTTTCTTGTCTTGGGTAACGCAAATACAAAATACTTGCTCAAGCAATCCCAAGGCCTAGTGGGAATAGGTAGTGGTTGATAAAGACCAGCATTTGAAGAAGTACCCTTGGACCTTTGACATACAATGAAATTATCCACATACCTCTTAACATCAAGGTTCATTCTTTGCCAATACTAGAACCTTTGAACAAGTTCTTGGTTCTTAGTGATCCAAAAGTGACCACTCAATGCACCATTGTACATTCCCTGAATCATATTCTTCCTAATAGAGCCTCTAGGGACACACAATTGATTTCCTTTAAACAAAAGGTTACTTTGCAAAGTGTATTCAGAATACTCACTATTAAAATGGTTCTTTTATTCAGCACATACCTTGTAAATATCTACAAAGTCTTCATCATCAGCATATAGATCTTTGAAATGATCTATTCCCATACTCTTCAACTGAATCTCTTGGATTGTGAGAGATCTTCTAGACAATACATCTTCCACCTTATTGAGGACACATTTCTTATGTTTGATATTAAAGGTAGAAGTTTGTAAGTATTCCACCCATTTCATGTGCTTGTGACTCAACTTCTCTTGATAATTCATAAAACTTAAATCTTGATTGTCTAAATAGACAATGAACTCCTTGGGAAGCAAATATTGCCTCCACTTTCTCAAAGCTTGAACCAATGCATACAACTCAAGATCATAAAATAATACTTCTTCTTTGCTTCACTCAACTTTTCTGAATGAAATGCTACTGGTCTACCCGCTTGGCTTAGGATAGCCCCAATAGCTATCTTGCTTGCATCACATTCAATTGTGAAAAGCTTCTCAAAGCTTGGCAAGACTAACATAGGTTGGGTAGCAATATTTTCCTTCAACAACTCAAAGCTCTTGTTATCTTGTTCATTCCATACAAACCTTGTCTTCATTCCTCCTTTGATTGTGTCCAACATGGGAGCACAAATAGCATTGAACTGCCTTATAAAATTCCTATAATACTGAGAAAGGCCATGAACACTTCTTAACTCTATTTTTGACCTTTGAGTAGGCCAATTCCTAATAGCTTCCACTTAACTCTTGTCCATTTTCAAATTTCCATGAGAGAGAACAAACCCAAGGTACACTATCTCTATTTTGATGAACTCACATTTCTCCAAGTTAATCAACTTCTCTTCATGCAGCTTCTTGAAGACAATCTCAAGGTGTTGAAGATTCTCCTCTCTTGTCCTACTATAAATCATTATATCATCAAGATATACTACTATAAATTTGGCAATACAGTCTTTGAGGACTTCATTCATCAACCTCATGAAGGTGGAGGGGGCATTAGATTGTCCAAATGGCATGACAAGCCATTCATACAAACCTTCATTGGTTTTGAATGTCATCTTTCATTCATCTCCCTCATGTATCCTAATTTGGTGATAGCCACTCTTCAAGTCTATCTGACTAAAGTACTTCGCTTCACCTAGACAATCCATTAGGTCGTCAACACTAGGTATGGGAAACCTATATCTAATGGTTATCCTATTTATGGCTCTTTAATTAGTGCAAAGTCTCCATGTTCCTCCTTTCTTTTGTGCTAGGATAGTAGGTATTACACAAGGGCTAATTCTTTTCTTGATAAGGCCTTTTTTAAGGAGTTCTTCTATTTGTCTAGCAATTTCCTCATTTTGTTGAGTTGTCATCTTGTAGGCTACCTTATTAGGTAGGGTAGCTCTGGGTATGAAGTCTATCCTATGACTTATGGCTCTTGTAGGGGGTAATGTTGATGGTTGTCCATCACTTACCATGCCTTCATAAGTATACAACATATACGCTGTATCTCTTTAGGTATTTCTGATTTCTTGTCTCCTTTTTCTTCATTCTTTTCTCTTGGTCTTAGCACCAATGCATAGCCAACCCCTTCTCCTTCTTCCATGGCTTCTATGAATTCTTTCTCACCCACCATAAGCACATTAGGACCTATTGTCTTCATATCTACATCTTCTAACAATGATTGGATTTTGAAAGTTACTTTATCCTTCTTGAATGTATAGGAGTTCTTCACTCTATCATGGATAGCTTGGTGGTCAAATTTCCATGGCCTAAGTAGGAGCAAGTGACATGCATCCATGGGAAGCATATAATACTGAACCTTCTACTTATATCTCCGTATAGAGAACTCTACCCATGCTTGCTCATTGACTAAGAAATGTTGTCCCTTATTGAGCCATATGACCTTGTAAGGATGGGTATGAGGTATCCTTGTCATGCCTAACATGCTGACTACTTCCTTTAACACAATGTTGTTAGTATACCCTAAGTGTACAATGAATCTACATACATTGCCCATGACCTTACATTTTATTCTGAATAGAGACCTCCTTTGGCTTGGCTCCTCCTTGACTGGTTCCTTGATCAATGTTCTCCTTGTAATGAGATTCTCACCTTCTTCGAAGTTCAGTGGTACCGCAGAGTGTGTCTCTATTGCATTTGTCTCCTCATGAACTAAATTATTTCTCTTGTTTCCTCCTTGAAAAGTACTACCCTTCTTTGGACACCTATAGGCTGGGTGTCCCATTTGGTTGCAATGGTAACATTTCCTATTGGCAAAGTAATTGCCTCTTCCTTTCTCACAACTTCTATCTCTAAAACTTGAGTTCCTTCCTCTTCCACCTCTACTATAACTTCCCTCTTTCTGCTTAGTGTACTTGACTTCTCCTTGTGTCCTTGATTCTAAACTTCTTCCACCATAGAAACCTCTTGTTCCTCTATTATCCCTTCCTTTACCTCTTCCTTTGGAGGTTTTCTCTTGTTTTATTTTGCCTTTCTCTTTTATCTTCAAGGCCATTTGATAACATTGGAAAATGGTTCTAAATTTCACAAGAATCATTTCTTCTGGGATAAACCACTTGAGTCCATTCAAGTATCCAGCTAGCTTGATGCTTTCGTCTTCTACCACTTGTGACCTTAAGTACAACTTTTGGAACTCTTTAGTGTATGCTTGGAAATCCAAATATTTTTGTCTTAGATTGTGTCTTCTCCTATGTATCTGAACCTCATAATCATTACATAAGTAAGTATGCTTGAATTTAGTCACCATTCCCTTCCATCAGACTATAGGACACTTTCCTTCTTTCTCCCTTTTAGTTTGAACAAACTTCCACCATGTGAGAGCTGATCCTCTCAATCTTTACCTGGCCACACTCACTTTTTTTTCTTTTGTAATACCATCACATTCAAAATGGTTCTCTATAGTGTCTATCCAATCCACAACTGAATCTGGATCCATTTGTCCACTAAAAAGTGGTACACCCTCTAAATCTTTGCCACTTAAGGCCTTCAATGTCTTTAAGAAGGGTTCTTGATAACTAACAGGGTTAGGGGTTGGAACTTCCACTTCTACATCCACTCCCTTTTCCCTTGCTTCTTCTTCTTCTTCTTTTTTCTAGTCTATCTTATCTTTCATCTTCTTATCTTTGTCCTGGACTTCTCCCAAGAGTTTCTCCATTTGAGATAACCTTTCTCTCAACAACTTGTTGTCTTCTTCTTACTCATCCACCTTTTTGGCTAACTCAATTTTAGTCACCATGGCTTTGTCTTTCTCTGAACCAAATGGTGTATTTTATCCAACTAATTCATTAGGCTAAAAAATCCACCACAATCTTGATCTTTAATCAAGTTCTGATACCAATATGATGTCAGTGTTCCAAGGCTTGCTACCATTGCATCCAAGAGACCTTAGATTGTCTCTTCTAGGAACCTAATCTCCTCTAGGTCCTGATTGGCTTAAATGATTAAGTAATTCTAATTCCAACTCTTCTCTAAGAGATCTCTACTCATCTACTTCACCTTGAAAGACTAACACCTTTTGTTAGTTCCAATGTTAGTTCCAATCTTCACTTTTCCCACTACACTTAGAAGAGTCTAAGTGCCAATTTCCACTTTAAAACTCATGAATCACTTGAAATATTTTCCATCATCATGTAGACATTGCATTTGATCCTAATGGAATCCATTTTGAAGGATCTCTTCACTCTTTGCAATCGAGTTCACAATTTTGTCACAAGAAGGCGTAATTCCTTGTAGCCTTTCACAATGTGTTTTTCCCACTTCTTTTGAAAGTTTTCCAAAGAACTTGAAAAAATAAAACCATATCTAGATACCCTTTATCCTTTTACAATCCATTTTGGAATTTTTGGTTCCCTAAGTCATCCATAAATAGGGTTCCTACATTCTAGGTCGAATAGGGTTAATAGGCCTAATTTCTAGGACTGACTGTAACCTAGTTGAAAAATTGTTCAAAACTTGGTCTCAGTGGTTGGTATGAACTCAACCATCATAACATGTCAAAGTATGAATAAAACTAACTGGATCTATATTTATTCCATACAGTGCTTCACTACCCTGCAAGTTATGCTCACTATTTCATCACCAAACCTCTAACCAGACAGTGTATGCTCGCCTAGGTCTTGGCACTAAAAATAGCTATTCCATCTTCCATGACTCCTAATCCTACACATATGTACACTTTTGACTCCCCTGACATATTCAAATATCCTTAGGTGTTTCCCATGGCTATATTTCATGAGGGAGCCATGACTAGACTGAATGGTCAAGACAGGACCAGTAGACTCTCTAAACACAAAACAATTTACACAAGACCTTAAATGACCACAAAGAAAGTTGACTACTGAATGAAAAAAAATCAAAATTATCTTAAGAAAATAGAACAATCACTAGTTCAAGGCTTTCAATCCATAAATTATCACTGTCACAATGAAATGCTCAAGATTTCTGAAAACATAGAATTGCAGACTGTATTGCTCTTTCCAAAATTGTTAAAATGAATGACTAACTGATGTGATTTGAGTATCTCTATGCATTAGATTCCTTCTTCCATCATTCTAGGCCTTGTTGGTTGATTTCCCACTCCTATTTTGTAGGGTGATCCAAGGTAACCATGTTCCATAATTGCAAATGTTGTCATGACAACAATTTAGCAACTTTTTGGCATCTTTCCTTTTATGCCACTTTCCTCATTTCTAGGACCTCTAACCTATTTATTTCAAGGATCCAAGATAATTAAAGGACTCAAGGCATCTATATGTCCTCATTTATGTTTTTAGGACACATTCATGACTCAAATGCAACATTTAGTAACTCAGCCTAAGTAATTGAAAAACTACTAACAATGGCTATTGTTGTGACCTTAGTCCTAATGACTAAGTCACCTAGCCCACATTGACATGAACTTCTAAGGTCTAAAAAAATGTAACTAATCTTGACTTTGCCAATGTCAAGTACAAGCCAAAATGATTAAAACATGAAGGTTAGCCTAGGTGTGCTTCTGCAGTAGTCTTAGAAAATGCTCCTTCAACATCATCTAATATAGACTTGAATGGATGCCTCTTGAACATGAATCTTTTCCTTTCAGCAATGTCAAATACAATAGGGGTTTCTGTACTTACTTTCTACTTGATTAATTAGGGTTTCACAGTGATTCTGAAATGACACGATTGCTAGGTTTCCATTTAAATCTTTAATCCATTCATAAACCAACCAATTCCTTAACCTGTAGGTTTTTGATGATCAATGCTCAAGTTCTCTCTGAATGCTCAATCTCAAATGCAAAGTGAGGTTTAAATATCTTTAACCAATTTATATAAAATATTATTGCATTTAATGCTCATTTTCGCAAAGCGGTTTATAGAGAGAATTTTAAACTTTATTCTGAATGAAGTAAAGGCAATGTGTGCATGTATACAACCTTATTTTGTGATCACATACATGAATCCATAGGTGCATACATGGAGGTGAGTATACCAGCCACGTAGGGGTTCAGAGCTAGAATAGCTCCCCCTAAGACCATGAGGGTCAACTATCCAAAAGTAGAATGTGCATCCACTAAGGATGCATCTACTACCTTCTTCTCATCATTATCCTTCTTTACTTGAACCCATATTTTATCTGAATTAGCTTTATCTTGTACAAACTTAACTTCTCCTAATTCTTCAAATAGAGACTTTTTAGGATTCTCTTGTCTTTGTGCTCTTGACCTGCAAAACTTTGAGATATGTCCAACTTTTCTACATGAGTGAAAAATTATAGGAGGTCTAATGTTATTATTCATCATGCTACACTGCTTCGCTATGTGTCCATTGTAATTACATATCTGACATGTGATATTATTCAAGTTTCTTTGAGGTTGATTTATCTGATTGTATTATGTTTGATTCCTTTGGTTCTATTGTAACTGATTCTTTTCACTTGTTTTGCAATGAATATCCCTCAAACCAAATTTTTTTCATGAATAAAAATATCCATTTAAAGGTATCACCATTTTAAAATCTCTTTCCAAGTGTGCATGTTTGTTACAAGCATAACAAGTTCTGTTAACTTTCTTGATTTCATTTTTGGTTGGTTCAGTTTTAGACTCTGCAAGATTCTCTTCTGTCTGTGCTTCTATAGATAATTCTTGTGCTTTCTTTATTTCTTGCATTGAATTTATTTCAATTTGAGCTACACTGTATCCCATACCAGTGGTATCACCTTTTAACTTTTGTGCATACAATTGTGATTGAATTAGATCATAACTTGTGTGTAGTTTATCAATCTTGTCTTTTACTTCTGTTAGTTCATATTCTATCTTTTTCTTGATGTTTTCTAATTCCAAGATTTTAAAGTTCTCTTGCATAAGGCCATCATCTAATTTTTTACTCTCTTTGGTATTTTCTTCAATGACTTCTAGGCTATCTGTAAGTTGTTCATTCAGATCTTCAATTTTATCTTTCAAAGACATGTTCTCTTCATTCGGCTTCTTGACCATTTTTTCCAAATCATTAGTAGAGAAATATTTCAGATCTTTCCTTAATTTCTTGATAAGCATTTGAGAGCCATCAAATTTTAGTTTAAGTTCCCCATTTTATTTTTTAGATTTGTCAAGATCTTCAAGGGCTGCTTCAAGATTCTTTTTCAGATGTTTCACTTCTGCTGAATCCATGATCTCCTCAAGTGGTTAAACTTTATTTTAGAGTACCAGAGCTCTGATACCAATTGTTAGAAACACTGAGAGGGGGGCGGGGGGTGAATCACTATTTTTATATTTATTATATTTCAGCAACTTTAAACATAAATCAAATATATATCAATTGAAGCTTAACAGAAGAACACATAAAACATGATATGATTATGGGGAAACCTTGATCAGAGGAAAACCCCGGTGGGAATTGGTACCCAAAAATATTGGACTAGTATGATGAACCTGTTAAACTTCCTTTTCCCTATTAGGAGTAGTCTTTACAATGAAAGTACAATGACCTGGTTAAGGGTCTGACCCTGTTAGGAGTCTTTTACAAATAACCTTGTTAGGGGTGAGGACTCACTGTCCAAGAAGGTCCCTACTTAATATGATGAAGGCTACAACCTCCTTGATAATAGATATACACTATATCCAAAAGTGAACTGTTGTATTTGAAACAATTGTTTGATCAGTTTTGGTTATGCGCGGATGCTCTTATACTCTTAAAGAGCTTTATCTCATTCTGACATCTTATACTATTCTTTTATATCTCTGCTCTGCATATTTATTTGACACTTTCTAATACAACTTTACATGTCATATATATATATATATATATATATACATATATATATAGATATGTATATATATACATATATATATATATGTATATATATATACA
>MU223266.1:433931-447416 GCA_018584345.1 Thuja plicata
TGTATATATATATATGTATATATATATATATGTATATATATATATATGTATATATATATATGCCTGAATAGACGCGACTATAAACAAGACCTTAGTCAGCCCAAAAACAATACTCACAATGCTTCCAAACAAATTGGCTTAAGCATGTTTACAATAATATTTAATATATTACTACTAACTTATTAAAATAGGTGCTTATCCTTTACAAAAGAAAAGATTACACGCTAATCAAAAAAGTGAAGTCGGCTTCATACTCTATTTTCTGAACTATAGGTTTACTTAATCTTTCTGTATCTTCTTTGTACTATCATTCCATATCATGAGTGTATAGACTTAACATATTAACATATCATAGATCTTATGTATAAACGCGCATATCCTGATTCGATCGTTCACACATGCACTGGTGCCCTGATCGACTATATATCTCTGTTCTACTCTGTCCTCTATACTTAGCCATTTTTGTCTTTCAAGTTTACTTTACAAAACTTCATATGACTTTGTTGGCATAATGAAAATACAAAATAAGTCATATTCTCCCTAGGAGTCAACTTGCCAATAGTTTTACTAATTTAAAACATGCAAACTAAAGATCAAGGTTAATTTGTAAACCTTGGATCTAAGAGTTAATATTGTAATGCATGATTCTAGGATAGGTTGATAATTGTATAAATAGATGCTCAATCTATTGTGAGAATGTTTTTTTTCGATAAAGGTTGTATCCATAGAGAGCATCTAGACTAGACAAGAGATTTCATGCAGAAGGACAGAAACGGATGAAATCAGTTTCAAGAACAAGAAGACAAGCTACTGACGAGTAGAGAAAGGTATTAATCAGTTACTTAAGGTGATTTTATTATTATGAGAACTTTAATAGATCTGTAATCAGCAATTGTAGATTGCATACAATCAGTTCAGTCATATGTACTATTTCTAACAAGTGTAGTACACTTAAGAAATCCTTTCAAGAAATTCAGACCTAACAGTCCTATTGTAAATCTCTAAACTGAGTACACACTCAAATAAATTTTTCTAAAGCTCTTAATAGAGTAGATCTTAACCGGTCTCTACTTTAATACTCCTAACAGGGTAGGTCATCAGAAGTGATCAATTGTAAGGCTTTAGCTACTCCCTTCCATTATGAAAATAGTGAAGTCTTGTGGGTGCCATCCCCACTGCATTTTTTACTTCCTAATAGGAGTTTTCTACGATATCATATCTTATGTTATGTGTTTATTACTTTCATGAATGTCTTTATTTATTTTGTAAACAATTAAAGATTATTAATTAATACTACATGTTAGCAATAACTGAGAGGTGGGGGGGTGAGTCAGTGGCCTCAAAAATTTATCCTTTAAACATTAACCACCAATCCAATAAACCTCATATTATTAAGTCCCTACAAGATTCATGCCATGAAATACTTATAATGATTAACTATTTGTCATTTTTCCTTGTCTGTCCTTATTCTCCTTGATTACAGATAAGTAGTATAACTATTTACCAAAACTTAGTAAATACACAGAGTATACTGATCAACCCAGTATTAAGTATGTCAGATACAAAATAATAAAGAAATGAATCATACACACATAGCACGTGAATTTTTAATGTGGAAACCATGTTAAGGGAAAAACTGCTGGGATCAATACTCCAAATTTTCACTCTTCTGAAGTGAGCCTTGTTAGGAGCCAACCCTATTAAAGGTTACAAACACACTGTTAAGTGCAACATTTTTAGAGGATTTTATACATAGAGGTTGTCACCTAGTATCGGGCATCTATTGCTACCATCCTTGAATCAGCCTCCTTCTTAGAATGTCAATAGGTGTCATGCAAATCCAATGCTACTTTCATGAATCAACCTTTTTGGCACTCTTTGGGATGTACCTCAATATATCGAAGACTACTAAGTCCTACTCTATTAAGAGACTTGATGCTTCAATGGTTAAACTAAAACACTATGACCTATTTCTAATTCAACTTTAAATTGCAAATTTTCAGATCTATTTAAGTACATTACCTCTCTGATCAATGTATCAATTCAATTATCTGTGCTCCACACTTTCTCCTTTCTGATGTTGTGCTTCACTGTTCATCGGTGTCAGCAAAATTCTTTAGCTCTCCTTAAACTTGATTGATCAGGATTGTATGAGGTTATTCTTCATCAGTTTCTCTTCAGCATCCTCTTTCTTTTCACTCCCCTTAATCCCCTTTTCATGTGATATCAAAAATGAATTACGCTTGTATCTTATATAGACATGATATTCACTATTTCTTGATTCTTGATTCTTGGCATGAAAAATGATCTAGCCAATTTGATTTAAAGCATAACTCCCAATTTATCTTGTAGTTATCTTCTTGCCAACTGTACAAATCTTCTTTAAATCAATTACTTACTTCTGGTCAAATAAAATAAAGAAAACAAGCAGTTAAGTCTACCTTTAGCTCTTTCCAGCTAGATATTTTGTCATTTTCTAAACTCTATGTTCTGTCGATCAACTCTTTAGTTAGTTATCATTGACAACTACCATTTCTGTCAGCATGAATCATGTTAGCTTCAAGATCTCCATCCATTGGGCATCATTGGATATTTACTCATTGGGCAACTCTATTTTTGAGCTTGTCAGGCATCCTGTGGTTTTGCTTCATCGGGCAACACTATCTTCTGCTCGTCGGGTATCACTATGACTTTTCTCCTTTTCCATTACCTATGGTGTGCCCTCCATCGGTGTTGTTTGTCACTTAGTAAATACTTGTCTTTTATGCATTGCTAAAATCATAACCTTTGTTCCATTGATTCTCTAAAGTCTTTGGCGTTATCTACATGATCGTACAGATGATATCAAGTTGACATCAATGACAATAACAACCATTAACTGATTTAATGCCTTGCATTATCTTCAGCTTAACATTATCAAACATTTAATAAGTTACATGTCATCAATCTCTCCCTTTGGCATTGATGGAAACATACTGTATTATCACACTATACTATTTCTAATACAATATGAAATACAATCATTGAGATTCATCAAACTACCAATCTTTTGTTTGATAACTGATAAATGTCTGACCTTCGGTAAGCTCTATTTTATCTTAGATTTGATTCTTGCAGCTCTTTTTCTTCTGATGTTTTGAGACCTCTTCTTGTGTCATTTTTTCTCTTTTGATTGTTCTCTCTTTTGTGATGTCTTTTTGTCTTTTCAACAACTCTCCCTTTGTGTAATATTTTATACAACTTTCTCTCCCTTTTGATATAATCTCTCCCTATTGGAGTAGTCTGATAATGGATAATATTTCTCCCTTTTCCAGAAGAAAGTAATAATATGGATAATCTCTCTCCCTTTGATAGCAATGCCAAACAAATATCTCATAGATATCTTACATTCATGTCAAAAAATATTTTCTCTCCATCCATAATATATTCCTTGAATTTCCCTTATCCATTAGAAATACAACAATATTCTCTGGTGCTTGGTTTTGGTATATACCTATCTATATATAGATGTATCTTTGAAGTTCATCTTTTTTCTTGCATCAACATGAATGATATTATGATAATATGTAGGCTGATGTAGCCTTCATTCATATTACTGACTGGCAGATAAGGGTTTGACCCCTAGTCTCTTTCTCAAGTACTCAAATGTATCCTTGGGCAGTGCCTTGGTGAAGATATCAGCTAATTGTTCATTTGATTGCACATACTCAAGTATCACCTCTTTTTCTTGAACTTGTTCTCTCAAATAATGATATTTGATTGCAATGTGTTTAGTCTTAGCATGCATGACTGGATTCTTTGAAATTTTTATTTCAGTGGTGTTATCATAGTAAATAATCACTGGATCTAAGATCTTCATATGCATACCTTCCAACAATTGTTTGATCCATGCAATATTTGAGCATTTTGTAGCATCAACAACATACTCTGCTTATGGAGTAGACTGAGAGATGCATCCTTGCTTCTTACTAATCCATGTTACAATTTTGTCACCCATAAAGAATGCTCCTCAAGTTGTTCTCTTTCGGTCATGAAGATTTCTAGCCTAATCAGTGTCGGTAAACACCTTAAGTTCAAATTTTCCTTCTCTTTTATACCATAAACCAAATTCCTTAGTGTTCTTCAGATATCTTAGAATTCTTTTCACAACAGTCATATGTGATTCCCTAGGGTTAGCAAAAAATCTAGAAACAATTCCTACTGCATGTGCAATATCTAGTCTAGTGTGTACACCATACATGAGTTTTCTAATCATTGATCTATACAAAGTCTGATTTACCTCTATTGCCTTGTCCTCCTTTGTTAACTTACATCCAGTAGCCATCGGTGTTCCAGCTGGTTTGGAATCTTCCAGCTTGAATATTTTTAGGACCTCTTTGATGTATTTGGACTATGTAATGAAAATACCTTCACTTTGTTGAATGATCTATAGACCAAGAAAGACCTTGATCTCTCCAAAAATAGACATCTCAAAATCTTTTCTCATCCCATTAGCAAATGATTTGCATAGCATATCATTGCCTCCAAATATGATGTCATCAACAAATATTTCAGCAATCAAAGTGTTAGCATCAGTATCTTCCTTCAAATAAAGATTACTTTTTTCACTAGTCCTTACAAATCCAATACTTATAAGATATGAATGAATTCATTCATACCAGGCTCTAGGATCTTTTTTCAATCCATACAAGGCTTTGTGAAGTCTACATACCATGTTTCTCTTGTCTGGATTGACAAACCCTTCTGGTTGCTCAATGTATACCTCTTCTTCAAGTATTCCATTTAGGAATTCTAATCTTGACATCCATTTGATATAATTTGAATCCTTTGAATGTAGCATAAGGAAGTAATATTCTTACTCCTTCTAGCCTAGCAATGGGTGCAAAGGTCTCTCCATAGTCTATACCTTCCTCTTGTGCATACCCCTTGCATACTAGTCTTTCTTTGTTCCTTGTGACTTCTCCATTCTCATTCAGCTTATTCTTGAATATCCATTTTATACCAATGACATTCTTGTCATTTGGTCTTGGCACAAGTGACCATGTATTATTCTTCTCAATCTATTCAATCTCATCATTCATAGCACTTATCCATTCTTCATTATCAAGTGCAGCATTGACAGATTTTGGCTCAAACTCACAAATTAAACAATTTGAGGTTAAAGACTTACTTCTTGTTCTTGTACCATCTCTAGATGGTTCCTTCTTACATATCTTGCAAGTACAAGTACAACTCTTTGTGTATCAGCTTGATCATTATTTTGATATTCATTTTGTTCTTCATCACCTTGCACATTATTCTGATTATTATCCTAATTGTTGGTAACAATAGTCTGACCGTCGGTTACAATGTTCTACTATTCTGGAATTAAGCATTGTTGCTCGGGTAGAGTGTTGAGTCCTTCATAGTATAGAAACTTTTTTTAGTCCTCTGGTTCTTTTGTGCTTTCCAGCTCATTCTTTTTTGCAAATTCATCTATCTTTACATTTTCACTTTCAACAATTTTGTTAGAAGCCTTGATGAGACATTTATAAGATTTTCTCTTGGTGGAATACCCTAGAAAAATACCTTCATCACTCTTGGCATCAAGCTTTCCATTTATATCATCCATTAAGACATAAAATTGGCTACCAAAGATTTTGAAGTAACTTACATTGGGTGTTTTACCATACCATAGCTCATAAGGTGTCTTCTTTGTGTCCTTCTTCAATTGTACTCTATTTAGTGTGTAGAAAGTAGTATTGACAGCTTCCCTCGAGAATATTTGGGTGATGCCTTTCTCTATCATTAGTGTTCTAGCACAAACAACTATTGATCTATTCCTTCTCTAAGCAATCCCATTTTTCTCTGGTGTTCATGGTGCAGAAACCTATCTTTTTATACCATGCTCATTACAGAAATTAGTGAATTCATCTGATATAAATTCTCCTCCTCTATCTGATCTCAAACATTTGGAATCCTTATCATTTTGTTTCTCTACCATAGCCTTATACCATTTAACCATCTTGAATGCTTCAGATTTATCTTTAAGAAACATGACTGTCATCATTCTAGAGTAATCATCAACAAAGAGAATAAAATATATATCTCCATAATAGCTTTTTGTCATCATTGGTCCACATAAATCAGTATGGACTAATTCTAGAAGGACATCAGATGTATGGGTTTTACTTTTGAAACTAGACTTAGTCATTTTACCTTTCTGACAATTCTTGCACATGATGTTGTCTGGCTTTGTCATCATCGGTAAGCTTCTTACATTTCTCCTTCTACTTATTTTCATCATGTTGTCAAAATTCACATGACACAATATTTTGTGCCAAAACCATATGTCTTCATTTATAGTCATTAAGCAAGTGGTGTTAGTATTATTCAGATAGACTAAGTTACCTTTAGTCTATTCACTAGTACCAATCAGTTTTCCTGATTCATTGAAGATATTTGCCTTCTTATTCTCAAATGCTACACTATGACCTGAAATATTAAGCTGAGAAACACTCAACATATTATAATTCAATCCTTTAACCCAATAAGCATTCTCACATTTAATCAGGTTATTCAGCATTATAGTTCCTTTACTTTCAATTGGACAAGGTGTATCATTACCCATTATTACTATTCCACTATCATAATACTCAAAAGTGTTAATTTTTTCTTTATCACCGGTCATGTGGTGAGTGTAGCCACTATCTATAATCCAGATGTCATTCTTGCTAACCTTAAGTATGAGTGCAGTTTCTACATACCTTTCATATTCCTCTGAATCATCCTTCACAGCTACAAATACCATCTCAATGTCTTCATCAGGTTTGGTGTCAGTATCTTCATCTTTTCAAGTAGCTAGGTAGCTAGCCTTCTTTCCTTTGTCCTTGTAGTCTTGTGTATCTCTTCTTTCTGATTGTCAGTAACCTCTGTAATCTTTGTTATCACCTCTTTCAGATTTCTTCCCAAAAGATTTGTAATTACCTCTATTAGGACATCTTGCAGCAAAGTGTCCAATATCTTTACAATTAAAGCATACAAGTGGTAACTTGATTTTGTATTTACCTTTGGCTCTCTTCATTCTTCAAGCCATCAGTGCTTCTATTTCATCTAGATATTCTTCTTCACTTACACTTTCACTATCTCTTCTAGATGTGTGTCTATGACTTATTCTCATAGAAGACTTAAATGAAGGCTCTAAGTTTGGTAACACACTATTATCAAAGTTATTCATCTCAAATGAAATTAGTCTACCACTTAAACTATCAAGAGTAACTCTATTGTTTGCTACTACTCTCATTTCTTGAATGGCAGAAACTCTAATAGCATATACCAAAAATAAGGTTCTTAAGATTTTACTTACCACTATCTCCTCTTCAAGTGTACCTCAAACTCCTCGTATAACATTGACTACTTATTTTATTCTTGTTCTGTACTATGTGGTATTTTATCCTTCTTTCATTCTGATATCATCAAATTTTCCCCTAATAATTTCTTCCTTGGCTCTCGGGATATTTGTATCACCTCCATGTACAAGCTTCAGTTTGTCCCACATCTTCTTTGTAGTTTTGCAATCCTTGACATCTTCAAATTCAGCATCAGAGAGTGAGGAAGAAAGCTCTATAACCATGTAGTTGTGTAACTCATGCTTCTCTCTCAATTGATCTACTGTTAATATTCTTGTAGGAAACACATATTCAGTATCTAGGAATTGAGTAACATCATTACCAATACCTAATAAGTGGAGTCTTATCCTTCTTTGGCCATGACGCAAAGTTATCTTTGTTCAACTTGGGCACATCTTGTATGTTCATCTTGTGATCTTGACTTAGGTCTTGAAAACTTTCTTTCTTAGCACACAAGCTCTGATACCAATTTTTAGTAATAACTAAGAGGGGGGAGTGAATTAGTGGCCTCAAAAATTTATCCTTTAAACATTAACCACCAATCCAATAAACCTCAGATTATTAAGTCCCTACAAGATGCATGCCATGAAATACTTATAATGATTAACTATCTATCATTTTTCCTTGGCTGTCCTTATTCTCCTTGATTACCAATAAGTAGTATAACTATTTACCAAAACTTAGTAAATAAGTAGAGTATAATGATCAACCCAGTATTAACTATGTCAGATACAAAACAATAAAGAAATGAATCATACACACATAACACATGAATTTTTAATGTGGAAACCCTGTTAAGGGAAAAACCATTGGGATAGGTACCCCAATTTTTCACTCTTCTGAAGTGATCCCTATTAGGAGAAAACCATGTTAAAGGTTAGAAACACACTGTTAAGTGCAACCTTGTAAGAGCATTTTATACATATAGGTTGTCACTTAGTATCAAGCATCTATTGCTACCATCCTTGAGTAAGCCTCCTTCTTAGAATGTCAATAGGTATCAGGAAAATCCAATGCTACTTTCATGAATCAACCTTTTTGGCACTCCTTGGGATGTACCTCAATATATAGAAGATTGTTAAGTCCTTCTCTGTTAAGAGACTTGATGCTCCAATGGTTAAAATGAAACACTATGACCTATTTCTAATGCAACTTTGGATAGAATATTTTTAGATCTATTTAAGTACATTACCTTTCTGATCAATATATCAATTCAATTATTTGTGCTCCACACTTTCTGCTCTGTGATCTTGTGGTTCACTATTCGTCAATGTTTGCAGAATTCTTTTGCTCTCTTTGAGCTTGATTGATCAGGATTGTATGAAGTTATTCTTCATCAGTTTCTCTTTATCATCCTCTTTCTATTCACTCCCCTTAATCCCCTTTTCATGTGATATCAAAAATTGGTTACGCTTGTCTCTTATATAGACATGATATTCACTATTTCTTGATTCTTGATTCTTGGCGTGAAGAATTATACAAAAAATTTGATTTAAAGCATAAATCCTAATTTATCTCATAGTTATCTTCTTTCCAACTATAAAAATATTCTTTAAATCAATTACTTAACTCTGATTGAATAAAATGAAGAAAACAACCTGTTAAGTCTATCTTTAGCTCTTGCCAGCTAGATATTTTGTCATTTTCTGAACTCTTTGTTCTATTGGTCAACTCTTCAGTTAGGTGTTGGTGAAAAATGATAGTTCAATCAGTGTGAATCTAGTTAGCTTCAGGATCTCCATCCGTCGGGCATCATTGGATTTCTACTCATCGGGAAACTCTATTTTCAGCTCATCGGGCATCTTGTGGTTTCTCTTCGTCGGGCAAGACTGTCTTTTGCTTGTTGGGTATCACTGTGACTTTTCTGCTTTTCCTTTACCGATGGTGTGCACTCTATTGGTGTTGTCTATCACTTAGTGAATACTTGATTTTTATGCATTGCTGAAAGCATAAAATTTGTTCCATTGATTGTCTGAAGTCTTTGGCATTATGTACATGACCCTACAGATGATATCAAGTTTACATCAATGACAATACAAACCATTAACTGATTTAATGCCTTGCATTATCTTCAACTTAACATTATCAAACATTTAATCAATTACATGTCATCACTACATGCATAATAAAGAGAAACAATAATAATGAGTAATACAGTAATGAATGATTACTAATGATGAATGGTGATTTAAAGAGTTAAAAGTTTTAGAGGTACTGATTCACCTCTCCCCTCTCGGTACTACTTTCTATTAATCCCAAAAATTGGTATCAGAGCTAAGCCTCTTCTTGGAAAAGCTTAAAGGCTTAAGAGAAAATATCATACAATGGAGAAGTACAAATGTGATAAGAATATTGAGAATAAAAATCTTGAGATATAGATGTTCTATGAATAGTATAAAGAAGCTAGAATAAAGATTAGAGAGTTGCTGGATGCAAGGAAAGGTATGGAAACCTAGAGAAATGAATAAGATTATCAAGAATAAGATATTCTAGATTTCTTTGAATCTTCAAGATCAAATGCAAGTAATGCATAAAATATATCAGAACAAAACATCACAAATCTAAAGGAGATTAATCAACATCAGACAGAGAAAATAAAGATGCTACAAATCGCTCAAGAGAGAATGATGGTATGAATGATTGATGTGATGAGTTCTTCTAGAAAATATAAAATAGAAACAACACTTGTTGTTGATGACAGAAGGAAGATTACAAAGAAACTACAAGAAAATGAGTTAGAAATTCAAAGACATTCAGAGCATCACCATGAGATCAAAAATCAAATTATTCTAATGAGTCAAGAAGAAAATAGAATGAATACAAAACTCATTGAAAGAATGCAGGCTATCAGTGAACTAAGAGAAAAGAATGAAAAACTAAAGCACAAGGTTAGAATTCAGCAACAACATAATGAAGTTGTCAGAAAGGATGAAGAGAGAAATAAAAGAATGGATGATTTTCTTGAAGGACAACGAAGAGTCAACAACAACAACAGTCTAGTCTTTATCAAAAATGGAGAATCATCAAATCAAGCCAATCTAAAGAATGTCTATGAAAATCCAAGACTAAGAAAGTTGACATGCAAATAGTGTGGAAAGCAAGGCCACACATCAAATGTATGCTGAGGCAAAATTAAAGGTATTCCTAAATCTACATCTTCATTAATAGGATTATGTTATAAATGTAACAAGAAATGCCATAAAACATATGAATGTAAGTCTAAGATGGAACAACCTAAGAAGGAAACCTACATGGATAAATATTGTCCTACATGCAAGATGAATAGGCACACAAGTCTTGAATGCTGGAAAAAGAAAAGGAAAACATGGAATCCTAAAGGTAAAAAAACTCCCTATAAACCAAAGAGAATTGGTAATCAACATGTATGGGACTACAATACTTGGACAAACTATACAGTATGTGGTAGATATGGTCACATTGCTACAAATTGTATGAGGGAACGGACCAAAAGGTCTAGAGGCTAGTCAAACCCCAGAATGACATGCTTACACTATCACAAAGTTGGTCATCTCAAAAAGGATTACAAAGACAGAATGACAGAGACAAGCACATATCCCAATGGAAACATCATTGAAGATATCTGAAGGGCTAGAGACAAAATGTGGAGAAAAGCTTCAAGCAATGATGAAGCTGGACCAAGAAATGCAAATGGTGACACCCCATCTAATGATTCTAGTGACATTACCAACCCCACTTAAGCTAAACAAGTAAGTATGGAACTTCCCTACACTAATTTATATTTTGCATCAGTTCCATTATACAATTGATAGATAGTCAAAATTTGCATAATAAAGATGCATATTATGTTACTTGTTTCAAATATGAGAAAACAACCCCGTTAGTATACACATACCAAAAATCATCGCTCAACATAAAGGATGAGTTTTTTAATCTTACCAAAATTTGTTGTTCAACACATAAAATAGTTAATTTACCATTGTAACCTAACACCCATCAGTAAGGAAACAAAGCTACAAAGTTGTCATGACAGATACCGATATCCATCGATAATAGAAAAATTACTAATAGTTGTCCTAAGCATCCTAAAAACACTGACAATGACTTTTGAAAGTCTTCCTGATGAACTCCATCTTCATGTCATGACCAGTCATTAAGTATTTATGACAAGGACTTAGGGAGAAAAGACTATAAATAGATGACGGGAGCACGTCATTTTGCACCAATGATTTGAAGAGAAAGCAGAGTAAAAAACAAAACAATTGAAGAGAAGAAAGTAGAGCAACCTCAACTCAATCCACACACAGCAAACAAATCATTCACCATTATCATGGATCAAAGTAAGTACCGAGGGCACCAAAATTATTTTATTGTTATTTATCAAGAAAGCCCTAAATTTTAAGAAAGCCCTAAAACTTGAAAAACAATGGCAACCACATCAAGAACCATAAGGATCAAGAGTGATAAGAAGAATTTTGTTAGGTTAAGGAAGAATAACACCTGTGTTGAACCCAAATATAAGATATACCAGGAGATTGCATTGCAACCCAATGAAACTAGCGTGTTTTCTAAGATCCCACCTAAGGTTTCGCTTATAGAAGATGTTAGGTGTTATATTAACTGCAAGATTTCTGAAATAGGTGATCTAGAGATGGATGAGGCTTATAAGAAGATTTCCGATGCAAAAGGGAACCTAAAGGAAGAGAAAAACATGACTTAGAGGTTAAAGGGATAACTAATGCCCTATATTTCCCAAGGGACTTCAATACCGAATGGATTAGGTTGGTGCTTAGTAGATTGCATGACCAAAAGTTGTCATTGGATCAACCCAAAAAAATCACCAAGGATGTCCTTCACATTGTCACTGGTTATCCAATAACTGACAAGCCTAAGACTCACAAAGCTCACAAAAGCTGAATGGGACAATAGAGGAATGTAAATAAACACTATTGCCAATGAGGCATTGAGGTTCAGTGCATGTCTGATTGGTTATAAGATCTTTCAAGAAAGCAGGTTGAACAACATATCTTCAACATTAGTAAGCATAGCTTACAAGATAATGACAAAGGGAATACAGATGGATCTGTGTGATATTCTACTAAAGAAACTTGATGAAAACATGATCACAATCAGGTCCACAAAGACTAACACATGTAAGTTTAGCTCACTTATCATGTGTATATTTTCTACTTTCAAGAATACTTTCCTTTAGTAGGAAAAGTGAAATGGGACACTACAAAACTGGTGACATTATAGATTAGTGAACTAATTAAGTCTCTAGGAGATAATTTTGAATATGTTATGACTACATACTTCCTTGAATTCAAGGAAAAGATGATGGAAAGAACAAGGATCCCTAAACAACTTGTTGAAAAACATAGGGATGAGATATATTTTATGGTGGACACAGAATTCACCAAAATCAAACCAGTTGTACTAAGGATATCTTGGTTAGCACCACTGGATTATGAAATCAACATAGATCAGGCAACAAATGCAGTTGATGCATTGATCAATGATCCTATTGACAGCAAACAACCAAGGTTTGGAACCTATGAAGAGGCTAGATAAAATATAAAAAGAGGCCTAGGAATCAAGAAAAATATCAATAAAAAGGATAACATGGTTAAGAATCTCAAAAATATTCTATCAGTTACTGAGGAGGAACAAGAACAACTAGAGGAAACCGATGAACAAGGTGTTATACACTGAATTTGCGCCTCTGATCTCAAGCTCTCTTGGTCTTGATAATCCAGTATAACAAGGGAATCATCTCCAGGTTGTGGGACCTATGCTAACTGAGATGAGACCTCCAGGTTCTAGGCTGGTTCCTCTTGGATAATCACCTTAATTTGCTTCTCAAACAGGAAAGTAAATCTTTTGAGGGAAAGGGATAGAAGGATTGCTTGAAAGGGAAATGACTGAAAGAAAACTACCTACTAGGTGATGCACCGAAATTGGCATGAAAACATAACACACACAGGATAAACCTGATGCAGGAGCACCCTGGGTGTAAGGGCAATCTTGCATCACCCAAAAATATTTCTGTTTTCTTTTCAATAAGGGCTACCTTGTGCAGAGCTGCTATTTATGGAAACTTGCTATTTTTAGTAAGTTG
>MU223266.1:468787-493171 GCA_018584345.1 Thuja plicata
AATTTGAAGATTTATTCATCTAACTTGCTGACTGTTGACTGTAGCAGCCCTTTTTATAAGCAGTTTGATAGTTTTCTATTTTAAATCATGGTCATTCCATGAAATGTTCATTGTTTCTTCATGGAATGCCATTTATCTAACATGTATAGATATTTCTAATCCATTAATGATCATCTAACTATTATATTTGGTGGCCACCAAGCATAATCAAACAATAAAAGGTGAAAACAAGGGTTAAGGATTGAAGGGACAGTCATATAGACAGAGATTTGTCTTAAGGAGGACAGCATTTGAGTTTTGATTCAGGTTTATGATGTTGAAACATTGATGTTTGCACTTGGAATTGTTCAGAAAAGTCTTTGCACGTGTGAGATTGATGATGCCCTAGGAACAAGGGTTTGTAAAGGGTGAATTGGGGCTTTTGGGGTTAGGAAACCCATAGAGTCAAATTGAATGTGGATTTGTCTAATTGAAGACATTTAAGAAGCCTATGCAAGCTGTGGAGTTCATACTTTAAGTACTTCTATAGGTTGCTTTGTAAATGCACCATTACTTCTATTGTTGAAAACAAGGTCATTGTGAAGAAACTTTGTCATTTTCCAAAGGAAGCATATCTAATTTTTATATATGTGTTGTAAAAGGATAGGGAGTGTCTGAAACTATGTTTTATTCCAAGGTTATTTTGGTAAAAACAAAAATTATGCACCTTTTTGTCTTGCTGCTGTCACAGAGTGCAATTTTGCATTGACAACATTTGGCTACGTTGTGCATTTTGGCCTAAAAGGTGTTAAAACTGACAAGCATTGGTTGGATCATGTCATATATGCTAAAAAAAACCTATTGAAGCCTTGAAACCTCTTAAAGTTGACTATTTGTGAAATTTTCATATCAGGGTCACTTGGAACACATTTACACTTTTGCTCATTTTGAGTTGTTTCATGGTTCACCACTCTGATCTCTGCATCAGATGTGTTCTCCTTTTGTGTCAAACTTCTCCCCCTTTAACTATTCTTGTCTTTTGATAATTTCTCTCCCTTTTTATTTTCTCTCCCTTTCTAATTACTTCTCTTCTTTTGGATAATTTGATGGACATGCTAAGATGATAATGGATAAAATCTCTCCCTTTATCAGTATGATAATGAGATATTTCTCTCCCTTTGACATTAATGCCAAACATCTTATCTTTTCAAACAAGATTTTGATAGTTATGTCAAGTGGATCCTTTCTATCCATAATATATTCCTTGAATTTCCCAATCCATTGGTAATAAATCTGTTGTTCGGGGTAGATAAATATCTTGTTGTGTAGAGATTTATCTTTAAAGTCCATTTTTTTTCTTGCATCAACATGAATGATATTCTGATAATATGTAGGTTGATGCAGCCTTCTAGTCAACTTACTGGAAAGTAAACAAGGGTTTGACCCCTAGTCTCTTTCTCAAGTACTCAAATGCATCCTTGGGCAGTGGCTTGGTGAAGATATTGGCCAATTGTTCCTTTGATTGCACATACTCAAGTATCACCTCTTTTTCCAAAACTTGTTCTCTCAAATAATGACACTTGATAGCAATAAGCTTTGTTTTAGCATGCATGACTAGATTCTTGGAAATTTTTATTGCACTTTTATTATCACAATAGATAATTAATGGTTCTAAAAATTTTATATGCATACCTTCCAGTAGCTGTTTTCTCCATGCAATATTTGAGTAGTTTGCAGTAGCAACAACATACTCTTCCTCTATAGTAGATTTTGAGATGCATCCTTGTTTCTTTCTGATCCATGTGACAAGTCTATCACCCATGAAGAATACTCCTCCAGTTGAGTCCTTTTGGTCATCAAGATTTCCATCCCAATCAGCATCAGTAAAGACCTTAAGTTCAAATTTTCCTTCCATTCTATACCATAAGCCATATTCCTTGGTATTCTTCAAATATCTTAGAATTATTTTCATAGCAGTCATATGTGACTCTTTGGGATTAGAAAAGAATCTAGAAACTATCCATACTGCATGTGCAATATTTGGTCTGGTATGTACAACATACATGAGTTTTCCAATCATTGATCTGTACAAAGTCTGATTTACCTCTGATGAATTGTCCTCCTTTGTCAGCTTACATCTAGTTTCCATTGGTGTTCGAGCTGGTTTGGACTCTTCCATCTTGAATATTTTTAGTACTTCTTTGATGTACTTGGATTGTGTAATGAAAATACATTCATCTTGTTGCATGATCTACAAACCAAGAAAAAACTTGGTCTCTCCAAACATAGACACCTCAAACTCTTTTCTCATCTGATTTGAAAATGATTTGCATAGCATATCATTGCCTCCAAATATGATGTCATCAACAAATATCTCAGAAATCAAAATGTTAGCATCAGTATCTTCCTTCAAATAAAGATCACTATTTTCACTAGTCCTTACAAATCGAATACTTATAAGATAGGAATGAAGTCTTTCATACCAGGCTTGGGGTGCTTGTTTCAATCCATATAGGGAGTTGTGAAGTCTACATACCATGTCCCTCTTGTCTGGATCAACAAACCCTTATGGTTATTCAATGTATACCTCATCTTCAAGTATTCCATTTTGGAATGCAGACTTAACATCCATTTGATATACCTTGAATCCTTTATATGTAGCATAAGCAAGTAATATTCTTACTCCTTCTAGCCTAGCAATGGGTGAAAAGGTCTCTCCATAGTCAATTCCTTCTTCTTGTGCATACCCCTTGCATACTAGTCTTGCTTTATTTCTTGAGACTTCTCCATTCTCATTCAACTTATTTCTTAATATCCATTTTGTACCAATGACATTCTTGTCATCTAGTTTTGATACAAGTGTCTGTGTCTTTTTTTTCTCTATCTCTTCAATCTCTTCATTCATAACACTTATCCATTCATCATTATCTAGTGTGGCATTCACAGGTTTGGGCTCATAATCACAAAAAAGACATCTTGTATTTAGAGACTTACTTTTGTTTCTCATACCAGCCTTCTTGTCTCCTATGATCTGGTTTTGTGGATGTTTCCTTCTAACATATCTTGCAAGTATAGGTTCAGCTCTTTGTCTATCAGCTTGATCATTATTTTGTTCTTCATTTTTTTCTTCATCAATTTGTGCATCATCTTTAGCAATATTCTGATCGTCGGTATTTGTAGCCTAATGCTCGGGTGCAATGATCTGTTTCTTGGGAGCACTATATTATTGGTCAGGTAGAGTGTCATTTTTGTCATTGTAAGTGAACCTATTGTAGTCCTCTAGTTCTTTAGTGCTTTCCTTTTAATTCTTCTCTGCAAATTCATCTATCTTTATATTTGCACTTTTAACAATTTTGTTACAGGCTTTGTTTAGACATTTATAAGCCTTTCTCTTGGTAGAATACCCTGGAAAGATTCCTTCATCACCCTTGAAGTCAAGTTTTCCATTTCTATCATCTTTTACGATATAACATTGACTTTCAAAATTTTTGAAATAACTCACATTGGGTGTGTATCCATACCATAGCTCATAAGGTGTCTTTTTGGTGTCTTTCTTCAATTGTACTTTGTTCAATGTGTAAACAATAGTACTGACAACTTCTCTCCAGAATATTTGGGTGATGTCGTTCTCTATCATCAGTGTCCTTGCACAATCAACTATGGATTTTTTCCTTCTTTCATCAATTCTATTATATTGACAAGGCTTTGTGACTGGGTCAGCCAACAAATGTAAGTTGTCACTAGGTACCGGGGTACCATCCAGCTTCTCCTGGAAAGGATGTCAGGAGAAATGAGATTCTTTGGGCCTTCAAGCACATGAGAGATGATTCTTGATAGTGCGGGAGGTTATTTGGGAGTGTGACTATTTTGTTTAGAGGGATAGCTGGTTATCTCGGCTCATCTTCTCCGGCAATTTAGGTAAGTGGCGTTTCTTGCAAGAATTCATTAGTTAATCAAATAAACTTCAAAATATAGGCCAGGGTTAGAAATAATCCATCTACCTATAGTCATGCAAATATATTTAAAACATCAAACTATGCTCTAACATACTACACTAAATACTAAACATATAAAGAACCAACAGTTCATACATATCCAAAAGCAAGGGGAAAAGAAGGTCGTTAATCTACTTAAAACATTAGAGCAGGGGACATAAGAAACATAAAGTACAAAAGAGTATCAAATCAAAGATCAAGAGACCAACAACAACATTGTTAGAATCCTTCCTTCTTCATTAATGGTTTTCCAGCATCACTATTGAGTACAATAATGGCCCCAAGGGAGTGTCTATCTACTAAAATTCTAAGAACTAAGGATCATTGCACTCTGCAACTACTAGAAATGAAACACTAAAATGCTATAGCTATGGACTGCAAAATCATCAATTCTCCCAACCCTTGAAATAAGGTCAGACTTGTTATTTATACACAGATTTGCCCTCAAATTATCCTAACTTATCTTGACACTCAATCAATAAACTACAATTTTTGGTGCCCGGTACTACCTGCACCATGCTAAAACAACCTCGAGACAAACAGAGGTCAGACATGTCAGAAGAATGAGACAAGAAAAAGAGGTATGGAAGAATCGACCTTGAGAAGAGAGACATAGATATAATAGAAGAAATTTGATCCCCTGGGGATCGAGGCTACATTCCTCATTAATAAAAAAGTGGCTCACTTCCAATGTACTAGGTGTTACGTTGGAGTGGCACCTTGGGAAGACCACCTTCCTCGAGCTGACGTACCTTGTTGGGGTCACCTAATTTTTGACATCCTCATTAGCTTCTTGATAGTGATCAGTTGGCTCTGGGGAACCTAGACGTGGGTCACAAAAAGAAAACAAAACTATGGATCTGGGACTCCGAGATCTAGGAGCCTACGCTCAAAGAATGACGAATACAAAAATGTGCTACTAGTGAAAATTATTTGGACTCCAGAGGACCTTATTGTTCCTTGGTGTTATTGAACATTTCCAGGAGCTAGGTGATTTAATATTCATCAATGCTCTTGATGCTTGCCCCATGGTATTTATATACCTCCACCTGTTCACCCAAATCCATAGTTTTTTCCTTGAATTTAGTGGCCATCTTCATGGCATCATGGCCCCGGAGCACCATGCAAGATATATAGGAAATTTCTTCTCTATCAATTCCTTTCGGGGACTGGTATCAAGCTTCCATCAGCTCATCAAATTTTCCTACAACATACTCCTCCAAAGTGCACATCTCAGTGCTGAAGGGATAAATTCCTAAAACCCTTGTAATGAATGCCTTGTATAGATTCAAAGAATAATCAATTTCTAACTCCTTATCTTGTAGGGACACTACTAGTTGCTTGGTTATCTCCAATGTGAGATCAAGTCTTGAGTGCTGGGTCTGGACAAAATCAAAGCAATCCTCTCCCAAAATTTCGGCTTTAGAGACAATTTCCTCTCTGATGCTCATGAGTTCTCCTAACTCATCGATCCAAGCCTCATACTTCTCGACCTCTCCCTCCCAGATGGTAATGGTAGTCTTAGCCTGATGTATAATATTTATGGGGCCATATAGGTCTAGGAGAGTCATCACTAGGAAATGTCAGACGTTTCCTACCTATTTAGCTACCCAATCATTGGTTGCATGTGCCTTCTTCTTCGTACTTCAAAGTGCGTCAATATCACCCTATTAGAGTAGTGCTCTGGATAAGGAAGCTTCTGGAGGAATGACATTGATGGGTTGGGCAAGCTCCGTTAGAAGCTTAACAAGATTTACGTTCTTCTTTCCTACCCTAAACTTTTGGGCCTCCTTTTCATAGCAGACTTCTACCAACTTGGCTGCTACTTTCAGCAGGTCTAACTCACCCTACTTTCCCCTCTTCCCTAGAGGTATCTCTGTGATTGTATACTCTTTGGCATTTTCCATCACCACATCTACTTTTGGGGGAGGTATTGCGACTACCACAACGGTATCTCCACCCACCCCAGTTAGGAGGGTATGGAGTTTCTAGACCTTCTTTTCCTTCATGGGATTTTGTGCCTGTGCCATCATCTCTACCAAGGAGAGATGGGCCCTGGCCGGTGCTGGGACCTTCCTTTTTCTTGAGTCCATGAGCCATTATGGTGGTAGGGGTGGCCTTGCTATAAAATTTTGGTGTTGTGAATCCCCTATGGGGTTCTATTGTACATCTCTGGTATTTTGAGCCTCTCTGAACTCCTTTCTTCAAACTTTAGGAACACTGGCATCATCCACTTTAGTGGCATCAATAACATCTACTCTGGTGTCAATTTCCTTAGCAGTATTGAACCCTACAATTGTATTCTTGGGGTTGTTTTTCCTTGGCCTTATCTACCAGGATATTCTCCTCTCTTAGAATATCTTCTGGAGGAGGGTGAGGCATCTGGCCAAAGTTTAGCAATGTGGCCGCTGAAACTACCTCACAATATGTCACCTTCTTTGGAGGTGGTATCTAGAGCATGACAGCTGAGGTTACGGTTGGTCCTATAGGTCCGGTTCCCTCAGCCGATGCCAGTTTCTTGCCTTGTATTTTCCTTTTCTCCATGGTTCTTGCAGCCTATATCTCTATGATGTTAGAGATATTCATCTATTCAGGATTCTTTTCTAGTTCTACCTAGACTCCCTGCTCTTCGGAAGTCTCTTTCTCTTGGGTCTTCTTCTTAAGAGGGATTACCACTTCCTCTTGGGAGGAAATTTCTTCTACTACCTTCTCGCTATCCCCTTGTAAGCTCACCAGTTCATTTGTCCCAAATATGTCATCGAACTCATCATGTGAGAAGGAGGTCTCGGGGGGATTCTCAGGTTGATTTTATGGCTCTAGAGACTCTGAGGAGACAATCTATATTTCTAAGATGCTAGGCATTCCGAGCTCTGGCTCCACCTTTGGCTGAAGATTAGTCTTATTATTTTTCCTCCATGTTACCAATGGGGGCCCTACATGCAACATGGCTACCTACTCTTCCTCTACCCTGATCCCTATTGCTTGAACCATTAATGCTACAAGTGAAGGGGAAGTGGGTGGGCGGACAGGTCTGGTCATAATGGCTGGGGTGGCCAACTGGGTGATTAGCCTTTCTTTCATCTATTGGGAGGAAACCAGAATTTTCTATATTTTCTCCACCATGGGAGCGACTATGAAGACTTCAGATGAGGTCCCTACTTTCCTCTTTCCTATGTCCTTACCCTACAAGGAGGTTCCATCCCTAGAAGTTGATCCCCGCACAAATGGGGAAACATTATGTGTACTCCTTGTGCATTCCTTCTTGAAATATGTGTGACTGTGCTTGATCACATAGTGGGTGAGGTACTCTATTGTTTGTCCCTCCTACACATCCCAATCTACCAAAGGGAGGTCCATCTTATCTACTCCCTTTTCTTTGTATTGTGGGTCTATTATAGACCTAGTATCTAAGAAGTCGTCTGAGAACTTCCAAAGCTTGAGCCTCTTCATCATTCCCATTATCATCCAGATGAAATGTCAGTTCTAGACTTTGAAGTTGTCCTAGAAGTCTTCCCAAAAGTCCTCCATGTGATATTCATGGGGCTCTAATGCTAAGGGAAGTGCCAAGGCTATTTTTCCAAGCAGATCAAAATTATTTCTCTCTAGATAGAACTCTGATAGTCCCAAACTTTTGAGCTCATTATCGGCCTCTTCTTCCAGAGCCAGACTACAAGAGTAATTACCACAAGTGATTGGGAATGGGATGTTTATCACCTTCTTCACTGTGAAGAGGGCATGCAGGTCCAGGATCTTCCTGCAGTATTCTAAAATATTTATTTTGTCCCTAGAATGCTTGGGTAATAAATAGGGTTTCCTAGAGAATTTGGTCAGCCAAAGGTAGGTATGCTGTTGAAATTGAATATAATAATGGCCATAAGTTCTGACCAAGTCTGTTGCCTCATTGGAGAGCCAATATCTGACATCTTGAGTAGTTGTGAGGAGGTTGTAGTAGATGAAGGCATCGTTCACCTTGTAGAAGCTGGGGAAACTAGCCTCCCATTGGATCTCTGGGAAATAATCCTAGGGAGCATTTTGGCCCAGGAAAATCCCAAGTACACCTGTTGTAAGTAATCTATTACTGATGGGGAATTTTTGCACTAGAGCCCATATAACATAAGATGTTATGTAGAATTTGGATGACTTGGTGACCTAGATAAATTGGGAGTCCATGTGATTTGCAATAATGGTGGCCCAATTGAAGTTTTTCTCACCAAATGAGATTCCCAATAGGAAATAGTACATCCATGCTAAGAATTCTCGGGCATGAGGTTGTTCAAAGACCCTACATAGTGCGATAATCCCCATCTGTATGATTTCTTTCAATTCAGTCCTGGGGGTTTCAAGCTTCATCTTCCTAAAGTCATTCCTTGGCACCTTGAGCTATTTTAGGTTGAGGTACTATTGGGACATGTGTTCTAACTTCTGAAATTCCTCTAGGGCTAGCACCCGGGTGAGGATGGTTGCATCATCAAATTAGGGAATTCTTAGCCCTACCCAAAAGGTTGTAGTGTATAGAGAGACCATAGGTGTTGGATATTGAATTGGGACTAGGGCAGCAAGCACAACAACCTAGATGGCTGTATTGTAGTATCCTGCCAGAGTGAGGATGAGCTCTAGAGCTTTCCCGGAGCAGGGGAAGCAAGAAACCTTCAGGATTCCAGAATTTCCCGCATTGATGGCTAGTGAATCTGTGGTCATTTGTTGAACAAACATCATTTTAAGTAGAGCCAACATTTTGGCCCACATTCTGACACGAGTGTCAGTGATAAGCTGGAGTCTGGAATCAATCTTTGATCTCGCTATGGTATCTCCCTTTAGATACTTCATTTTGAATAGGAGTTTTTCTAAGGCCTTCTCGGCCTTTATCCTGACATCTACCCAGGTGGCAGCAGTCATGGGGAGATCTAGAATCCTAGGTGGAGATGATGCAAAAGCCTCCAACATGATTGATGGGTGGTATTTTGGTAACATGCAAGGAAATAAGACCGTTAGTATCTATATAAAAAAAGCATTATTCCAGATTCTAGAGGTCTTACCATTGCGTCACACTTGTTCCTGAAAGAATCATTAGCTCACATCAAACTTAGGAAAGATATACATATAATAAAAGCGTTAAGAGTGATCCCTACTTGGGCTTCCAAGAATTTTAGCACATGTGGTAAGGATAAAAAAATGCCAAATGAAGATCTGGGACCGGAGTCTAGAAAACTAACTATTACTGACGGGACCAGAAATGAGCTATATTAGGCTGATGTGGGGGGTCACGTGGCTATGCAGTAATGGGAGTTATGATATTTATGCTGATAATTGTTTGAACACATGAGGAAAATAATTCCACTTGAGCCAAACTTGAATGCATGCGTGGGAGACTTAGCCTGGCATTAAGACTGACTTGATGGAGGAGAGAGAAAACATCCATGGCCAAAATAGCGAGGTGCCAAGTTTGAACCAGGAAGCCATCCTCTCAGATGAGCCTCCACATTTGGGATCTCAACACATGGATCTTGACAAGCTCACCACTAGGCATAGTAAAAAATACACAAGAAATGCACAGAGCTGAAGTACAGGTGAGGGCTGAAGCACGACACGCAGGCTGGACAAAGATGGGCATATATAGACATAGAAAACTAGACACACAATATACAATATATACAGGAACTATAGAGGCATTTACATAGAAACCTATTGAAATATAAAAATCACTTCAACTAAATTAAAACTACACAGAGGGCAGACAATGCTCTAGCAGAGCCAACCCACCAACGGGAGGCAACAGAAAGAAAAACCAGAAACAAAAATGAAAGAAAAATGAAAAAAAAAACAAAAACAAATGAGAACCAGAAAACTAGAAACCAGAGAGGGAAAAGTTGAAGGCCTACCGGGAAAAGTGGAGGGAGAAGGAAAGATGAGAATGGGAGGTGCTCTACAACAAATTCACCTTCAAATGACCACATATGAGCAATGTAAATCACTGCTTAATCAATTACTAAGAACAAGAGAAAAATATTTTTTAATCACCTTAATCACCTCAAAATCACTCTAAGTCCTCTAAGTGTTTTAATCATGGTAAATGTGGAAATGACAGGTAACTTCCATTTATACCCTTAGGCTATAAATGCATTGCATTCTTTCCACAAACTCCAAAACAAGAAAACTTCTGGACTCCTGGCCTAGGGATTCCATGCAACCATACCTTCTCACAAAACAAGATATGATGGTAGAGAATCTCAGAGTCTAAAATCCATCTCTCAAAAGAAAAAACAAACTCCAGGACCAAGTCCTGGAGACAAAAGAATAAAAAATCAAAAGAAAGGCAACCCTCGCGGAAGTAGATCCCAGAGGGAAAACAAATAAAAAAAAGAAACCAAAGAAAAGAGCCAAAGAGAAAAGGGGGACTCAACATTTTGCCTACAAAATGTAGGGACAAGTATGTAGGGCATAACAAATGGCTACTATCTTCGACGAATGCCTTAGCACATTTGAGAACTTTAGAATCTTTGGTTAGCAAAACTAGAATTAGTCTTTACCTGGAGCATTCTTCTTGCAAAGTGTGAGGTGTCTGAGAAAATCCCATCCATCAACGATTCAATCTTTTAGTATTTTCATCAGCTGTGAAGTGTGTGCTTTGAATGAAAACCAAGCCAATGACCTCTAAGAGAAGCAGTGAGGAGGCAGTAAACAAATCAAGCCAAAGTCATCATATCTTGCACATTTCCCCTGGATACCAGAAATCTCCATTCTTCAGTTCTTTCTTTTCTTTTCTTTTATGGGTGGAAAGGTGATACTCCTTTCACTGTAAGCCTTAATCTTAGCTAAGCTTTTAATGGTAGTACTTTGTTTACCTTGCCACCAACATTTAAATTATAAAATTGGAGAGAAAGTTCTAGACCCAGGATATTTTAATGATTTTTAGACTTGGTTAATATGCCAGTGCAAATAATCTTCTCTCAGGGTGTCCGATTACTTTCTTCTTAGATTTTTCCATTAACTGATGTCTAGACTATCAAGATATGAACCTGATGAAGATTACCCACAACCCCCATTACAATACTTACAAAATAATTTCGCACTACAGAAAAATTCCACCATGCTAACAATAGATTTTGAATTCACTGTAATGCACAAGGTACCATTCCAAAGACTAGATGTTATGCAAAGCATACCAGTCTAAAAAATGAAGGCAACATGCTGGGGACCTAGGAAACAAAAGAAAATGAAAAATCCAAAAGCAAAAAGAAAATGTGAAAAGGAAAAGGCGGTCCTGGAGGACGGCCGACAAACACTTTACAAGGTATTCCAAATGGAGCACTGGGAAAGATATTTACAAGAAAGAAATATACATATAGTACAACTTTGGATAAGCTCACCACTTACCTCATTCAAAGTAGTCCTGAAGAAACTTCCCATTGAAAAGAAATGGGATGGCTTCTTTGGTCATAGTGCTGAGGTGATAATTATTTTCCCCACAGATCTTAGATATCAAATACGGTCTAAGTAAGAGCCGTTGAAACTTAGTGTTCTTTCCCTTCTTTTCCTAGACCTTGTCCCACAAGAGAACCAAGTCCAAAATATGAAAGGACTTTTACTGGGCTCTTCTATCAAACCATAATTTTACTAATTCTTGGTGATGTGCAAAATGTTTAAGGGTTGCGTCTCTTTGTTCTTCCATTCACACAAAGTTCAAAAGTCAAACTTCCACAATGTTGTCCCGGTTGCTGAATTCCTGCATGAACTGTAAAACTGGGATCCGTAAGCTGATGGGGAATAATGGATTTTGACCATAAAACAAATGGAATGGGGATATCCCTAGGGATACATTTATTTGGATGTGATCTTCCTAGTGAGTGAATCTAAGAAAGGTGCCAGTCCCGGGGGTTTTGTTCTAACAGATGTTTGATCACCTCAAGTAGATTTTTGTTGGTTAATTTAGAAACACCATTACCTTGAGGGTAGTAGTTGCTGGAGAACTTCAGAGTGATCTTTTTTTCATAGGTTGATTCAAGTAATTGCACCAAATAAAACTCTAGACCATTGTCACATACTATAGAAAGGGGAATTCCAAATCTTGTGACAATGTTTTCTTCCAGGAATTTGATAACTATGTTCACCATGTTATTTTTACAAGGAATCACGTCAGACCATTGGTTACAATAATCGGTAGTAGTCAAAATGTATCAGTGGCTGGCAGACGAGTTGGGGTTGATTTCCCCAATAATGTCAAATGCCCATTGGGTGAAGGGTCTAGTTTCAAAGACTGACTGCAAAGGCATGGTCGGGTTCTGTTCATGATGTGTCATTGTTTGGAAAGTATGGCATCTCCTAATGTGAGTGTAGACATATTTAAAGATATAGGGACAATAGTATATAGCCTGGAGGATCTAATGGGTAGTTGTGGAAGTTGAGCCATGCCCGGTTCCAAACTGCTCATAAAATTCTTCAATCATTTTTGCATCTTGGTCCCTGTCTATACATCAAAGGTATACCCCCTCATAGTTTATAAAAAAGAGAATTCCATTTTTTATCATGAAGTGTGCACTTTTCAGCCATAGGGTGTGACATTTGTTTGGTGGTAGCCCCTCAAGGCATCTATTATTCAACAATAAGTATACACGGTCAGTAGACCATGGATCTTGAGTGATAGAATCCATTGTGTATGTTTGGCATTCAATCTTGGGAGTCTCTTCTGCCATCACTCTACATAGTCCCTGGCCTTAGACTATGTTCATGGGTTGCATTTCCAAATAATACTCTTGGAGGATGGCCATCCATTTCCCCTGTCATTCACCCAATTCACTCTACAAGAGTAGAGACTTAATAGCCTGATCTAGGATGATAGCATGCACTTTGCTCGGAAAAATATAATGTTAGAATTTCTTCATAGTGTGGATGAGAGAAAAGGCATGCTTTTCCAAAGGAAAATACAAGAATTTAGCATTTTTAAAGGGGGAGCTCATAAAATCTAATGGGCATTCTTCCCCTTCAACCTTCTTGGTCAAAACTGTCACGGCAGAATGCAGCAAAGTAAAGGAATATACGTGAAAAGGGAGGGAATAGTCCAAACTAGCCAAGACTGGTGCTTCCACAATTATTTGTTTGATCTAGACGAATGCCTACTTTGCTTCCAAACTCCACTCAATATTTGTATCTTTCTTCATCATTTCATTGAGTGGCTTGACTATCTCAGTGAATCCAGTAATGAATCACCAGACAAAATTTATCTTCCCAACGAAAGATCTCATTTCCTTCTTGCTGCCAGGAATTTGTAGATTTAGTAGCACTTAAACTCTCTTAGGGTCAATGGATATACCCTTCTTAGAGACAATATGCCTAATTGGTTTCCCTTTAGTGACCCTGACTATACGTTTCTTAGGGTTAAGGAATATTCTATACTGACGACATCTCTTGCAAATCTAGGTGAGGTGGGTGAAGTGATCACGCCTATCCCAGGAAAAGATGGTCAAATAATCCATGTAGGTGATTATGCACCAGTTTACTAAGCCTTTGAATGCAATGTCCCTTGCCTTTTGAAATATGGCCCCTGTGTTGATCAGGCCAAAGGGCATCCTCCAATATGAAAATGTCCCCCACTTGGTGGTGAACATCGATTTGTCTCTATCTTTGTACTTAACCATGACTTGGTTATACCCAGAGTACCCATCTAGGAAGGACATCATTTGTGATCCATTCACAATTTGCAATACCTCATCCAATGAGGGGAGAGGGTGATTATCCTTCTTATATGCGTTGTTTAAATTTTGAAAATCCATGCAAAGGTGAAACTCACTACTTTTCTTCCTCATAGGGATGAGGTTGGCAACCCATGTAGTGTGATAGATTGGAAAGATAATCTTGGATGATAGTAGTTTTTGAACCTCCTAATTAATTATAGGTTCGATTAGTAGGTTTAGCGGTCTTTTATTTTTCTATAAGGGCTTAGAATTAGGTTTGAGTGGGATGGTTTGGGTCATGATGGATGTGTCATAAGTCTTCAAATCCTCATACCCCCACGCAATTACATCAATGTATTCTCAAAGTTCCATGAGAATCTTCTCCTTATCCTTAGAGGAGTAGGAGGTGCCAATGTGTACCAATTTTTCTTCACTGGCCTGGCCGATGTTAAATTTTTCAAATTTTCCTCCCTCGTAGGAGGATGAAATCTTCTCCTGACCCCAAGGGTCTGAGTCAAATATTTTTTCTAGTGCTACCATCCCCTTAGGGATGGTGTTGGTTGGTAATTCTATGATCCTATCATCCTCTTCACCCTCCCCAGTATCTTTGTGATCTCTTTCTTCCACTATCTGCTCCTCAAAAACACCAACATTGGCCATGAAGGCTAGGATATGCTGATCATCCTCAAAGACCTAAAAGTGGGTGACATTATCTAGAATGGATGGGGTGGGGACCATCTCAATACAGAATTTCCAGAGCCAAGAGCCAACCATTGACTCAAGAGTGCTGGTGGATATAGCAAGGGCATCTGGAACATAGTTTCTTTTCCAGGGAATGAGTTCAATGTTGAAGGAATCAAGATCTTCGATGAGGCTCCATGCCTGAATGCGATATGGGGCTAGCCTTTTATCATGACAAGTGTATTGGCTCCGGACCTGCTTTATGATCAAGTCTGAATCACTTAGTGCCTAGAGGCAAGTGATTCCATTTCTTAGTGAAAATAGGAGTCTAAGGACCAAGGCCTTGTACTCTATGATGTTGTTTGTGTAGTTGAACTACAGCTGTAGAAACCTAAAAAATGGTTCGAGCCTGCTAGTCTATGTGTTTTAACATTTTTTGCATTACAATTGAAACATTGTTTTGTGACAAGATTATTCCCATATGTCATGCATATGATCTTTATTGTATAGAGACATTGTGTCTTTCATCAATGATTGAATATTGCAAAATTGTTCAATTATTTACTAGCAATTCTACTTTCTCTATCAAATCAATCATTTTCCAAACAATTTCAAAACATTCCTAAACTGATCTTATTCGATCCTAAACCATCCCAAACCTTCCTAAACCAATCCTATTTATTCCTAAACTGATCATATTTTATCCTAAACCATTCCAAACATTCCTAAATCAATTCAAACCCATTCTATTCCATTCCTATTCATTTTTCAAATTGTCTGGACTCATTTCAACCATTTTGGGGCATTGTCTAAGGTCATCATTGCCTAATTAACCCAATTTCAAACCAATCGGTCAAACCCTATTTCAATTCAATCAATCTTGTCATAATTTAAGGAGCATTGTCCAAGATCATCAATTCTTCGTATCCCTTCAATCAACCATTTGATAACATTGTCAAATATCATCAGTGTTATCGCTATCAATCTATCAATATCAACTCAATAGTGTTGTTCATTATTGCCAATACTATTTTTGATTATCATTTTGGGAATATTGTCAAAGATCATCAATGTTTCCCCATCACAATCTTGTGATGCAATCAAAGTCCATTGGCTCTTTTCAATCATTTCCAATCATCATTATCCAAGTGCACTATCAAAGATCATCGATGCCTCACAATTTTCCTAAACTATTCTGGAACCCTCAAAATTAACCCTAAACCTTATCAATATTATCAAAATCCTTCCAGTTCAACATCAGTAACTTCAATTTGACCAATAACCAACTAATTTCCCCCTTTGGATGAATAACCCGTAGTCTATCCTAAGTTCTCATTGAATAAATAAACAAACTTTATTTATTCCCCATTTCCCTAAGTCTCCAATAATTAATTAATTAGCTAATTTCAATTTATGGGATTTTACAATTTCATAAAATCTAATTTGATTTTGAGGAATATTTGAGAATATTGAATTATGGATTTGATTAAAGATTCATAATCTCACCTTAATATCATATACCTTAATTGAGGATTCTCATCCCTATTAAGGTGCTTCACAAATATTTTCAATATCCCCTCAATATCTCTCCCCCATTTCATGCTTCCAAGCATCTCACCAACCAAAAGATGCATTTATGAAAGGATTTTGTGCAATCTCACCTAAATGTCTCTCATTTTCTATAAAATGGGATGCATTCCTCTCATCCAAGGTTAACCACAAGATTTTGAGAAAACCTCAAGATCACTACCTCCTAGTAATTCTCATTATCAATTCAAGCTCTCAAGGTTCTTAGTAGAATTGGTGTTTGTCAAAGAGAAACATATAAACCTCTATGGAGAAGAAAGGAGATGATTAGAACTACATTTGAAGGGAGTTTTCTTGTGTTATCTTGCATATATTTCAACTCTTGTTTCAAATTGTTTTAATGTTAGATTAGTTAGGGTAGCATATTGTTAGGGTTTGTGGTTACCCAGATATGCTTCTAATCCCTTTTCAGGTCTTACAACAACCTGTAAGATGCAAGGAAGGATTTCCCCATGGGTTGATCAATTCCACTCCAGCTCCATAGCCTTGTTTAGACTGGGACCCATCAAGCTTCAGGGTCCACAAGTCATTATTCAATGTCTGGGGCTGGTAAGGAAAAGTGGCATTTGGATTATTTCTAGGAAGGTTGGGAGGAGTTTCCTCCAGCTCTGACAATACGTGGGTGACATTTTCCTTCAGAGAATCCTCTAGCTGGGATTCCTAGAATGGAGGCACCATGGGGATACCACTGGAGTGATTGCTGGGTCTAGGAAGATCCAATTCATTTTTCTTTTCCTGGAGGTCATTGATGTGATGGGTAGTAGTCACAATGCATGGCTCACACTCTAATTCTAAATGTTTATGATAATGCACCGAGCACCATGTCCAAAACAAGAGTGTAGTAGGAGTTTCTATAGTGCCTTATGAGTTAACCTCATCCCTTAGTCTTTCATCCAGGTCTAGTGTCCTCTGAGAAACTATGGGGTCCTCCTTGGGGATGAAATCAAAGGTCAAGATTTCTAGGGGTTGGTACACCCTGGGGGAGGTCTCAGAGAAGAGGACTTCATTTACCCTCCCAACTTCAGTGAGGAACTGTTTCATCTAGGGTTCACTTTCTACCTGGATCTGGTTAGATTCTCCCTCCCAGGGGAGCCACAAGTGAGAAAAGTTAGTGGAGAAATACCTGTTAAGGGAGTCAGACCAATTCTGACTTAATAACATCCCGTAAGTCTCTGGGATGTCCACCACTTGGATGTCGATTATGCTTGCTATCCTGTGATCTTCGATGAGCTGAATCTAGACATTCTTTAGCTCACCTATCATTTTTATAGTGGTTCTGTCCAACTAGAATAATGTGCCTTTTGATGGAGTAAGATGCAGTCCAAGCTTCTGGCATATGGATAAGGGCATGGTGTTACCCGAAGCACCGGAATCTACCAAGAAATTATGCAGGTTCTTCCCTTGTATGTTTAAGCCTAGTAAGAAGGGAGGATCCTTAGTGTTCCCCTAGAAGACAACCGTGTTAGCATCATCAAAAGAGATAGTCTTGGGTGGGTGAATAACAAATTATGGGTTTCCCAAGCACTTAAGAAGAAACTTGCTCTGCTTGGGACAGTTCAACAGAACCTCCATCAAGGTCATAGAGGTGGTAGTTCTTTCCAATGCCTTCATGATATCAAACCTCTCCCAGGGTATTATTGGCTTCCCTCAGCTGGGTCCTTAGCTTGGTTATAGTTAGATCCTTTTGGTGGGAAGGAGTGATCGGTTGTGTTGGCCCAGGGAGGCATATCTTTGGGAGGTGTGGGTGTGTAAACTGGTCCTTTACCAGCCTAACTCTGAGTGTTGTAGGGAGTTCGTGTGTTGGTTAAGGCATTGGCCTTGAAGGATGAAATATATTCATCAAAGAACCCTTGCAATTTGGGTTCTTCTTCATCTTCCTTGTCTGCTCCAAAGAAGACAGTCTCACAAGCAAAGGCACTATGAGTGGGCTCTTGTATGGGAGGTTCTAGGGGAGTAGGATCAGTAGTTTGTTTTCTTTCTAGCTGGGAGATCATGATGACCTTCTCTAGCATTGCATAGTTCACCTCAGAATCAGAGCCTGTGTCATGAAATCTCCACCAGTTATTTAGGGGCTAGAGTTATTTTACTGACATGAAATGGCAAGGTCCAACACCACCCTGATTGGTGTTTTGGTTCAGAGGAGGATCTCTGGTGTCATCATTGTTTTTCCGTTGCTATTGGTTTGGTTGGGGCCCATTGTTGTAATTTTTTCCTTTGATGTTGTTATTTTTTTGGGCAGAGAAGACATTCCCTCTATAAAAATTGGTGTTGTGTGGTGCAAGAGACCATGCCTTCAGTTGTCCCATGTCCATAGTTAGTGACAATAATAGTCACTAGAGGGATTCAACCTCGACAAACAACTAGGTATTCATGACACAATGTGATGATTATTGTTGTTGATTCCCAAGGAAGGCGGAAGCAGTTACTGGAGTCTAGGGTGACAGTCCTCTAGCTATGGATGACTAGAAGGAAAGGAAATCCAATGGGTCATGTCTGTGGTTGTTATGTTTGCTGCGGCTGATTCCAAGGGATGAATTCTAGACCCCGTATTATCTGGGTTTGCGATGGGTATATTTACTGGGATTTTTGGTCTATGAACGGTGGTGGGGGATTCATGGAAATTGCAGGGGCACCCATTACCCTATTGGCATTGTATCCCCTTGCATAAGAATTTCTATTGAGTATCATGTTGAAAGACATGCTCTGCCCAATCTCGCTTGGGGATTTGTTCAGACCACAGGACAACTCCAAGGCTAGGTTGTAAACCTTTGCTATAGTATCTCGGTCAATGGGGGTAGTAGTTCTCCATAGGAGAGTGGAAATGAAAGGGTCCATTGTATTTAGGTATGTCTAGATAGTCACTTCTAGAGATAGGATGAAATGGCCCATGCACCGCTTCAAGGAGCATTGGAACTAATGGTTGAATGTTGCAAGGGGCTCATTCAGTTCATTCTTGATGGAGATGAACTAGATATGGGAAAATTATGGGTCCACGTGTACTTGAAAGGCTTCCAGAAAGGTATCTTCCATGTCCTGCTAATTTTTGATGGAGTTGGTGGGCAGGTTAAGGTACCAGTTCAGTTTGTTCTATCCCAAGGACACGGGGAACATCTAAATCACAACATCTTGATGTTGGATCTAGTGTTGGTTCATGACATCTTTGTATTCTTTCAGATTCTCTTCTATAGTTCATGAGATTAAGTGCTCATATCGGGGGCATATTTATTCTGGGTGGGCATGAAGACTATTGGTTGCACCCAAAAAATGTCCCATTAAGGACCCAGTGTTACTAAAGTATGTAGCCATCGGGGGTGTTGGATTTTGGCTAGACTGAGTGTTAATCCGTGTAGTTGTTTGGGAGGCTTGGGTATTCTAGGATGTAGTAGAGCCCCAGACAATGTTGGCTGGATTGGCTTTCAGTGTCTACTTCTTTCAAGCCAGAGGCTCAAGTTTGACAAACCTTCCAGGATTGGGGGCTAATCTAAGGATTCTTTTGAATTTGGAAGGTGAAAATGATCCAATCCCACTAAAGGTTTTCTTCCTACAACTATGGCTTTGGGAACCCTCAAGTGGTGTAAAATCTAAATCCCCAGAAGGGGACAAGCTCATGCCCTCCTTCTAGGGCCAATTTTTGTTGACGGGGCTTTGTGACTGGGTCCGCTAATAGATGTAAGTTGTCACCAGGTACCGGGTTACCGACCAACTTTGCATGTAAAGGTTTTCCAGAGAAATGAGATTCTCCAGGCCTTCGAGCATGTGAGAGTTGGGTCTCGATGGTGTGGGAGTTTAGTTGGAGTGTGACTATTTTTTTGTGGGGGATAGCTGGTTATCTCGGCTCATCTTCTTTGGGGATGTAGGTTAGTGGGGTTTCCTACAAGAATTCATTTGTTAATCAAATAAACTTCAAAAGATAGGCCAAGGTTAGAAATATTCCATCTACCTATAGTCAAGAAAATATATTTAAAACATCAAACTATACTCTAACATACTACACTAAATACTGCACATATATAGAACCAACAGTTTATACATATCCAATAGAGGGGAAAAGAAGGTCATTAATCTACTTAAAAGATTAGAGCAGGGGACATAAGAAACATATAGCACAAAAGAGTATCAACTCAGATATCAAGAGAGCAACAAAAACATTGTGAGTATCCTTCCTTCTTCATTAATGGTTTTCTAGCATCACTAGTGAGTACAATAATCACTCTGAGAGATCATCTATCTACTGAACTTCTAAGAACTAAGGAGTATTGAGCTCTACAAATGCTAGAAATGAAACACTCAAATGCTATAGCTATGGACTACAAAATCATTAATTTTGTTGACCCTTGAATGAGGTTGGACTTGTTATTTATACATAGACTTGCCCTAAAATTATCCTAATTTATCTTTACACTCAATCAATATAAGACAATTTTTAATGGCCGGTACTACCTGCACCATGCTACAAAAACCTTCAGATGAACATAGGTTTGACATGTTAGAAGAATGAGACAAGAAAAAGAGGTATGGAAGAATCGGCCTCAAGAAGAGAGCCAGAGGGAGAATAGAAGAAATCTAATCCTCCGAGGATCGAGGCTATAGGCCTCATTAATGAAAAATTCGCACACTATCTCTAATAGGCCAGGTGTTATGTTGGAGTGGTGCCTTGGGAGGACTACCTACCTCAATCTAACGTGCCTTGTTGGGTTCACCTAATTTTTGACAAGTGCATTAGCTTCCTAATAGTGACTGGTTGGATCTAGTGAAGCTACATGCGGATCACCAAAATGTTACAAAACTGTGGATCCAGGACTTTGAGATTTGGGAACTTACGCTCAAATAATTATGAATACAAAATGTGCTACTAGAAAAAATTATCTAGACTATAGAGGACCTTATTTTTCCTTCATGTTATTGAACGTTTCCAAGAGTTGGGTGATTCCATCTTCATCAATGCTCTTGAGACTTGCCTGACGGTATTTAGCTACCTCCACTTGTCCACCCAGATTTAGTGTTTTTGCCTTGAATTCAGTGGCCATCTTTGTGGCATCATGGCCCTAGAGCACCATGCAAGAAATATAGGACATTACCGCCTAGTCAATTCCTTCTAGGGACTGGTATCAAGATTCAATCAACTCATCAAATTTTCCTACGACATACTCCTCTAGAGTGCATGTCTCAGTGCTAAAGGGATCAACTCCTAAAACCATTATAACGAATGCCTTGTATAGATTCAAAGAATAATCAATTTCTAGAACCTTGTCCCATAGGGTCCCTACTAGTTGCTTGGTTATCTCCAATGTGAGATCAAGTCTGGAGTGCTAGGTCTAGAAAAAATCAAAGGACTCCTCTACCAAAATTCTAGCTTCGGAGACAATTTCCTCTCTGATGCTCATGATTTCTCCTAACTCACCGATCCAAGCCTCATACTTCTCAACCCCTCTCTCCTAGATGGTAATAATATTTTTATCCTGATTTATAACATTATTGGTGGAATATAGGTCTGGGAGAGTCATCACTAGGAAACGTCAAACATTTCCTACCTATTTAGCTACCCAATCATCAGTTGCTTGCGCCTTCTTTTTCATATTTTGGAGCATGTCAATATCACCATGTGGGATTGGTGCTCTGGATGATGAAGCTTCTAGAGGAATGGCATTGATGGGTTGGAAAAGCTCTTTTAGAATCTTGACAAGATTTGCATTCTTCTCCTTTTTTTCCCTGAAATTTAGGGCCTCCTTTTCATAGAGAGCTTCTACTACCTTGGCCACTTCTTTTAGTAGGTCTAACTCACCCTACTTTCCCCTCTTCCCTAGAGGTATCTCAGTGATTATATACTCTTTGGCCTTTTCTATCACAAAATCTACTTCTGGGGGAGGTGTTGCAACTACCACAACTGTATCTCTTCCCGACCCAGTCCGGAGGGTATGGACTATCCGGGCCTTCTTTTCTTTGGGAGAATTTTTTTCTTGCGCCATCATCTCTGCCAAGCAGAGATGAGCCCTGGCCGGCACTGGGGCCTTCCTTTTTCTTGATTCTACTAGTTTTTGTGGTGGTAGGGGTGTCCTTACTGTAAAATTTTGGTCTTGTGAATCCCCTCCATGGTTTTTTTGTACATCCCCAGTATTTTGAGCCTCTCTAGACTCCTTTCTTGAATCTTTAGGAACACCGGCATCATCCACCTTAGTGGCATCATTATCATTTGATTTAGTGTCCACATCCTTAGCAGCGTCAGAAACCTACATTTGTATTCTTGGGGTTTTGCCCCTCATCTTGCTACTGTTATTCCTCGACCTTATCTACTCAGATATTCTCCTCTGTTGGAATATCTTCTGGAGGCGGGTGAGGCATCTGGCCAAAGTTCAATAATGTGGCTGCTGAAACTACCTCACTGAATGTCACCTTCTTTGGAGGTAGCATCTAGAGCATGGAAGTTGAGGTTACGATTGTTCCTATAGGTCTGATTCCCTCAGTCGATGTTGGTTGCTCGCCCTTTATTTCCTTATCCTTCATGGTGCTTGAAATTTGTATCTCTAGGATGCCAGAGATATTCATCTATTCAGGCTCCTTTTCTCATTCTACCTAGAATTCCTACTCTTGGGCAGTCTCTTTCTCTAGGGTCTTCTTCTTAATTGGGATCACCACTTCCTCTTGGGAAGCAATTTATTCTGTTGCCTTCCTGATATCCCCTTGTAAGTTCAATAGTTCATCCATCCCAAATATTTCATCAAACTCATCATGTAGAGGGGAGGTCACTGGGGGATTCTCAGGTTGATTGTCTGGCTCTAGAGAGTCTGAGGAGACAATCTATATTTCTAGGATGCTGGGCATTCTGAGCTCTAGCTCCACCTTTGGCTGAAAATTAGTCTTCTTCTTTTCCCTCCTTGTTACCAATGGGGGCCCTGCATCCAACATGGTTGCCTGCTCTTCCTTCACCCTGGTCCCTATTGCTCAGACCATTAATGCTGCAAGTGAAGGGGAAGTGGGAGGGAAGACAGGTCTAGTCATAATGTCTGGGGTGGAAAATCAGGAGATTAGCCTTTCTTTCATCTAGTGGGAGGTGGCCAACATTTGTTGCATTTTTCCCACTATGGGAGTGTTAGCACTTTTTCTTGTACCTCAACCTTAAAATGACAGTATACTAGTTATACTTGAATAAAAATTCCTTTATGACAAGAGAAAGGCTAATTGCTAAGGATTGGATAATATCCTTCTTCGTTTTTGAGCTCCACATACTCAGGTAGGTATTACCTAGATAGTTCACTATGTTTCAAGTAAACCTCGAATGGTGGATTGGGTCTTCACTGTTATGTCATTATATTTCTGATTATATCAACAAGATACCACCCTTCAGATGACTGGAAACAATTCTGAAAAAAAACTTGGCAGGGTAATACTTATGACTGTAATAACAAATAACAATGGTATAAGGATGCTTATTCTTCTTCTTTTTATGAGTTTAAACTCAAGGAAGGCTAACCTTTTGATTCTCTCTCTAAGGAATCAAGAATATGAACACTGTCCTGTTGACAAGAGTCCTTAATGAATTCAGCTCATTGTTCTAAAAACTAGATGAAATTGATTAATTTGTATATGACTGAATGGAGAAAACACTTGCTCAGCAAACTCTAGATCAGTGCCTATTCCTTGGGAAAAGAGTCAATGAAAACATATGTCAACAATAAGAAACTAATGAAATACTGAAGGATGCCTTACAAACTTCATGCAATCCAGATTGAATGCCTTACAAACAATCTTCTCAACTAAATATTTCTTCATCAGATCTTCACAACTATGTCCTGCTCTCTGAAATCATTTACAAAATTTAACTCTCTCCTTGAGAAAGACTTATAAATGATTAGACACACTAACTTATAGCAGGTATATTTCAGATGCCTGACAAATGAACTATACTAGAGCACAAACCACAGTCAAAAGAGACAAGACAATAATGAAAAGGAACTGCACTGTATTCTCATTAATCCAAGTTGTTTCCAGATATCCAGACAATAAACACAAGAAGTAAACATGAAAAAGAAGCAAGCTTTACAAATAGAAATCTTCAAACCAATGGTAACCTACTCTGGACATCTGCAGGAAAAAACCCAAAACAGAGCAGAGGAAAGGAACCCTTACAACTGAGAAAAGAAGAAGACATATAGAAGAGAAGAAACCCTAATCCTTCTAAGAAATTGACACATGTCTCCCCTCAAATCTGATCTGCATTCATCTTTCCAAAATATCTGATATATTCAATTAATAGCTGAGTCCATCTGTCTGAAAATATCTGATATTATCCCTTTGCAAATCTTCTTCATTCTCCCACTGAAAAATTCCATCCAATCTGATTCCATCTACAAAATATCTTTGAAAATCTGTCACATTTCCCTTTGAAAATCTAATCTTTCCATTAAATTATCATCAATGCTCTTTAATGTTTGTAGACATTGCTTGTTCCTTTAGTCAATATTATCATGCTTCTAGAA
>MU223266.1:500833-517249 GCA_018584345.1 Thuja plicata
CAAACAATCTTCTCAACTCAATATTTCTTCATCAGATCTTCACAACTATGTCCTGCTCTCTGAAATCATTTACAAAATTTAACTCTCTCCTTGAGAAAGACTTATAAATGATTAGACACACTACCTTATAGAAGGTATATTTTAGATGCTTGACAAATGAACTATACTAGAGCACAAACCACAGTCAAAAGAGACAAGACAATAATGAATAGGAACTGCACTGTATTCTCATTAATCCAAGTTATTTCCAGATATCCAAAAAATAAACAAAAGAAGTAAACATGAAAAAGAAGAAAGATTTACAAATAGAAATCTTCAAACCAATGGTAACCTGCTCTGGACATCTGCAGGAAAAAACCCAAAATAGAGCAGAGGAAAGGAACCCTTACAACTGAGAAAAGAAGAAGACATATAGAAGAGAAGAAACCCTAATCCTTCTGAGAAATTGACACATGTCTCCCCTCAACTCTGATCTGCATTCATCTTTCCAAAATATCTGATATATTCAATTAATACCTGAGTCCATCTTTCTAAAAATATCTGATATTATCCCTTTGCAAATCTTCTTCATTCTCCCACTGAAAAAGTCCATCCAATCTGATTCCATTTGCCAAATATCTCTGAAAATCTGTCACATTTCCCTTTGAAAATCTGATCTTTCCATTAAATTTTCATCAATGCTTTTTAATTTTTGTAGACATTGCTTGTTCCTTTAGTCAATATTATCATGCTTCTGGAAGGAAATCCAATCTTATTCCCCATCTGATTCATAGATGAAATTCAACTCATGCATCTAGAACAAAATCTAATTTCTTTGCAACATAAATGCCTTTTCAAACTTATCCTGACACTTCTAACTGGAAAACATTAAATCCCTATCTACATCCATTATGAGTAGAATGAAATCAAATCTAAATTTACTATAGTTTCCTGGATACATCTGCCCTGTTTGTCATTAATGAGCTCCGAAGAGAAAACTGAATACTGCTTTTTTCCTCTGAGAGCTATGAAAAAATAACCTGCAAAAATGGATTCTTCATCTCGAGATGATTCCAACCGTATATAATACTTGATATTTTGGACCAAATTTGAGCCCTGGACGGCCGTTTGAAAATCAAGTCTCCACTTGCAACTTTTTAACCTTTGTTGCATCCGGCGACATCGCGACAAGCTGAAAATAAAAGTCGCAAGGCATTTTAAACTTATCTATCATTTCTGGGTGACCTTGCGACCTGCATTCAATGTATTATTCAATCTCACAACCTGGTGACCAGCGGTTTTCTCCATGTCGTGAATGCTATCTCCGGCGTCTGGCTACTTCGCGACTAACCGCTAGCGGTTAGTCGCCAAGTCTTGGCGGCTTACTTTCATGTCAGGTGACTACGTGACTAACTGCTAGCGGTCAGTCACCAGGTCTCTGAACTCTTGCTATTACCTTCAATTTCATTTCCGACTGGGCGACTGGGGCTTCTGGCGACATCGCGACTGGGCACATCTAGCGACATCGCGACCAACAGCTTCTACCTTTTTTGTCAAAAAAATTTCTCCTATGTTTTTGGGCATGGAAACCAAGGTGGTTAGATGAGGGCATGTGCGTGGATAGCTTCCTCTTTCTACTTCACATTTGTATTTTTGTGTTTTAGCTTATAAAGTCTTCATTATGCCTCTATGGGGTGAATGTGAGATATATGTCTCATGGTTTCAAAGTGATTTTTGAAATTTGCTTCAAAATACTGGGTTTGGCCTATGTCTCCATTCCTCTAGCCCCTAAGAGCTTTCCCAAAGCCTCTGGGCTTCTTCTTTACATTGGATGTAAGTGTTTTACTATATAAAGACCAAAAAACGTCACTGCACAGTGAATATGGGACAAAGAAAATGCATAGTTTCTCACTGTTTTTCATCATCCTAGGCTTTTCCAGCAAAACTGCTCTTTAATGGCTACATCCCCTTGTCAATAAACACCATAGACTTGTTTTAATGCTCAGGGTGCCACTTCCTGTGGAGTCAAATCTACAAACTTCATTTTAAAACATTCAAAAAACTTAAAAGTCTCCGCCAAAAACCATCGCAGTCTGCTAGTGATCTGGATTTTGCAATACAATGTTGGGCTGAACATTCTCAAAGTCTACAAATTCCCCCTTTTGTCTGCTACTGGCATGGAAGTCATTCTATGCAAATGTCAAAACAAAACAATGAAAACAACCTCTCACATTAGTCTGCGCAGAAAGGCTGGGAAGCTGGCTTTACTTCTGTTTATTGCATCAGCTGGAAACATTCTGTTTAAACAATTCATATCCCCCTGTTTGTACAACTACCACCTTGATTAATCCTATTCAATGTTTTCAATGACTCAATGTCCTTCAAGAATGGCGTAGACTGTTCCCTCATTGTCTGCGCAGGCTTATGGCACTTTCTTTGCAAAGTAGTTTGAGTTTAATGTATTGAAATCTGCAACTTTCCCTTCAAAACTACTTGCACAGACCCTGAGTTTGATATGTTTTCAATCTTTTTTAAAAAATCTCCTTCACTTTATACTTGCGCAGAGTTTTGGGCATATTAGATTGCAGTTTACAATGTTTAAAAACAATGAAAACTCCTCCCATTCTTCTTTACCAGTGCAGACTACTGAGTTTTAAAGGATTTCTTTACCATTTAAAACAACATTGGCAACATATATTCTCCCAGTCTCCTATGCAGGAAACAAATCAATTTTGAAATTGCATTGTTTTTAAAGTTGATGAAACATAAAGATTTTCCATATTATCAATAGAGACAAGTACATAATATGATTGCCAAAGTGTAAAAGTCTTCATAAGATTACTTGTATAAACATCTGACAAATCCCCCAACTCTGCGCAAGGCCTTAGGCATTCCAAAAAACATGAAAAACCTCCTCTAAAATCTGCGCAAGGTTTCATACTCGAATCTTGTTTAAATACATTGCCTGGCTTAGTATTCCCTCCCTTTTTTTATATGTCCATGCAACACTTACCTTCTTACTTTCAAGTTTGTGGGGGGGCCTTGATATGCTTCATCACAAAAGCCGCAATTATCAACAACAACATTTTGTAGTCTCCTTCAATTTTAAAACCAAACCCATAAGGAAACCCATGGAGTATGGCTGTCTTTTCGCGATGGATTTAATATCAATTGACTGATGGAGCTTATAAATGGATTTCAAACATATTTTTACTTCAATATCACCCTACATCCGCAAGTCCCTAAAGAAAACTGAACCCAAAACTCGATCTTGTAACATATATCCATCCTCTTTTAATAGCAACTAGCTCCTAGGACTGGTCTCAAAAACTCACTGAAACAAGTAATCAGACCTCGTGACTTGGCTAAATAATTCATTGATGTCCATTGAATACATATCCAGAAGGAATTCACCAAAATCATCTTCAGGCACTAGTTATTACAGTGAAAACTTAGCCTTCCAGAAGACTACATTAGTGCAAATGCGAAAACAACATAAATTTCATCCGGATATATCATTGCAAAAACATGGAAACCCGCTCTGAAATTTCACCATTAGGTCCAATAGTATGTTCATATGTAATGAGGATGATGCCCTTATTGGTTCTTGAAAAAATCCTTTAGACAGAAAGATATCACTTATGCAAAATGGCCACTCTGAGACTTTAACACCTTTCCGCACTACAAACTGAATAAACTGCCTTTGAAGAATGAATTCAAAGGGTCATCAAAAAGATCATTCAGAAACCCAACCTCTGGATCCTGATTGAATTTGATACGTAGAACATAACCCCTCATTTATCTTGTTCTAAAAACAAACTTTTGAATTGATACCAATCCGCAAAAATAACACCTTTAACACTTTCTGAACCAAAACACATTAAATATGCAGAAATCGGGTTCGGAACCGGCAAAGAAAAGTGATCAACCAGATTGGTCAAGGCTTGGGAATCTGCATATGAGTTCATTCCTAGATCTAAAATGCAAATCAACTTTCAATTATGTCTGACCTTGAATTGGGTGCAAATGGGGAAAGGACAAAGTATGTCATTTAATTCTATATTCTGCAAACATACTGTCAAAAAAATGATTTTTAATCGCCGTAATTGATTTTAAAAGGCTGACAAATGGATTAATAGGGGGCTCAAATCTGAACTGGAAGTAGTATGTCAGCTTTGCAAGACAATGCAAAAAGAAATTCGTCACAAAAATCAACCGGCCAAAAGTTGTTCACTGGAAAAGTAGGACATTTGGATTTTCAGGAAAACACACTTTGTAGAACTGAATACACTTTGTGAAAATTGCAAATGGAGTGAGCCTGGAAACTTGGTCAAACGGATTGGTAGGAGTCTATAAATTTTCAGGTAGGTATACTCCTATGTCTACAACACGAAGGACAACTCAATTATCAAAAATTTTCACCTAGGTACAGACTTTGAAGACCTCAAAGTAGGTCACTTACCAATTCTGAACTTGAATACACAGGAAATCAGATTTAATCACTATCAGAATGGTTCTTGAAAACTTATCATCTGATTTCATAAAGATCTAAAGACTGGAACATATGGAGTGTGTGACCACGAGAACACAGTGCAAAAGGAATTTTCTCAATTGGATGAATTGGTCAAAAGTTACAGCATGTCAAACTGGGCTATTCAGATTTCTAGACAAGACAAAAATGCAGACAGTTCATGAACAACCAAATTTGGGAATTATGAAAACTTATCAAACAGATTCGGAATGACCTGCGGTTTAAAAAATAAGCTCTCTGATATGCATTATAAACATTCCCAAAGTTGCGAACTATGAAACTCAACAGGGTGTAAGATACTCAGCAACAAAGTAGGCTCCGGACAGCAAATTGACAATTAAGCAACATGCAGAATTAGGTGACCCCCTCAAAATGACTACTCCATAAACACGTTAGAACTGAAAATCAGGAGCCAGGACCCACTGCATATGTCAAATGGAAGGCATTAAATCCTCTTCCAAATTTTTATCTCATAAAAATCATCCGGGCATCTTTTTCAAGCACTCTAACTGAGCCTTCTTACACAAATTTTCAAGGGTATTGACCTTGCTTGTCTGAAAATTTTAACATGGTCACTCCAAATTTGTTCCAAATTTAGGAGTACCAATAGGGAGTGGCTTTTGGGACTTCAGATGGGGTCCCTACTTTCCTCTTTCCTCTATCCTTGACCTGCATGGAGGTTCTGGCCCTGGAATTTGATCCCCACACAAACGGGCCAACCTTACCTATACTCCTTGGGCATGCTTTCTTGAAATATGTGTGACTGTGCTCGATCACGTCGTAGGTGAGGTCCTCTATTGGTTGTCCCTCCTGTGCATCCCAATCTACCAGAGGGAGCTTCATCTTATCTACTCCCTTTTCTTTGTATTGTGGGTCTACTATGGACCCAATATTTGAGAAGTCATTCGAAAACTTATGAAGCTTGAGCCTCTTCATCATTCCCATTGTCATCCAGATGAAATGCCAGTTCTGGACTTTGAAGTCATCCTGGGAGTCTTCCCAAAAGTCCTCCATGTGATATTCTTGGGGCCTTGATGCCCGGTGAAGTGCCAAGGCTATTTTTCTGAGCGGATCAAAATTCTTCCACTCCAGATAGAACTCCAATAGTCCCAGACTTTTGAGCTCATTGTCGGCCTCTTTTTCCATTGCTAGAGTACAAGATTAATTCCCATAAGTGATTGGGAATAGGAAACTCATCACCTTCTTCACTTTGAAGAGAGCATGCAGGTCCATAATCTACCTGAAGTATTCTAAAAGAATTATTTTGTGCCCATAATGCTTGGGAAATAAATAGGGCTTCCCAGAGAAGCCAGTCACCTGAAGGTGGGTATGATGTTGAAATTTAATATAATAATGGCCATAATTTCTGACCAAGTCCATCACCTCCTTGGAGAGCCAGTATCTGGCATCTCGAAAAGGTGTGAGGAGGTTGTAGTAGATGAAGGTATCGTTCACCCGACAGAAGCTGAGGAAACTAGCCTTCCATTAGATCTATGGGAAACAATCCTAGGGAGCATTCTGGCCTGAGCCAATCCTGAGTACACCCACTATAAGTAATCCATTTGTGATGGGGGTTGTTGTGTGAGAGCCCACAGAACATAAGATGTTATGTATAATTAGATTACCTAGTGACCTGGAGAAATTGGGAGTCCACGTGATTAGCAATAATGGTGGCCCAATCAAAGTTCTTCTCACAAGAGGAGATGCCTAATAGAAAATATTACATGCATGCTAAGAATTCCCAGGAATGGGGTTGTCCGAAGACCTTGCATAGTGTGATAATCCCCATCTATATGGTTTATTTGAATTCAGTCTGGAGGATTTAAAGATTCATCTTCGTGAAGTCTTTCCTTCAAACATTGAGCCATTTGTTGTTGAGGTACTGTTGGGCCATGTGCTCTAACTTCTAAAATTCCTCTAGGGCCAGTTCCCGAGTGAGGATGGCCGCATCGTCAAATTGGGGAATTCCCAGCCCCACTTGAAAGGTTGTGGCATCCAGAGACACCATAGGTGTTGGATATCTAGTTGGGACTAGGGTGGAAAGCACGATGGCCTAGATGGATATAATGTAGTGTCCTACTAGAGTGAGGATGAGCTCTGGAGCTTGGACTGAGCAAGAGAAGCAAGTATCCTTCAAGAACCCGGTGTTGCCCACATTGATGGCTAGCAGATCTCTGACCGTTCGGTGAATAAATATCATTTTAACCAGATCCTGCATTTTGGCCTAGCTTTTGACACTGGTCTCAATGATCAGCTAGAGTCTAGAATCAATATTTGATCCCGCTATGGTATCTCCCTTCAGATACTTCATTGTCAACGGGATTTTTTCAAAGGCCTTCTCAGCCTTTTTCTTGATAGCTACCTGAGTGGCAGTAGTGGTTGGGAGATCTGGACTCCTGGGTGGAGATGATGTAGAAGCCTCTGACATGTTGATGGGTGGTATTCCCACAACCTACAAGGGGAGATGATGGTCAGTATCTATATAAAACAAAGCATTATTCTGGATTCTGGAGGTCTTACCATCACGTCACACTTGTTAATGAAAGAATCATTAAGCCATGTCAAACTTCGGAAAGACATACATATATTAAAATAGTTAAGAATGAGCCCTACCAGGGCTTCCAGGGATTTTAGCACATGTGGTAAGGGTGAAACAAAGGCCAAATGAAGATCTGGGACCCAGAGTCTAGAAAACTAATCGTTACTGATGGGACTGAAAATGAGCCATATTAGGATGATGTGAGGGTGTCACGTAGCTATGAAGTAATGATAGTTATGCTATTTACACTGACAACTGTCCAAACACATGAGGAAAAGAATGCCACTTGGACTGGACTTGAATGCATGTGTGGGAGACTTAACCCCTCATTAACACTGACTTGACAGAGGAGAGAGAAAACCACCATGGCCAAACCAGCGAGGTGTCAAGTTTGAACTAGGCATCCATCTTCTTGGAAGAGCTCCAAATTTGGGAGCTCAACATAATGAGTGCAATGAGCTTGCCACTAGGAAGAGTACAGAATACACAAGAAATAGATAGAGTTGAAGCACAGGCCAGACTAAAGTATGAATCACGGGTTGGCCAAAGATGGGCATATAAAGACACAAAAACCAGACATGCAATATAAAATATATACAGGAACTACAAAGGCATTTACATAGAAACCTACTAAAATTTATAAATCAATTACACTAAATTACAACTCTAAAGAGGGCGAACAACCCTCTAGAAGAGCCAACCCACCAACGGGAGGCGACAGAAAGAAAAACTAGAAATGGAAATGAAAGCAAAACAAAAACAAAACAAAAACAAAGGAGAACTAGAAAACCAGAAACCAGAGAGGGAAAATTGGAAGGCCTACCTAGAAACATGGAGGGAGCGGGAAAGATGAGCATGGGAGGCACTCTACAACAAGTTCACCTTTGAATGACCATGTACGAGCACTGTAAATCACTGTTTAATCAATTACTAAACATAGGAGAAAAACTCTATTTAATCACCTTAATCGCCTAAAAATCGCTCTAAGTGCTCTATGTTTTTTAATAGCGATAAATGTGAAAATGAAAAGTAATTTCCATTTATACCTGTAGGGTAAATATGCATTGCATTCTTTTCACAAACTCCAGAACAAGAAAACCTTGAAGCTCTAGGCCCGAAAATTCCATGCAACCATACCTTCTAACAAAAGAAGATATGATGGCAGAGAATCCCAGAATCTAGAATCTGTCTCTCAAAAGAACAAACAAACTCCATGACTGGGTCTCTAAGACACAAGAAGACAAAATCAAAATAAAGGCAACCCTTGTGGAAGCAGAGCCCAGAGGGAAAATAAAGAAAAACTAGAAACCAAAGAAAAGAGCCAAAGCGAAAAGGGGGACCCAACATTTTTCCTACAAAATGTAGGGATGGGTATGCATGGCATAACACATTCTATTATGGTTTTCTTGGTACAAAGACCTTTCTTTTGATTCCATGCTCATTACAAAGCTAGTGAATTCATCTGAAATAAATTCCCCTCCTCTATCTGACCTTAAACATTTTAACTGCTTACCACTTTGCTTCTCAACCATTTCTTTGTACCATTTAAACATTTTAAATGCTTCTGATTTATCTTTCAGGGACATGTCTCTCATCATTCTAGATTAATCATCAATAATGAGAATAAAATATCTATCTCCATAATAACTCTTTGTCCTCATAGGTCCACATGAATTAGTATAGACTAGTTCTATAATTGCATAAGAGGTATGGGTTTTGATTTTTAAACTAGACTTTGTCATTTTACCTTTTTGACAATTCTTACAACTGATGTTCTCAAGATTGGTCATCATCGGTAAGCCTAAATGACATTTCTCTTTTTTCTAATCTTTATCATGTTGTCAAATTTCACATGACACAATCTTTTGTGCCACAAGCATGTCTTTGTTAGTAGAAATCATGCAAGTGGTGTCACTATCATTCAGATAGAATAAGTTGTACCTTTTGTCTGCTCACCGGTACCAATCAGATTTCCTAATTTATTGAAGATCTTTGCCTTCTTATTTTCAAATGCTACTTTGTGACCTGAATTATTCAATTGAGAAACACTCAATAGATTATAGTTCAATTCATTTACCAATTAATCATTTTCACATTTTATCTAGTTATTCAACATTGTTGTTCCTCTACCTTCAACTAGACAGCGTGTGTCATTACCCATTCTTACTGAACCACCTTTATAGTATTCAAAAGTCTCAAACTTTTGATTATCACCGGTCATGTGGTGAGTGCAGCCACTATCTATGATCCAAACATTATTTTTGCTAAACTTAGATATGAGAGTTGTTTCTACATACCTTTCTTCATCATCATTTGAATCATCCTTTACAGCTACAAACACCATATCGATTTCATCATCAGATTCGGTGTCAGTATCATCATCTTTGCATTTTTCTAGGTAATTGGCCTTCTTTCCTTTGTCCTTATAGTCTTGGGTATCTCTTCTTTCTAATTGTCGGTAGCTTCTGTAATGACCTTTGTTAGACCTTTTATCAAATGATCTGTCATTACTTTTGTCATCTTTTCTTCTGTTAGTACATCTTGCAGCAAAGTGTACAATCTCTTTGCAATTAAAAAAAACAAGTTGTAATTTACCTTTGCCTCTCTACATTCTTCTGGCCATAAGTGCTTTAATTTCATCAAGGTCATCTTCTTCACTTTCACTATCACTATCTTTTCTCAAAGTGTTTTTATGACTTGATTTACTTATTCTCATAGAAGACTTGAATGCAGATTCTATGTTTGGTAAGACACTATTATCAAAGTTGTTCATCTCAAATGAAATTAGTCTTCCAATCAAACTTTCTGAAGTAACATTGCTATTTTCTACTGGTCTCATTTCTTGAATGGCAGATACTCTACTAGCATAAGTAGGAAGTAGGGTTCTTAGAATTTTACTTACCACTATATCTTCTTCTAGTACACCTCCAACTCCTAGGATATCAATGACTACCTCTTTGATTCTTGTATTTTACTAAGTGATGTTTTCACCTTGTTTCATTTTGAGATCATCGAACTTTCCTATAAAGCTTTCTGCCTTGGCTCTCAAAACACTCTTGTCACCACCATGTACAAGCTTCAATTTGTCCCACATATCCTTTGTACTTTTGCCAGCTTTGACATCTTCAAATTCAGCATCAGAGAGTGAGGAAGAAAGTTCTATCATCATGCCGTTGTGTTCATGTTTATGTCTCATTTTTTCAACTATTGGTGCTCCAGTGGGTAACACATATTTAGTATCTTAGTATTGAGTAACATCATTACAAATACCTGATAAGTGGAGTCTTATTCTTCTCTACCATGAAGCAAAATTATCTTTGTTCAACTTGGGCACATCTCATCTATTCATCTTGTGATCTTTACCTTAGGTCTTGAAACCTTCCTTTCTAAGAACACAAGCTCTGATACCAATTGTTAGTAATAACTAAGAGGGGGGGGGGGGGGGAATCNATAACTAAGAGGGGGGGGGGGGGTGAATCAGTGGCCTCAAAAATTAATCCTTAAATCAAGCCTTCAAACTTATAACCACAAATTATGTCTCAAGTTATCTTTTGTCCTACAAGATGAATGCCTTGAAATACTTTAATCAATTTTCTACTTGTCAGATTGTTTTGTTAAACCTTCTTTTGTATGTTTACCAATAAGCAGTCATCTATTTACCAAAAAAAATTAAATATGCAGAGTATACCGATAAGTCAAGAATTAACTATGTAAGATACAAAATAGTAAAGAAATGAATCATACACATAGAACACATGGAGTTTTAAAGTGGAAACCCTATTAAGGGAAAAACTATTGGGACCAGTACCCCAAATTTTCACTCTTCTAAAGTGAGCCCTGTTAAGAGCCAACCCTATTAAATGTTACAAACACACTGTTAGGTGTGACCTTGTTAAAGGATTTAGAAATAGTTTGTCAACTAGTATTTGGAATCTAATGCTACCATCCTTGATCACACACTCACTTGGCTTGTCAATAGGTATCGGTCATATCTAATGCTACTTTTGTGATCAAACTTTTTGATAGTCCTTGGGATGTATCTCAATTGAAAAAGACTTTTAAGTCCTGCTCGGTTAAGAGGATTATATGCTTCAATGGTTAAACTGAAACACTAATGATCTATTCATACATACAAGTCAATTGCATTTTTTAGATCTATTGTAGGTCCATTACTTCACTGATCAATATTATCAAATATATACCTTTGCTCCACACTTGTTCTACTCTGTGATGCTTTTCTCACTATTTTTTAGTGTCAGGAAAATGTAGCTCTTCCTTTAGCTTGTTGATCAGGACTTAAATGAAGACTTTCTTCTACTTCAGATTTTCTTTAGCATCTTTCCTCTTCTCTTGTTCACTCCACACATGCTGGTGTAAGTGTTCCTTAGGCTTTCTTGCACACTTTGCTAAGAAGACCTTCTCTATCTTCTTCAAGGATCCTAATATCCTCTAGGTACTTATTAGGCTTAAATGATTAACTATTTCCTAATACAACTCTTACTAAGATTCTCACTCTTTGCGCTCCACCTTTGAAAGACTAACACCCTTTGGGTACTTCACTCTTCTCCTACACTTAGAAGAATCTAAGTGCCAACTTCTCTCCATTCATGAAATTCATTATATGGGTGACCATAATCATGGAAACATTCCACTTTCTCCCATTAGGATCCATTTTGAAGGATCTCATAACCCTTTTTATTCGATTCCAAGTTTTAGTCTTAAAGAGGCCTAATTTCCTTGTAGCCCTTTGCAGAATCCTTTTCCAAATTATTTCAAAACTTTCTCAAAGAACTTGAAAAACTAATCCCACATTCAAATACCCTTTATCATTTTACAAATCATTTTGTATGTTTTAGTCTCCTAGGCCCTCCATACATAGGGTTCCTACTATCTAGGACCAATAGGGCTAATATGCGTAATTTCTAGGACTAACTGTATCTCAGTTTGAAACTCACCCAAAACTTGGTCTAATGGATTGGTATGAACTAAATCCTCATAGCATGTTAGGATATGACTTTACCCTATTTGGAACTATACTTTTTCTGTACAGTACTTCTCTACCCTGCAAGGAATCTTCAATATTTCAATCCTAAACCTCTGACCGGACACTGTCAGCTCGCCTAGGGGTTAGTAGTAAAAATAGAAACTCGACTCCACCAAAATCCTACTCCTACATATGTAAAAAAAAATTATTCCCCTAAAATATCCAACCACCCTTAGGAAGATCCCATGGTTATTTTTCATGGGGGAGCCATGAAAAGACTGACTGGTCAGGATAGGACCAGTGAACACACTAAACACAAAACAATTTATCTAAGACCTTATACTAACATAAATAAACTAACTTACTGAATGAAAGATGCTTTTAAATATCCTGTGAACATAAAACAATCATTATTTTGAAGCTTTTAATCCATTAGATAGCACTGTCACAATGTAATGCTCGGGTTCCTCACAAAATCAGAGTTGCAAAGCTATATTCAAAAAGCAATATTTCTTACAATTATCACTCTTGATGAGATTCAAGCCTCTCCATACATTAGATTCCTTCTTCCATGTTTTTAGGGACTTTTTTTTGACATCCCACTCCTATTTTCTAGGGGGTTCCAAAGTAACCAAATGTTGCATGCAACATTTACAATTATTGCAAATGTTGTCATGACAACATTGTAACAACTTTTGGCATCTTTTCCATTATGCCAACTTCCTAAGTCTTAGGACCTCCAACCTCTTCATTTTGAGGAATATTTCTTAAAATTATCACTCCTGATGATATTCAAGCCTCTCCATACATTAGATGCCTTCTTCCATGTTTTTAGGGACTGCTGGTCGATATCCCACTCCTATTTTCTAGGGGGATCCAAAGTAACCAAATGTTGCATGCAACATTTACAATTATTGGAAATGTTGTCATGAAAATATTGTAACAACTTTTGGCATATTTTCCATTATGCCAACTTCCTAAGTTTTAGGACCTCTAACCTCTTCATTTTGAGGAATTCTTAGGGGGTAATGATGATGGTTGTCCATCACTTACTATGCCTTCTTAAGTCTACAACATGTTTTGTATCTCCTTAGGTATCTCTGATTTCTTATCTCCCTTTTCTTCATTATTTTCTCTTGGCCTTAGCACCAATGGATAGCCAACTCCTTCTCCTTCTTCTATGGATTCTATGAATTCTTTTTCACCCACCATAATCACATTGGGACCTATTGTCTTCACATATGCATCCTCTAATGATGATTGGATTTTTAAAGTTACTTTATCCTTCTTGAATGTATAGGAGTTGTTCACTCCATCATGGATAGCTTGGTGATCAAATTTCCATGGTCTATCTAGGAGCAAGTGACATGCATCCATAGGTATCATATCACATAGAACCTTGTCCTTATATCTCCTTATAGAGAAATTCACCCAAGCATGCTCATTGACTAAGACATGTTGTCCCTTATTAAGCCATGTGACCTTGTAAGGATGGGTCTGGGGTATCCTTGTCATGCTTAAATTTCTAACTACTTGCTCTGACAAAATGTTGTCAATAAATCATGAGTCAATGATGACTCTATATAATTTTCCCATCACCTTACATTTGATTCTAAATAGGGACCTTCTTTGGCTAGGCTCTTCCTTAATTGGCTCCTTGATCAATGTTCTCCTCATCATGAGTTCTCACCTTCTTCTAAATTTAATGGTACCTTAGAGTGTGTCTCTACTGCATTTGTATCTTCATGAACTAAATTAGTCTCTTGTTACCTCCTTGAGAAGTACTACCCTTCTCTGGAGACCTATAGGCAAGGTGTCCAATTTGCTTGCAATAATAACATTTCATATTGGAAAAGTAATTTCCTCTTCCTTTTCCACCACTCCTTCCTCTAAAATTTGAATTCCTTCCTCTACCATGTCTACTAGTTCTTCCCTCTTGTTTCTCAGTGTACTTGACTTCTCCTTGCGTCCTTGATTCTGAACTCCTCCCACCATAGCCACCTCTTTGTCCTCTACTATCCCTTCCTCTACCTCTTCCTTTGGAGGTTTTATCTTTTTTTTATTTTTCCTTTCTCCTCTATCTTCAAGGCCATTTGATAACATTGGTGAATGATTTTGAAGCTCACAAGACTCATGTCTTCTTGAATAGACCACTTGAGTCCATTCAAATATCTAGCTAGCTTGATGCTTTCATCCTCCACCACTTGTGACCTTAAGCACAAATTTTGGAACTCTTTGGTCCATGCTTGGACATCCAAATATTTTTTTCTGAGATTGTGTCTTCTCCTATGCAACTGAACCACATAGTCATCAAGAAAGTAGTTCTACTTTATCTTGGTCACCATGCCTTTCCATGTGACTATATGACTCCTTCCTTCTTTCTCCCTTTCAGTTTGAGTAAACTTCCACAATGTGAGGGATGATCCTCTCAACCTTGACTTGGCCACATTCACTTTTTGGGCCCCTATTACACCATCACATTTGAAATGGTTTTCTATACTATCAATCCAATCCACAACTAAATCTAGATCCATTTGTCTACCAAATAGTTGTACACCTTCCAAAGATTTGCAATTTAAAGCCTTCAATGCCTTTAAGAAGGGTTCTTCAGCAATAACAGGGTTAGGGGTTGGAGTTTCCTATTCTAAATTCACTCCCTTCTCCCTTTCTTCTTGTTCTTCTTTCTAATCTATTTTATCTTTCATCTTATCAGCTTTGTCTTGGTCTTCTAATAGTTGCTCCATTTGAGACAACCTTTCTCTTAACGACTTGTTGTCTTCTTCTTGATCATCCACCTTTTTGGAAAACTTAGCATTACTCACCATGGTTTTGTCTTCTAATACTCCCAGTGGTGTATTCTCTCCAACTGATTCAGTAGGTTGAAAAATCCACCACAAGCCTGATCTTAATCAAGCTCTAATACCAATATGTTGTAAGAGTTCCTTAGGCTTGCTTGCACACTTTGCTAAGAAGACCTTCTTTGTCTTCTTCAAGGATCCTAATCTCCTTGAGGTCCTTATTTGTCTTAGATGATTAACTAAGTCCTAATAAAACTCTCCTCTAAGAGTCTCACTTTTTGTGCTTCACCTTTGAAAGACTAACACCCTTTGGCTACTTCACTTCTTCTCCTACACTTAGAATAATCTAAGTGCCAACTTATTTCCATTCATGAAATTCATTGCAGGGGTGTCCATCATCAGGGAAACATTCCACTTGCTCCCATTTGGATCCATTTTGAAGGATCTCATAATCCTTTTTAGTCGATTCCAAGTTTTAGTCTTCAAGAGGCCTAATTTCCTTGTAGCCTTTTACAGAGACCTTTTCCCAATTATTTCAAAACTTTCCCAAATAACTTGAAAAACTAATCCCAAATTAAGATACCCTTTATCATTTTACAAAGGATTTTATATGTTTTAGTCTCCTAGTCCCTCCGCACATAGGGTTCCTACTATCTAGGACCAATAGGGCTAATAGGCCTAATTTCTAGGACTCACTATATCTAAGTTTGAAAGTCACCCAAAAATTGGTCTTGTATGTGTTAATTTTGGCCTTGTTAATCAACCACACACTTCAACATAGTCCTTCTTCACCAGATACAAACAAGACTGAATATGAGTTATTCATCCTGTCTACCTGTGTGATTCGACATGTTGCCTTCTATCTAGATGGGGTTTTGAAATTTTCTCTCAGGACGAGGGCCTCACAACCATGGACCAATCTAAGAACGAAGGATTTGACATGATAAATGATATGCAAATGCAAGATTATGCTAAGAAATTGAAACATGAAATATCATCTAACATGAATACTAAATGCCATTATTCTATAAATTGAAGCTATTCTATTTGCAATATGAAATTACTCTATATGATATTAAGAAAATGAGACAACAATTCAATATTCTAACAATGCAATTTTGAGTAAATTTTTTAGGGGGTTTGAATGAAGAAAGAGAGTTCTTTTATAGACTCTGAGAGGATCAGAATAGAAACTTTCCTGTTTTGAAATAAAACAACTAGAAAAGCTAGTTAAAAACAGAAAGCTTTATTGAAAAGAATTCAATAAATTGTTTTCTTCCTGTTTTAACTGTTTTATCTCTTTGATTTAATATTGCTTTATTTGAATTTAATTATTTTATTTAGCTTTTAAAGCACAATTAATTCAAAGTTTCCATTTCTTAATAGAAATAAGATTTTTGAGAGAATATCCAATTAATTAAATAAATATGACCTCATAATTACTTTTTCTCAATTATTTGAATAATTAAATTCAATTATTGAGAATGAGGATATTTATTTAATAATTAAATATTATTTAATTCCTTTTCATGTGTCTCAGCTAAAGAGGGTGAATTTAATTTAATTAAAGTGCTAGGACTTTATT
>MU223266.1:535483-554380 GCA_018584345.1 Thuja plicata
TTCGATCATAGGGTTTGTTTAGCCAAATAGATATTTAGGAATTAAATATGATGTATGATTAATACAGATTTAGGATTTTCTGCATTTGACACTCAGGTCGAGTAGAGTCAATGAAAACTCAGAATTTCATAGTACAATAGGACTTTGATGATTTAGAAGAGCGACAAATGCAACAAAATTGGTTAGGGTTGGAAGATGCCAATTTTTGGGTGTTACAGGTCTAATGGATTGGTATGAACTCAATCCTCATAGAATTATAGGATATGACTATACCCTATCTGGAACTCTACTTGTTACATACATTACTTCTCTACCCTACAAGGAATCTTCAATACTTCAATCCTAAACCTCTAACCGGGCACTGTCAGCTCGCTTAGGGCTTTGTAGTAAAAATAGAAACTTGACTCCACCAAAATCCTACTCCTACATATATATATATACTAATGACTCCCCTAACATATCCAACCACCCTTAGGAAGATCCCATGGTTAGTTTTCATAGGGGAGCCATGAAATGACTGACTGGTCATAACACGACCAGTGAACACACTAATCACAAAACAATTTATCTAAGACCTTAGACTAACTCAAAAAACTAAATTAATGAATGAAACATGCTTGTAACTATCCTATGAACGAAAAAATATCATTATTTTAAACATTTTAATCCATTAGATGGCATTGTCACATTGAAATGCCCAGGTTCCTCACAAAATCAGAGTTGCAGAGCTATATTCAAAAAGCAATATTTCTTACAATCATCACTCCTGATGAGATTCAATCCTCTCCATACATTAGATGCCTTCTTCCATGTTTTTAGGGATTGTTGGTTGACATTCCACTCCTATTTTCTAGGGGGATACAAAGTAACCAAATGTTGCATGCAATATTTGCAATTATTGCAAATGTTGTCATGACAACATTGTAACAACTTTTGGCATCTTTTCCATTATGCCAACTTCCTATGTTTTAGGACCTCTAACCTCTTCATTTTGAGGAACCAACATCGTTAATGGCCCCTAAGAATCTCTATAACAACATTTAAGTGTTTTGGACACATTCAAAGCTCAAATCCATCACTAAGTTTCTACACCTAAGAAATTTAAAAAGATACTAACAATGACTATTTTTGTGACCTTAGTCCTAATGACTAACCTAGTCCACAATGCTATGACCTACTAAGTTTCAAAGTAAACATACTATCTTGACTTGGCCAATGTCAAGTACAAGTCAAAAGATCACAAATATGGAGGTTAGCCTAGGTGTGCTCGTGCACCACACTTAATAGACATGATTTACTATTTTCTTGGCTTTCTTGATCTTGGTATGTTCAACAATCTTTGCCAATAGATTTAAAACAAATCTCTAGTCTAATCTCATAGAGATATTCTCACCAACTGGAAAAAGCAGCTTTAAATAAATTACTTATCTCTGAATTTATCTGGATGATTAAAACAATGATAAGTATCTGTTAACTCTATATTTATCTTCTTGACAGCTAAGCATTTTTTCATTTTCTCAACTTTTTGTTATGTCAGTCAACACTTTAGTTAGTCATCAATGATAACTGACTATTTTGTCAATGTGACTTTAGTTGTCATTGGGATCGGTGTGAATAAAATTCTATCCATCAGGTTACTTTGTGTTTTACTCATTGGGCAGTACTGTAACTCTTCTTGTCGGTAATGCTGTGCATTTCTTCATCGGGCAACATTGTGACTTTGTTCTTTTACTCTGACTGTCGGGTGCACTCTGTCAGTGTATATAGTCACTTAGTGAATACTTTACTTATATGCATTACTGATAGCATATCCTTTGATTCATCAGTTCTTTGATGTCTTTTGTAGTATTACAATGACCATACAGATTATATCAAGTTGACATCAATGACAATATAATAAATTAACTGATTTAATGCCTTGAATGATCATCAACTCAATATCTTCAAACATTCAATTAGTTACATGTCATCAATAAGGTCTGATTTACCTCATTGGATCTGTCTTCTTTTGTCAGCTTACATCTAGTAACCATAGGTGTTCCAACTGGTTTGGAATCTTCCATCTTGAATATCTTTAGCACTTCCTTGATGTATTTGGACTAAGTGATATTTATGCCTGCATCTTATTGAAGAGTCTATAGACCAAGAAAGAATTTGATCTCCCCAAACATAGAAATTTTATATTCCTTTCTCATTTCATTACAAAGGGATTCACATAACAATTCATTTCCCCCAAAAATGATATCATCAATAAAAATTTCAGCAATCAGAATATTACCATTGTTATCTTCTTTTAAGTACAGATTGCTATTTTCACTTGCTCTAACAAATTTTATGCTAGTGATATATGAGTGAAGTCTTTCATACTAGAATCTAGGTTTTTGTTTCAATCCATACAAGACTTTATGCACTCTACATACCATATTTCTTTTGTCTTGATCAACAAACCCTTTTGTTTGTTCAATGTATACCTCTTCTTCAAGTATTCCATTTAGGAATGCAGATTTGACATCCATTTGGTATACCTTGAATCCTTTAAAAGTAGCATAAGAAAGTAAGATTCTAACTCCTTCTAGAATAGAAATGGGTGCAAAGGTTTTTCTATAGTAAATACCTTCTTCTTGTGCATATCCCTTGCATACTAACCTTTCTTTGTTTTGAGTGACTTCTCCATTCTAATTCAGCTTGTTTCTGAATATCCATTTGGTACCAATGACATTACAATCATCTGGTCTTGATACTAGTGTCCATGTATTTTTCTTCTCAATTTGTTCTATTTCTTCATTCATAGCACTGATCAATTCTTCATTCTCAAGTGTAGTATTAACAGATTTATGCTCAAAATTAAACAGTAAACATCTGGTGTTTAGTGACTTACTTCTTGTTCTTGTTCCAGCCTTCTTGTCTCATATTATTTTATTATGTGGATGATGTCTTCTGACATACTTGGCAAGTTTTGGTTCATCTATTTGTTCATCATTATGATCATCTTCTTTACCTTAATTGTTATCTCCATTGTTTGGAGCATCATCTTGAGGATTTTCCTGATTTTTGGTAATCACATCCTGATGCGCAGGTGTAATAATCTGTTGCCTAGGAGAAACAAATTATTTCTCAAGTAGATTTTTGGGTTCTGTATAAACAAACCTATTGTATTTCTCTGGTTCCTTTTTTCTTTTGTTATCATTATTTTCTACAAATTCATCTATTTTTACATTTGCACTTTAAATGATTTTGTTAGATGATGTTAAGACATTTATAATCCTTTCTTTTGGTCGAATACCCTAGGAAGATACCTTCTTCACTTTTGGAGTGAATTTTTCCATTTCTATCATCCTTCAAAATATAACATTGACTATTGAAGATTTTGAAGTAACTTACATTGGGTGTATGACCCTACCAAAGCTCATAGGGTGTCTTCTTTGTGTCCTTCAATTGTACTATGTTTAGTGTGTAGACAATTGTACTAACAGATTCCCTCCATAAATTTTGAATGATGTTTTTATCAATCATCAATGTTCTTGCACAGTCAACAATCAATATGTTTCCCCTCTCAGCAATTCCATTTTGCTATGGTGTTCTCGGTGCAGAAACCTGTGTTTTAATTCCATGCTCATTGCAATAGTTAGTGAATTATTATGAAGTAAATTCCCCTCATCTATCCAACCTTAATCATTTCAATTTCTTTTCACTTTGTTTTTCTACCATATCCTTGTACCATTTAAACATCTTAAATGCTTCTAATTTATCTTTTACGAACAAGACTTTCATCATTCTAGAATAATCATAAACAAAGAGAATAAAAACCCTATCTCCATAGTGGCTCTTTGTCCTCATGGGTCCACATAGATCTATATTGACTAATTCTAGAATTGCATTAGATGTATGGATTTTACTCTTGAAACTAGACTTTGTCATCTTACCTTTTTGACAATTCTTGCACATGATATGCTTGGGATTAGTCATGTTCGGTAATCCTCTGACATTCATTTTGTTTCTTATCTTTATCATGTTTTCAAAGTTCACATGGCACAATCTTTTGTGACATGACCATATGTCTTTGTTTCTATCCATTATACAAGTGGTGTTAGTGTCATCAAGATAGAAAAGGTTACATTTAGTTTTCTCACTAGTTCCAATCAACCTTATTGATTCATTGAAGATTTTTGCCTTCTTATTTTCAAATGCTACTCTATGACCTGAATTGTTTAGCTATGAAACAATTAAAAATTTATAATTTATTCCTTTTACCCATTAAGCATTTCCACATTTGATCAGGTTATTCAACGTTATAGTTCCTTTAGCTTTGATTGGACAAGGTGTATCATTTACCATTTTGATTGAACCACCATTATAGTTTTTAAAAGGTTCAAACTTTTTTTTATCACTGGTCATATGGTGAGTGCAACCACTATCTATGTTCCCAACATCATTTTTAATAAATTTAGATATGAGTGGAGTATCTACATACCTTTCTTCATCTTCATCTGGATCATCCTTCGTGGCTACAAATACCATCTCGATGTCTTCTTGTGATTCATTGTCACTGTCACCAGCTCTATTCTCAACTAGGTAACAAGCTTTCTTCCCTTTGTCCTATTAGTCTCAGGTATCTCTCTAGTCAGATTTTTATTTTCTTTGGTAATCTCTATTATCACCTCTATCAAACTTCTTCTCATATGATCTATCATTTCTTCTGTCATCTTTTCTTTTGTTTGGACATCTTGCAACAAAGTGCCCAACATCTTTATAATTGAAACATACAAGTGGCAATTTACCTTTGTATCCACCTTTGCCTCTCTGCAATCTTCTGTCCATTAGTGCTTCAATCTCATCAAGTCCTTGATCCTCATTATCACTATCACTATCATTTCTAACACCATGTCTATGACTTGACTTACTTATCTTTAAAGAATATTCTAATGCATATTCTATAGATGTTAAGACACTATTATCAAAGTTAATCATCTCAAATGAGATTAGTCTACCAATGAGACTATCTAGAGTAACTATATTATTTGCAACTGCTCTCATTTCTTGAATAGCGGAACCTCTAATAGCATATATAGGAATTAAGGTTCATAAGATTTTACTTACCACTATATCCTCTTCAAGTACACCTCCAACTCCTCAGATAGCATTTATTACCTCTTTGATTCTACAGCTATACTAAGTGATATTTTCTCCTTCTTTCATCCTTAGGTCATCAATCCTCCCTCTTAGGATTTATATATTTTCTCTTAGTACATTGGCATCTACTCCATGTACCAGCTTAAACTTATCTCACATTTTCTTTGTAGAGGTTCAGGTTTTCACATCTTCAAACTCAGCATCAAAGAGTGATGATGCAAGTTTTATCATCATACAATTGTGCTCATGCTTTACTCTTAATTACTCAAAAGTGTGAGGTACTATAAGAAACACATATTCCATATCTAAGTATTGAACAATATCATTTCCAATACCTGATTGGTGGAGTCTTATTCTACTTTGCCTCAATTCAAAGTTGTCTTTATTCAAATTGGGCACATCTCGTCTGTTCATCTTGTGATCTTTATCTTGAGTTGTTAAACTTCCTTTCTAAGAACACAAGCAGTGCTACAAATTGTTAGTAATAACTGAGAGGGGGGATGAATCAGTGGCCTAAAAAATATTCCAATAATCAACCCAAAAACTTAGTACCAAAATTTTAAGCCTCTAGTTATCTTTAGTCCTATAAGATGAATGCCTTCAAATACATTTATCAAATTAGTACTGCTTAGAATGCTTTGTTAAACCTTCTAATGTATGTTTACCGAAAGCAGTGTGTTAATTTACCGAAAGACAACAAATTATCTAGAGTATACTGATCAATCCAAATTAGCTATTTGTAATACAAAACAATAAATTAATGACTCATAAACACATTGACACATGGATTTTTAACATGGAAACCCTATTAAGGGAAAAACCACTTGGGACCAGTAACCCAAAATTATCATTCTTTTGAAGTGAGCTCAGTGAAGAGCCAACCATGTAAAAGGTTACAAACACACTGTTAGGAGTGACCTTATTAGAGGATTTAAAAGTTTAGTCTGTCACTTGATATCAGGAATCTCTATGATACCTTCCTTGATCAAACACTCACTTGCCCTATCAATAGGTATCTAGCATCTCATGGTATTTTCATGAGAAATTTTTTTGATACTCCTTGGGATGTATCTCAATATAGAAAGGATCTTTAAATCATACTCGGTTAAGAGACTTTATTAAGTTTCCTCAATTCGTAATGAATTAAGTTGTCTCTTTTATAGACATGATATCACCATTGTTAGGTTCTTGATTTTATTGATCTTGGCGTGATCCATAATTATGGCCAATTATATTTCAAGAAAAACTCTTGTTTTATCTCACAGAGATCTTCTTTCCAATTGGACAAAACAACTTTAAATCCTTTACTCATCTATAGCTTTATCTTGTTGATGAAAACAAAGATAATTACTAGTTAAGTCCATATTTAGCTCTACTAGCTAGATATTTAATCATTTCTGAACTCAAGTTAATATTGGTGTTTTAAATATTTGATAGCTTCGGTCAACACTCCAATTCCCCTCAGGATTCTCCATTAGTTTACACTTTGTTTCTTGTCATCGGTTATGCTTGTGATTTTTCTCGTTGGTAATTCTTGTTGGTGTTCCTGCTCTGGCATCACTATGAATTGAATTTCGGTGATCTCTATCCATTGGGTTCTACTATCCATTGGTGTTTGAAGTCACTTTGTGAATGCTTGTCTTTTATACATTAGTGATAGCACAATATTTCTCTCTATGATTCTCTAAAGTCTTTGACACTTTGATTATAACCGATTAGATTATATCAAGTTGACATGAATGATAATACAATCTATTAACAAATTTAATGTCTTGCATTATCCTTTTTCATTTTGGTGATCAACTTAACATCTTCAAACATTCAATTAGTTACATGTCATCAAAGTTCATGTGCCATGTACCTTTCTCAGATCTCCTGTCTACCATCGTCAATCACTAAATTTGACTATCCCATGCACTTTTGATGTCATCGGCATTTTGGTGAACCAAATTCTCGTCCAACCTAATACTCAAATTGGTATCATTTGTATCTGTCTATTTCAATGGTGTCAACATCTGTTGTACCATCTTAGTAAAAAATTACATTTTATTCTTAATCTCTACAAGTTCCTTAGAGATGTCATTCTCTTCTCCCTTCCTTTCACCCATAGGAATAGGTCCATCAACTCTCTTCTCCTCATTTTTTTTACTGTCACCTTGACAACATCTCATAACTCCACATCCCTTAGTTTGTGATCCCTGCAAAGTTATCAGTTTATGCCTGGATTCGCCCTACTTCATAACATAGGTATTTGCATGATCATCAAACATAACATGTCTGTCATACTTCCAAGGTCAACCAAGCAATAGGTGAGAAGCATCCATAGGAAAAACATCACATAATATTCCATCATAATAATATCCAATCTTAAAATTAACAAGGCATTGATCCTTAACTCTAACCTTAGACACATCTTGTGTCAACTAATCTGATAAGGTTTAGGATGTTTCCTTCGTTGGAAATTCAACTTACTAAACATCTCTTCTAAAACAAAGTTCTTAGAATTTCCACCATTAATGATGACATTGCATACCTTATGATTGCACTTATGCTTGGTTTTAAAAACACTTCTTCTCTATACTCATTCATTAATACATGCAACCATCCTTCTAGTGATCATAACTTCACCTTCTTCTGCAACATTCACTAAACTTTCCTCGGTAATTAGGGTAAAATTATTTTGAGGACATGACCTACCCCTATGTCCCTTCACACAACACTGAAAACCAGTACTGATGAAATCACTTGTTCCTCTTCTTCCATACCCATTATTGTAATCCTTAATGGTTTGACTACTCCTAGATCCTAGCTCGGTTTGTTTAGGATTCTCCACAAACTTACTCTCAAAAGTTGTTTCATCAGTCTTAAAACCTTATTTTCTTTTATTCTATATTCTCTCAAACTTCTTGTTCAGATTTTCCTCAATCTTCAATTCCATCTGATAAGCATCTCCTATTGTTTCATCCAAATAGTAAGTAACTCTTCCTGAATAATAGGTCTCAAGCCATATATACCTAGAAACTTTCTCCTTGTCAACTTTCAAATGTCCAGTCCTAATCCGGATCCTATAAAAATCCTTGGTATACTCTTGCACCAATTTGTTTTCCTTCCTCAAACCTTTTCTCTTCTTGAACATATCCAATTCATAATCCACCAGAATGAATTGCTTCATCAAATTTTCAACCATTCGGTTCCATCTGATGATCTTTTCTTTACCTCTTTGACTTATTTCCAATTTAACTTCTCTCCACCATATGTTTGCATGACCTCTTAGATTTGTCTTTGAAAACTAGACTCTATCAGGATCTTCCACTTCTTCATACTCAAATTATTTATCCATCTCATTAATCCAATCGAGAAAATGTTATAGCCTAAGACTTCTAGCAAATGTAGAAACTTTGATCTTAGGTCTTTTCCCAATTTTAGACATAGCTCTCAAAAATTTACCCTCTTCTGGATCTCTGACATCTTCTACAGTTTCTTTGAAATGATCTTCTTCTTCAGACTCTTCACGACCATCTCGGTGTTCTCTAGACACATTTTTTCTTTCTAACAGATCTTGTATATTTTCCACTTGTTTCTGCAAAGCTTGGATATCTTCAATATTAAAATCTTCTTTAGGTTCTTCCCCTGTGATATCATGAGTTTTCTTTGAAGGTATCTTTTCTCCACAAATTAGTAGCAAATGGAAATCTAACTCCTTCTCTAATGATTGAAACTCATCTATGATACCACCTAATGTAGTCAAGGATGGAGGATCTAATGAAGGACTATCCAAACCTACATCCAACAACCATAACAGTGGAAATAAACAATTACACAGAAATATAATCAACATACAGCTTTCTATTATCATAGATAACCAATTACATCCAACATGCCAGGTTGTAAGGCCTTCCTTGTTACAACCAAATACAAAGAGACAACTCAAGTTCTACTATAGATCTTCTGCAAGCATCAAAACATTTACCTTCTTCCAAGACATAGAACTCATGATACAGATCCTTAGATCCACTCCCAAATATGATACCCTAAACTAAGAAAAAAATACAACTTAAATACAAAAGGAAACCAATAGTTTGACCTACAATAATCAAACAATAGAGAAATCCCCAACCTAGATTTAGGTAAACATTATCCCCAAAGAGAGATCCACCATAAATATTGCGATCTAGATTAAATTCAAGAGTTGGCCATCAAGCTAGAATGCAAATCTAACAAAGTAAACCCATTTTGTGAAACAAAAAATCAAGCAACAAACACCTACTTTGTGAAACTACCAAGCAATAGATACTAAAACCTATTGGTGACACCAAGCACTGAGCCACCATAATAACTGAGTCACCAACAACGATCGAGTATAAAGAAAATACTACTAAGAAAACACCACCAAGCTTAGTCACCGAGCTGACCAACCACTGATCAACAGGAAACCGAGTAACCTAGTACTCAATCAAGGACTCCTCTAAGCTACCAAACTCTAAAAGAAAACATATTTTAGTTTGATATAGGATTTCCAATTATCCTAGGATGCTCTTGGATCAACATTTTCTCCAACAAGTTCTTGGATTTTTCATAGTCCACACATTTGAGCAATACTCCTTCATTGGTCCTCCACCATAACTGACCTTGTTTTATTGCATACCTAATGGCATGCAACTTAAAAATTCTCTTTGTGTTTTCATCATTTTCAGGAGGTAGCATCATTTTCTATAAATATCCAATGATGTCCTTATACCATTCACAACAATCCATATCACAAATATAAGGCCTTTTCTCTTCTTCTAACATATTTACCTTATTTGCATCTAAACTGCTTTGAGTCATTAAATTTTCAAGTCATAGGCCTCTAACCAATTTTTTGATCTAAATATCAATATTAAACTTTTTCATTTTGTTTATCCATCTACACCTCCTTCCTAAAACTTCTTGGAGAACCAGAATGTCCTTCACAACAGCATTAGGTACATAGCTAGTTATATTTTCTCTTACAGAATAACATCTAAAAGCTTTCACAACCATAACTAGAGCATATGATTATTTTTCTATGATGTCATACTTTAATTTTACTTCTTGTAAACACTTACTAAAAAAATAAATGGGTTATTCAAATCCCTCTGAATTCTTTTGCAATAATACTACAGCAAGAGTATTGTATGAAGCAAAGGAGAAAATTTGTAAAGGTTTATCATAATCAGGTGTTCTCAAAATAGGAGCATCTTTTATAGATAATTTAATAACTGATAATTCTTTAGATTCTTCTTTACTCCATTCCACCTTGGCTTCTTTTTTCATCATTCTTGAAATGGAAATAATTAATTCTGCAAAATTTGTAACAAACCTTATTAGGAAATTCACCTCTCTAAATAAAGATTGAATTCCTTTGACATTCTTCGATTGAGGCATTTTATCAATAGAAAAAACCCTTTCAGGATCAATTCTTACTCCATCTTTAGATATAATATTTACTAGGATTTTTCCATCTCTCACTCAAAAAGCACATTTCTTTCAGTTAAAAGAGACCCCATATTCCAAATCTCTAAAAAAAATCTTTTCATGACGATCACAATGTTGATCTTCTTTTTCTGAATAAGTTGTTAAATCATCTTGATAAATAACTAAAAAGTTATTTATGAAATCTTCAAATTCCCAATCCATGGCCCTCTGAAAAGTTTCCCCAACATTTATTAAGCCAAAAGGCACTCTCAAACAAACATAAGTACCCCATGGCATGGTGAATGCAGTCTTAAATTTATCGTATTCCTTAACCATAACTTGGTTATATCCTGAGAAACCATCAATCATAGACATTAATTATGACCCATTAACTCTTTTTAAAAAAGATTCCATATTTGGAAAACCATAATTATCCTTTAATGAACTAACATTCAAATTTCTAAAATCTAAACAAAGTCTGATATCTCAATTTTTCTTTTTGACTGGTACCAAATTTGATACCCTTGTAGAATGTCTAATACTTTTGATAATCCCAACATCTCTCATCTTTCTTAATTCTTCAAGCATTTTTGGTGCCAGGGTTATATTGATAGGTCTCATTTTTTTTCTGAAAGGATTATCCCTCTCCTTTAAAGGAATCTCATGTTGAAGCAAATCATCTCTATAGGCCTTCAAATCATCATAAGACCATGCAAAAATAGGCCTATATTTTCTGAGAAGATCAACTAATAACTTACTAATTTTAGGAGACTACCTTTTACCAATATACATATTCTTAGGAATTTCAGTTGTTCCTATGCTTATTTCATCCAAATCTTCATTTTTACTTACATTATTTGTGGGAAAAGACTTGTCTTTATTATCAAAAGCTCTGTCAAGAATGACTAGCCCCTTGGAAACTCTATTGGATTTTAGTTGAAGAAATTATTTAGCAAAAATGGTATTTTTATTATCTATGTTTCTATTCATCCACTGAAATCCATTTCTTTATTTAAAAATTCTGCTTCACAATGCAAAAATCTTGGAATATATAAGTCATCATCAAAGACTTTCCAATTTGCAACATTGTCTAGAATTGAAGGACTAGATTGAATCTCTATTTTAGACATTCCTAAAAATGTAATATCTTCCCGTCTTAAAGTAATGTTTTCTAGTAAATATGCCATTTTTCTAACCTTTATCTAACCACTCAATACCAAATAAATTGATTTTTTCCAATTCATCCCTAACAACATTTATATATTGCTTAAGTCTCTAATTTTTTAAATATATTTGGATTTAATTTGAGATATTATCAATTTAGAATATCCAATCACTTTGAGAACTTTTATCTTATGTCTTGAGGCTAATCGCAAAACTATTAATAAATCCTCATACTCTACAACATTATTTGTGCATGCAAACAACGATGTAAAATAAAACTTGAATGTCTTACCACTAGGAGATATGATTAGCAATCCTACACTAGGTCCTTCCTTAGAAGTTGCTCCATAAAAATACATAGTCTACAAATCATGTTGGTCTACCGAATTATTTTTGTCATCAAATAAAAACATGGTCTAAGTTCTTCCTTCAACCCCTATATTTTTTACTTGAAAATATCCAATATCAATATCCTCAAAAAAATTCATGTATCAATATCATCATATATTTCAATCTTCTGGGGAGCCCTACTTCCCTGGGACACCTTGACGTTGTGACCATCAATACTCAAAGTAGAAAAAGATAGATCACATTGCATACTTCTTCCCATTGAAGCACTCCACTTTCTTGATAGCAACATTCCATAACAAGAAGGAATATAAACAACCAAGACACTCATAGTCAGCACCTTGTCAGGTCATGCAGTCAGCTTATAAGATAGAGCCTTAACACTACCAATGTCAACGATCTCTCTCGAGTGCATTTCTTGACATCTTCCATGAGGAGTGTCAACCTGCAATCCCTTTGACTTCATTATCTATGTAGGCATAATAGTATTATATTCTCCTAAGTATATCATACAATTTTTCAGCATCTTACCATTTATTATCAAAGTTAAGAAAAAAGGGATCAACAACTCCTAAGGGATTTTTTACATGATTTTTATTCAAATAAATCTGAGGGATTTCTGAAATCATTTCTTCAGACTATTTTCCCTTTCTTTGTGAGGTTTTTTGTATATTTTTCATCTTTTCAATACCTTCTGGTTTTCTAAATCTTATTAAAGAAACACCATCTAGCACTATGAGGACCTTCTCCTTATGCTCCTTAATTCTCATCATTTCCCAAAATGGAACTTTTACAGTTATTTGTGACAATGATTTCCCCACATCAACAAGGGGTGTATTTTACATAAAATTATTTTTGTTTCTCAATAACAATATTACTATCCTCAACTTGAATGGCCGAAGTTAACTCTTCTTTCTTCAAATTATTATTATCCATTTTAGGAAGCGAACAACTTGTTTCATGTGTTTTGGCTTTCACCTCATGTACAATGTTTGAACAATTTGATTTGTTTACACTTTCAACTTTTACATTACTTACACCCCTAATAGATCCTCCCTTTTCTTGTGTCTTCTTGGTGTCTTCTTCATTTTTTTGATAAAAATCCTAGCTAGGTTTCTACATGCATCACTAACTAATCTATTTCTCAAGTTATAATTACATATTTCTTTAGTAACCAGATCAGTTGTAATTTTTGTTATTTCCTCATCAAAAGGTCTTCTGAATACTGTAGACTCCTTATTATTCTGAGCATTACATCTTATATTATCAATTTTTTCTTCTTCATTATCAGGAAAAACTTGTTGATGATATCTTCTACTCTACCTTGTGAGCCATACATATCATGGTTCTCAATTTCATTAACAAAATTTACTTCAGGACATTAATATGAATAAGTCATAGCACAACCATTGTAATCATACAGCTCACCTTTCTCCTCTCCTTGTTCCTAATTTGCATTTATATTTGGAGAAACAACAGAATAGTCAGGATTATGTGGGGACTAACAAGCTTCAAACCAATAATCACCATTACACATGTTAACAGAATTTTTGTGTAGAGGATCAAAGGTATTAAAATTAGGCTTGTCCTTCCTTATTTGGATAATAGGTTCCCCATCCTTCCATTCAGTATTATAAGGATAATTTTTTCACTTTTGTCTACTAATTATAGCTGTAATTGGATGGCCTACTATTATGTGGAGCTCTATAATCTTTATGTTCTAGTTCCTTTTGATTTATCCTAGTAAGCCTCCATGTCTTATCTTTTACCCATTTTTCCTAATACTTTTATATTTGTTTCTATATTAACAACTATCTTATAGGCTTCACTAATGCTTCTAGGATTCTTATCTCTAAGATAATATCCCATTTTAGAATCAAAAGCATTTAAATAGGTGGGAAGACATAATTCCTCATCAAGCCTTATTTTTTGAAAAATAATTATGCATAGCCTTTTGGAACCTTGTATTGAATTCAACAACCTCCTGATTTGAGTTTTTCTTTATATTGTTAAATTCATTCAACAAGAATCCTTTATTTGTCTTATCACCATATTGATCCTTAAATAAATCTACAATTTCATCCATAGACCCCACAAAACCATAAGATAACCCTCTAAACCACTCCCTATCATCTTCAACTAGAGACTAAACACAAATTATGAACAATAAATCCTCGTGTATGATGTTATAGTCATCCATGATATCAATAAAATTCCTTAAATTTTCTTCACAAGTAATAATGTATTATTTCCAAAAAATTTTGGGAGTCTATCTCCAATCTCATTTGGGACTGCATCGAGATAAATAGGAATATCAAAAAAAGAAAATTTATTGTACCTTTCTGCATGAAATAGTATCCTTTGGAATCTTTCATCATTTTGGAAGGTAGATAATATGGCCTTTGATTTTGAGGTAGTTTCAACACTAGCATGAGGAAGGCCGGAAGATTGCATGAGAAAATTAATCTTCTTCTTCATCTCTAAAGTAGAAGAATCCGCTTCTTCTTTCTCAAGAATTTTTGCCATGGTTTCCTTCTCCCGTTTCGATCTCTCAAGGTCAATGTCCAATTTAGACATTTGATCTGTTAGAACTTTGTGATTTTTTGGCTCATCTATTTCAATTCTTGTTACCTTCTTCTTTCCTTTATCTTTAGACCCTTTAGCATCAATACTTTGGTGAGCGACATGCTTGTCTTCATCCTTCTTAGTTTTTTTAGCATAATTTATTGCTTGTTGTTTAAGCCATTGCCTTTTTTCTTATTTTTATCCTCTTTATTTCTCGGGTTTATGATGACCCACTACTCTTGGAGGAATATATTATGTTCATCTTCATCTTCAGAAGAAACTTCAAAATATGAGGAAATGATGTCAGATTCTTCATCCTTTCATTCACTAGGAGAACTCTTATCTCCATATGCATCAATCCCAAGTCTAGAGCCTCTTCATATTTTTATGTATTTCCTTCATGGCTATATTAGGTTGGATCTTCTCCCCTAGTTTTCTCCTCTTGTCTTCTTGGAGATGGATTATCTAGATTATCTTTGTTCTTCTTTTCTCTCTAGGGCTCTCTAGTCCTAAAAGTTGTTGGAAGTCCACCTTCGAATTTAACTTCTAGATTCTCTTTCACTCTAGATCTGGTATTCATATTGAAAAAAAATGTGTATTTAAATTAATTTTTATTACTCAGCACTTATTGTAGAGAGTTCCTTGAGTCGCCACCCAAGACAAGTTTGGGAAAATGCAACACTAGCTAATATGAGTACTTGATGAAGAAATATATGACCCAAAGGATTACAACTAAGGGCTAAACAAGACTAACTCTAATATTTAAAAGTTTAAATTCCCAATAGAGTAACCATTTTATTGGTGTTTAAAATTGTTATACTTTGAAAGCCACCAATATACCATTAGACTAATGTTAGGAGTGGTTAGTTCCAATTATGAGAGTTCTGCAAGGTAACTGGAGAAACTATAGGGACAAGACTGCCCTCTGCACTTTTGGCTCTGGAAAACCAAGGTGGGTACACCTAATCTAGATATATATATTAAAATTTCACAACCTCTACTCTTTGGATTTTAACAACAAATAAATGGTAAGAAAGTATGAAATGATAACCACTCATTCAGTGACTCTTCACTACCATGTAGGACATACAACTAGCAACCACAAATCAAAAGAGACTAAAACATTTTTGATGTTTTTGATAGGGAAGAATATAGCCAAACCTATTCAGATATATGTATTAATGTAGAAGATACTAAATACTGATCAGTGCTTTATCCATTGGGCAATGATTTTAATTCAAATACATGACGAAGAAACTAACTATTGTCAAGCACTCAAAACCATAAATATAGATAATTTTGATCAAACACTACTTATAAGATCCTTCTATAGACAAACCCAAAGAACTTATGGCATATCCAAAGTATAATTTTATTTGATCCTAAATCAAAACTAAGGACTAATGACATTTACACAGATAAATTCCATGCAATGAATTAGAAGATTCACAATTCAACGAATAAGCCCCAAGGAGAGATTTTAAATCTGAAATACTGTATTAAGTACAGAGAATCTAGTTTCAATTCCAAAATTCTTCAAAACACATACCACTTCAATAAATGCAAAATAGTTGCAACTTTATGTTCTATAATGATCCTCTTTAGATATACATCTTCTATATTCATTGGAAAATAGTAAACAATTATATCCTTATGTTACTTTCCCAAATATTTCCAGCCTCTACTACTTGATCTTGGAAGTCTTTTTATAGGCCAAGGACTGCAACAAGATTTGAGTTATTTAGGGTTAGATCTCAACCATAAAAAAATATTACATGACAAAAACAATTAATTTATATCAGCAACCAAACAACTCTATCATTGACAAGTTGAAATATTCCTCTGGATCCAGTCTGATGAAAAATATGATCTAGCCGCCCTCCACCTGGGAAACTACATAATACAACTGTGTCAAAAGAATAATAAATAGAGTGTTTAGTCTGCATTAATTATCACATGAATAGTTTGTCTTTTTAGAACTATAGAAAGACAACTATCTTCTCTCAAGAAGCTTAGGATACTTAAGAACATATTGGATCTGCACCTTACATAATTCTTGAAAAAAAACCACTTCAATGATGGCGAAGACTAAGAAAGATAAATAATGGTTTAAACTAATAAACATGTCAATAATAAACCATAAAGAGATAATATCTTCATAAATGGATCCATAATCACTAGAATCCTCTTCATACAACATCCAATAGTTGTTTACATCAAACCAGAAGACCAAATTGTTTCATTAAATGCTCTATGATAAGACAACACATTTCACCGCTTAAAAACCCTAAGAAGCAAATTTGAAAATTTGAAAAGTGGTTAACATGGTCACAGGTGGCATAGAAATCAACATCAATGGCCAGGATTTGAACCTTTTTCCCTTAAAATATGGTCGTAGATCTCCTTTAAGTTACCTGGGCACAACGATCAGATCCTGCTAGGTGTCACCTCATCACAATGGATCTACTACTATTTTGTGATCATATCTAGCTCTAGGAAAAATTCCCACAACATGATCTACCTGAACAAGCTTTAGCTTTAACTCATCCATTGGCATTGAACCATAAATTGACCTATGAAATGGCACTCTTTCTCTTTTCCTTAGGCATTACATATCTGCATCTCGCTCTTTCAGGGAAAGCAAAAGCCATTGGATCAAAAAATGCTAGATCATCCTTTAGCTTCCTTCAACATTGACCAAGATCTGAGAAGAACACATGGCATAATGGAACGATTGCTTGATACTAGATTTCAATAAATTTTATCAATGAACCTCAACACCTATCATCTGATGAAAATAAATGAAAATGTAGATTAAAAAGACTCGGCTGCATAGGCAGAAGACATGGGCAATTCCTCATAAAATATCTAGCGAGCCCTTCTTTCTTAAGGCAGGTTACCGTCCACAAGATATTTTCAAACTTAACTATCTTGTATCCACCTTAACAACCCCTGAGACCATGATGTCAACATAGACACATGTCACTTGTGCACAATGACTCATCTGTTAATCTTGTTGTATCTTTCTCTTAAGGAAAATTTCCCACCATAGGATGAAATCCAACCTAATCTTCCCTTAAACCTCTTTACCACTTAGAAGGCCCTGCCATATGCCACATTTCAGCCCACCGCATTGTCTTGATGGTAAAAAAGAGATCATGATGTGCCTTGAGGGAAAATGTTGGTCGTAGATAATAATTGATGTGACTATTCTTTAATCTTCACTACGTCACATCTTAGACCCATAATCACAGATAAACAGTTGTCAACATGATAGAATTCCATATTTTTTAGATTGACTACATCTTGTGTTTTGAGTCATAATGCTAATCGTTAGTTGAAAAGAGACTTTCTTGGCAAATACAAAGATAAGGCATGCCAGGAACTTAAGAAAATAGGAAATATTTAGACAAAGCCGCTAGGAAACATGACCTAGGGAAATAAAAATGCCCCGTAGAAACATGACATATGACTTAAAAGATTTAATTTATATGAAAAGGTAATATTAAATTATAACAAGTCCATAAGGGTGTAGTGTTTTAGCATAGGATTGACTTAAAAATACTTAGGGTTTTTTAATGAAAATTATCAAGGGTTTGAGGACAGAGACCTGAAACACTAAAAAAACCAGAAGTAAAATCCTGGAACCATGAATTTTTGTGACAAGGCTAACATATACAACTCTATATTTATAGGTAGGAGGTAAAGATCTCAGTATTTTAGCAAACATCTCCTCCTCTTCTACGATACCTATAGCACATCTGATAGAACATAACACTTCGTTCACCCTAATAATGAAACATGAAACCCTCTCATCTTCATTCATTTTTAAGACTTCATACTTTCCCTTAATCTCTACAACTTGGAAATCTTGACTTTCTTGTCTCCTTCACACGAGGTCTACAAATTCTCCCAAATTTTATTAGCAGTTTCTAAGTGGAATCAGTAAAGGTACTCAATAAAGTTTAATTTTTCTAATATTCTCTTTAGCATCACTAATTTTTTGTGGTGTAGTAGGATTTGTAGGAGCAGTATAAGTAGATTTGGTAATCCTCAAACAATACTCTTCAATGCATCTTAGATGGATAATCATGTAAATCTTCAACAAAGTACATTTAGTTCCATCAAACCTTGGACTATATTTCTTATAATATACCATCTTTAAATCACCCTAAAGATGTTAATATTACTTAAAGGGATCAGTATCTACTAGCAATTATAGGAAATAAAGCATAAAACAACTAAAATGTGGGT
>MU223266.1:563197-579090 GCA_018584345.1 Thuja plicata
TTCTCTTCTTGCAATCTCCTTAACACTATATCCAAGTGTTTGAGATGCTCTTCTCTACTCTTACTGTAAACCAGTATATCATCTAGGTAAACTACTACAAAGTTACCTATATAACATTTCAACACTTTGTTCATCAGTCTCATGAAAGTACTTGGTGCATTTGTTAGCCCGAATGGCATGACCAACCATTCATACAGACCTTCATTAGTTTCAAAAGTTGTTTTCCACTCATCACCTTCTTTCATTTGAATTTGGTGATATCCACTTTTTAAATCAATTTTAGAAAAATATTGTGCACTGCCTAAACAATCCATCAAATCTTCAATTCTAGGAATAGGAAATCTATATCTTATTGTAATCCTATTTATTGCCCTAGAATCAATACACAATCTCCACTTACCTCCTTTCTTGGGTGCTAGTACCACTAGTACTGCACATGGGCTGATACTCTTCCTTATCAATCCTTGATCCAACAACTCCTGGATCTGCCTTGCTATCTCCTTATTCTGCTCCGTTGTCATCTTATAAGCTGCCTTGTTGGGCAGTGAAGCTCCTGGTACAAAATCAATTTGATGGCTGACCGCTCTCTGGGGTGGCAATGTTGCTGGTGTACCATCTCTAATAATGTCTTTATATTTGTCCAACACATCTTGGACTTCTTTAGGCAACACAGTTGCTTTATTTACCTCTTCTTGCTTGGGATTCAACAAAAAAGCAAACCCAATCTCTTCTTCCTCCTTGAAATCATTTAAGAACTCCTTGCCACTCATCAGAAGTAATTTCTAATCTCCTGCAGTATCTCCATCATCCATCAGAGATTGTATTTTGAAGGTAGTTCCATCCTTCTTGTAGCTATACATATTCTTTTTCCCATGATAGACAGCATCTTTATCATACTGCCAAGGTCTACCCAATAACAAATGACATGCATCCATTGGAAGTATATCACATAGAATTCTATCTTGGTAACCCCCTATGGAAAACTCTACCCAAGCTTGCTCATTTAATAACACCTTATGACCTTTATTCAACCAAGTCACCCTATAAGGATGGTCATGTGGAATTCTTACCAAATTCAGTTTCTAGATTGCTTTTTCAGAGAGGATGTTGTCTGTAGAGCCAGAATCCACTATCACCTTGCATACTTTGCCAAGTATCTTACATTTCACTCTGAACTGTGATCTCCTCTACTTTGGTTCCTCCTTGCTTGGTTCCTTCAACAGTATCCTATGGAACATGAGGTTTTCTCCCTTCTCTGAATCAAGATTCACCTCTTGATTATGGAAACTAGCTTGGTCTTCTTGGACATAAGTATTTCTAGTTTCTCCTTTTGATGATGAAGGCTTCACTGGACACCTATAAGCATGATACCCCAAATTTCCACAATTATAACACTTCATGGTAGCAAAGTGTGATCCTCTACCACCATAACTATGCCTTCCTCTGCCTCCATGATAAGAATTTCTACCTCTCTGGTAGCCTCCTCTGTTATCAATATTGTGATGGTTCTGCTCCACTGGTTTTGCATCTTCTTGAGTCTTGGACTCATTATCTCTGCCTTTATATCCACCTCTATGAAATCCTCTGCCTCTGCCTCTATTCTTAGGGTTAGAGTCTTGTCTTCTCTTATTCTTTTCTTCTACCTTCAGTTCCAACTGAAAACATTTTTGTACCATAGTTGGTGCCCACAAACTTATCTCTTCTTGAATGTTTACTCTCAAACCACCCATATACCAAGCAACTTTTACTGCTTCTTCTTCTTGCACTCTTGATCTCAACCATAGTTTATGAAATTCTTCGATATATGCAGCCACATCCAAATCTTTCTCTCTCAAACTCTGCCTCTTTCTATGAAGCTGAATCTCATAGTCTTCAGGGAGATAATTCTCCTTAATTTTTGACACCATAGCCTGCCAATTTGCAATAGGATTTTTACCTTGTCTTTCTCTTTCTTCTTGGATGAATTTCCACCAAGTTAAGGCTGCTCCTCTCAATCTAGACTTAGCAACTTTCACTTCTGTGCTTCAGGCACTCCTTCACAATAAAAATGATTCTCCATCCCTTCAATCCATTCCATTACCAGTTCAAAATCCATTTTTCCAGCAAGTACTGGTACTCCTTCCAATGTCTTTCCACCTAGTGCCTTGATAGCCTTCAAGAATGGTTCTTCTGGCATAGGAGGGTCTGGTTCTGGTATAACATCCTCCTCTGCAATAGTTTTTCCTTTACTAGAACTCTCTGCTTCTCTAGTTACTTTATCAGCAATATCCTCTAGTTGTTTTCTCATTAACTCTAGAGTTTCCTCAAGGAGTCTATTTCTCTCCTTCTACTCATTCACCTCTTTATCCAACTCTACATTTGTCACCATGGCTGATTCTCCTGCTGATTCCTCAGTACTTTGAAACATCTACAAATTTCAAACCCAAATCTTTAACTGGGCTCTAAAAACAATCTAATGGGGAGGTCACCTTTCTCCTCTAGACTCCTACTTTCTATTAGGAATCTCACTTTGGACCCTATTCATTTCAGGATCCTCTAGACTCACACTTGAGTCTCTTAGGGTTACTCATAGACCCTAACTAGAAGGACTTCTACACTCCCTCTCTCTTAGGTTTCCTACCCACCGAAAAGTTTCTCTCTTTACCTTATCTTTCTCTCCATGACTGAATAAAGTCAGTCATGCACCCTTCTCCTTCTATCTCTCTCTCCTACAAGTTCTCTAGCCGGACCATTTAGCTCACCTAGGACTTGTCTACAATTCTAACTAGCCACTTCTCAGACACAGAGAGACAAATAGAATAAAAATACATGAGGGATGCTTTTTGACGGTCACACTCCATAGGACAGATTATAAGAGTCAAAAAGCATCCATGCTACTTAACTAAATTCAAAATCCTACTCTACAGAAGTCTGTACATAATAGAAACACGCACAGAAAACATAGGAAACTATTCTTTATTGAAAATCTGACAATTACAATGTAAACTAAAGTCTTCTTGCTAGTCTGCTTAGTCTCAAATTTCTCCCACATCTGGTACGAGTTTCCTTCCTTGCTTATATATTTGGCCTCTTCTTGATTTGTAACCGTTTCTAGGTTACCTGCCCACGTAAGGATTCTAACTACCTCAACTCTTCGTCTTCCTCCCGTAACTGTCATCAAGATCTTCCTCACCATGGTTGTCAACATGGACATCATTTTCCTCCGTGTCACTAACTTTTCCAATTCCCTCTGCGATGTTGAGAAGTCAACATATTTTCTTCCTCTGTCTGTGGCATCATAACTCTTTCTCACCTCGGGTCCCGATCATACATTTTCCTCACTCTGACTGTTAGTCGCAATGTCGCGAGTCCTAAGAGCCATGCATGTCGATCTTGCGATATGTTGTTGTCACGTTATCGCAAGACTGAGTAACTTAACCACCTGTTATCCTGCGATCTTGCAACCCACTGTTGTCGCGTCATCACAACACTCATTTACTTAACCACCTGTTATCCTGCGATCACGTAACACATGGTCATCTCATTGTCGTAGCACTTATTCACTAAACCGCTGATTACCTTGTGACTTGGTGATACACTATCATCACATTGTCGCCACACCTATTAACTTAACCACTGATCATCTACCGACTGTGTGATAAGCCTTGTCGCGTCATCGCAAACTATTTCCTGCTAACCACTGAGCATCTACCGACTTTGCGATAACCATTGTCACTTCATCGCAATCTGTTTCATCCTAACCGCTGAGCATTTTTCAACTTTGTGATAACCATTGTTGCTTCATCGCAAGCTGTTTCATCCTAACCACTGAGCATCTGCCAACTTTGCGAGAACCATTGTTGCTTCATCGCAAGCTGTTTCAAGTTAACCGCTGATCATCCTACAACTTTGTGATAAGCCACTGTCGTGTCATCGCAGACTATTTCATGTTAACCACCGATCATCCTATGACTTTGCGATAAGCATAATGTCACTGGCCCGCTCTTGTGCTAGGAGTTAAGAACTGTTAGGGTTTATAAACAGCTGACTGCTAACCGTGATCTGCTCCCAGACCACCTCTATTAGATTGCTAGGGCTTCAGAGCTAAACCCTAGGGTGCTCTACACCAACTTTACTGTAAGTTGAAATCCTTTCACAAGGTAGATTTTAATGATCTAAAGCTATTAACGGGGCAGATTTTAACTACGTAGATTTCATATTATGATCAAACTTTTGTAGCCCTAATAGGAACACTTTATTGCTATAGTAGTGAAGAATTTGTGCGTGTCATCTCCACTCTAGTTTCACCTATTTGGTTTTTTGGGTTACCAAATTCTATGTATTGTGTTATTCATTTACTGTCATTGATGCTAATAGATGTTAGATCGATTACATATTTATATGTTTGTGGATCACTTTGTTTTAAATTCATTAAAGTTCAAGATCTGATTTACCCCCCCACCCTATTTGTATCTTTCTTTCCCAATATTGTATTTCCAATAATTGGTATCAGAGCTTAGTTATCCTACAAATTTTTTTAATCACCTTGAGGGTACAGATCTGGAGATGGAGATTTATAGATTGGGAAAAGCCATTGAAAATAAGAAGATTGAAATACAGCTAGCATTACATCAGCTTGAGAAAGCTAGATAGGAATTGAGGAAGTCATTACCATCTAGCAAAGATTTTCCTAAACAAATGAATGATACTCATTATCAGGAAGAAGACACTGCAAATCTATTTTAGAATGGAGATTCTACTGAGAGTGATGCAACAATTAAAGATCTACTGGAAAAGAACAATGCACTGTGTGAAGAAGTCAGGAATTTGAAAAGAGAACAAGAAATGCAGACAATAAGACTATGTGAAGTAATGGAACAAAATAAGAAAGATGAAGATGACAAAGATATGGTAGCAGAAGATAAAAGAATGATGATTGTCAGACTTGATGAAAGGACACATGATGTAAAAATTATGAAAAACAATCAGGTTGACATGGGAAATCAACTGCTACTTGCAAATTAGGAGATCAGTAGGAAAGACATGGAAATTGTGAATTTGAGATCTTAGAACAGTCAATTGAAAGATGATTTGGGATCTGAGAAAGATTTAAATGAAAGGTTGAATAAACCTAATGAAGCTTTGACTCAGTTTGAGAATCTGATGGAATCATCAAGAAGACCAAAAGATTCTTCTGGATTAGGTCACACTGAAAAAAAAACATCTACTAAGAAAGGATAATCATCAAAGACTGGTGAAAAGATGAATGCAAAGACAAAGAAACAAACCTGTATGCCACCACTGTGGAAAACTAGGACACACTGCAAACATTTTCTGAAGCAAGAATGGTAAGTCCAATCCTAAACCTAAGTTCAATGGTTATTCCTTTAACTATAAGAAGTTTGGACCCAAAGCACATGAATGTTGGGCTAAGGCAAATAATGCACCTCCCACATCAGGAAACAATGGATATTGTTACAACTATCAAAAATTTGGACATAAGGCACAAGATTGTAGATCAAATGCTAAACAACAATGGACATCAAAGACACAAGCTAAAGCACCAAGAAAAGGAAACACTTACAATTGGGATTACAATACAGGGAAAAGTTGTCATTACTATGAATAGTATGGACATACACCTGCATACTACATAAAGACCTATTTTAGAGGAAGATCTAAGAGTTGGATGAATGGAAACCTAGTTTGTTTTAGTTGTTTGAAAATTGGACATACTAAGAGAGAGTGCAAGACAAGAGTACCTGCTCCTAGTGTTGAGGAAATTAGAGCACAAATGAACTAGACATGGGTAAGGAAAATAGATCTAAGCAACAGTGAAACTACTAAAGCTGAGGTCACCCAATCCAATGGATCAGGTGATCACAGAATCTCAAACTAAGCAGAAGAGGTACATAAGGAACTATATTTAAATTTCATATCTTACATAAGTTCCTAACATATACTGTGCCAAAGTCCATATATGCATATGAGAAGATGCATCAAGATATATTTTGAATTTAAAGTACTGAGCAAAGTCATTTAAGCACTAGAGGTATCGAGCATCAGTATTACATTGAGACCGGGCTCGTTGGCATATGTGCCAAGGTAGTTTGGGTTGCGACTGAGAGATTGTCAAAGTCAGCCGAGGACAACTATTTTGCACTAACTCCAATGGATAGAATATTTATTGCAAACCTACTTTGAAGACTATAAAGGAATGAACCCTTCATGATTTATTTCATCTTGCGGTTTGAGATTTCTTGAAGTGTTGAAGTATTGGAAAACTTGATTTTAGTAGAGATTTTTTAAGAATTATATCGTGCGTCATCGGCCATTTAGCAAAAGTGTGAACTTCGACAGTTGCCGAGGTACTCTATTTTTGTCTTTAAAACCATTTTTTCTTTAAATCATGTCCGCTACTTCATATGCACAAGTTAAGGGAATGGAGAAGGAATTGAAAGAAGTTTAATTGGTGAGGAGTGACACCTATCTGTCTCCCAACTTTCAAGCCATTGTAGAGAGCGCTATCAAAGGTGATCTGACTGGAGCCCTATCTTCGATCCCTCTAAAGGTACTTATGATCCATGACATTAGGTCATGTTACATGTGTAAAATTAGTGAAGTTGGAGACCATGAGCTGAGGGAATCCTACAAGAAACTATGTACAGATGAAGTCCTAAAACCTGAACACAATCATCTATCAGAGAAAGGGTTAACTCAAGCCCTAGAGTTGCCAAGGGATTTTAGGGAATAATGGATTAAAATTGTTCTTAGCAGGGTACATGATATGAGCATTTTATTGGAGAATGGACTAGTAAAGATTACCAAGGATATCATATCTCATGTAACTGGTTACCCTACTATCAATGGGAAAAGGACCATGAAATACTAGAGTAAAGAAGACATAGAGAAGGTCACTAAAGTTGTATGGAACAAAAGGGGAATGACTATTTCCACCATTGAAGACCTAGAATTTGATTTTGTTGTGAGAGTTATAGCTCACAAGTTCTATCAATCAAGCCAACTGGATAGTGTTCCTTGCATTGTAGTCGACCAACCATGGAAAATCATCAAAAAAGATCACACATATGACCTAGCTGAGCTACAAGTAACATAGCTCATTGATAACCTTGCATCAATCAAGAAAGCAAATAATTATGTGTGTAAGTTGGGATCCTTCCTTCTATGCATATTTTCTATGTTCAAATGACTTTTCCTACATATGGAGACATAGTATGGAAAATAGATAGACCTATCACCCAACAAATAAATATACTGATTCAACAGTTAGGTGATAATTTTGATACTGTGATGGGAACATACTTTGTGGAGTTCAAGAAAAGTATGAGACTAAGAAGAAGAATTCCTAGATCATTAATGGAACAAAATTATGAGGATGTGTGTTTTCTAGTCGACACAGATTACACTTATGTCCAGGCTGTAGTACCTAGGGTATCATGGTTAAGGCCATTACCTTATGAAGTAAACATAGATCAAACATCTGTAGCCATAAAAGCTTTACTAGCAAAGGAAATTGACAGTAATGGTAAATTTTTTGGTAATTATGAAGAATCCAAGGCCAAAATTTCTATGAACCTGAAGGCTAGCACCATGGAAAGGAAGAGGAAAAATATTGTCAAGAATTTGGAGAAGATGGTTGGCATTGCAAGTGATGAGGAAACAGAGGATTCTTTTATAGGCTTAACTACTAGACAAGGAGAAGAAATAGTGAAGAAGAAGAATAATAAATTGAGTCTGAAGAGGATGTAGTTGTCAAGGGAAAAGGAAAACATCCAATGGTTTCCAAGGCAACCAAAGTAAGAAAATTTAAATCTCAAGCTACCCTTCATGCTATAAACAGAACAAGGACCAGGGCATCAACTATTTCACCTCCTGAGGTGAGAACATCAGTATACATAAGGAAGAATGCTACTGAAAGAAACTCAGGGAAGAAGAAACAAGTCAAGACCAAGGTAGTACCGAGCATTCCTGCCAAAAGAGGAAGGAAAAGGAGACTAATCTTGAGTGATGAAGAAGATGAGGAAAATGACACTGATGTGTCGAGAAACATACCTAAAACATCATTCAAAAATCCTATAGACATCCATGAGGTATGCAAGAACATTAGAAGTTCAACTAGGTTATCTGGATTTAAATTTATCAAATATAAAAAGAAAAGCATAGAGAATAAGGTCAAGTTACAAGAAGCTCTATTAGACATGATGATTACATTCAAATTAACACCTATATAGATAGGGAATAATGTCCCTACATAACTTTATGATTTCTTATCTAGTAAATAAGAATTTGCATTGATGACTTAAAGGGAAATTAGGGAAGCAACTTTCGATAGAGTCATCCCACACTCGACAAAGAAACCAAAAGAAAAATTTGTTGATCAATATAAGCAAAATTTTTTACCAAAATATAGAGCTTATACTATTTTGAAGAATGATATTGAAGGAGCGTATAACAAAGTACCCAAATTCGGAAAGAAATTTTTGGGTTATCGGTTCCAAAAGAGAAGAAAACAAATAAAGGAACCTCTAAGTAAATCACCACTGATCAAATAGAAACAGAAAATAAAACAAAAAAGGAATTAGGTGATGAGAAAGTTACATACTTGGTAATGGATAGTCCCATTAACACCACACTAGTTGATAATAGAAATGTGGATGCCGAGGATTAGGATGAGGTGATAGACACAACTATCGAATCGCCTATCAAGGCTACTGAGGTCCATGAAGAGAAAAATGAAGAAGAAGGAGCTGAGAAAGAGAAACCACAAGATCAAGAGGTGAATACCAAAAACCAACCTATTCTAGAGGTTGCTTAGACATTGTTAAACAACGGTGAGAAAATGGAAGTAACTGGAGACAAGCCTAAAGAACAAGTGGCTATACAAGTGTTGGTAAATATACCACACTCTACTTCATCTACCCCCACTGGATTGAAAATGGTGAATGTACCTGACCAGTAGGAAATTATGATTAAGAGGAAGTTAGAAACTAAATTTCTTACTAAGAAAGGAAAGGAAATCATTGAAACTAAGCCGGTTGACTACTCACCTAAGTCCAAACGGAGGAAGCTAGAAAAGAAGAAGTCACCATGACTAAATGTCACATTAGATGAAGTAATTGTGATTCCTAAATAAGATCCTGAGAATTTTTCATACAAGAAGATTCAGACCCTTCAAGAACTTTTGAAGAGGAAGAAGAGACAGGAAGAAATGAAGAAAGAACAAAAGAAGAAGCAAGTTCTGCATGACATCAAATATATTTTGTAAATTGTTTTGATATGGATGATGTAAATGACCAGGCACCTACACTAGAATAGCTAGTTCACATTGTATAAAAGGTCACTAATGATAATATCAAGGCAAATGACAAACTATTGCAATGGTCTGAGAGAAAGTTTGAGAGAAAAGTATGAGAAAAGATATCTGAAAAGATAGCTACACAACAGGTTGAAATTTCTTCTCTCATTAAAATTCTAGAAGTTGTAAACAATGTATTTTCTTTGTACAAAAGACTATGTGATGAATCTTTCTTTACCAAAGAAAATCACCAGTTAGTTGAGAAATTGCGACTGGATATGAATTCAACTGCAAGTGCACTGAGCATGGATGCTAGCTCTAGCTCCATTCATTACAATAAGTTAACTCATACACAGAGGAGGTTAGCCAAGTTTATGGATGAAGATGGCCGAATTAGGGCCAAATTAATTATGATTCAGGATAATCTGATACCTCATCTGGAGGTTATTCATAAAGAACTCATAGCTGCCAGAGAACTGATAAAGAGAGACTTTCATATCTCTACTACAGAAAGTTTGGTAAGTCTAGAACCTGAGCTAGAAGTTAAGTTGGAAGTTTATTAAAGATAGTTGGGACACTTCATTTGCATTGATTCTATAGCTTCATAAATTGTTTTTGGATAAGTACAACATAATCCATCGAACAATTAGTGACAAAAACAAGGGGGAATAAGGAAAGGAAGTTGAACAAATGAGCTAAAGGTATAATATGTATAATATGTTTTGAAGGCATGTATACTATGTTGATAATCTATTAAGTATGGAGTATAATCAAAGGGGGAGTACTGTATGTACTCAGGAAATTTTTGTGGATGTAAATGAAATGATAAGTGTTTTTTCCACTAAATATCAAAGGGGGAGATTGTTAATCTCTAAGTCTTTTTTGATCATTTAGTATCCACACTTAGTCATTTATCCAGGCAATTTTGGTCGGCCACCATTGAACTGCCTCACAATAGGTGTATAATAATCATACTCAAGGCCTTTCTTAGGAATGGTTCATTCAATCTAAGGACTATTTTTCCCGTTATGAGGTGCATTTAACTTGTCAACCCAGGGACGTATACTTGAAATGGTCGGCATGGTATGTGCACTAGGTTTCTTAAGGAGTCATTCTGCTTATGCTGCAGGAAGGTAATAATGCATAAAACAAACCTACACTAGCGCTGCAGGAAAATAATACATTTATCTTCTTACTGGAATGAATGCTAGAAATTGCAACTCTACTGAAACCTAAGATTTCAACCTAAAACATCCATTATAACTATTCTTGCAGATGCTGCAGGAACACTCACAAGTTGTGATGCTGCAGGAAGAAATTGAACTTATATAAAAAATACTGGAAATGCTTAGAAATGAAATCTATTCTATTCTAACCTATTCCACCTCCCAAGTGGGCCCACTTGGTCAGTTTTTGCTAAACTATGAACACAGAATGTCAACAAAGAACTATTTCATTACATTTTAAAAACTCATTACATAAAAACAAGACATGGAACTTGAAATAGAAACTGTGAAAATACAACAGTGTTCTCCCAAAACCTTTTCTCTGATTTTCTATCTAACTTAAAACTATTGGCCCAATCCCTATATATAGAGGATCAAACATTATTACAAAATATAAAGGAAAACCATCTTGTTGAAAACATGCCGGAGAAGAATATGGAAATACAACAACCCGTGATGTGGGTAATGAAACTCGGATGACTAATTCAACATACTAAGTGCAGAGGGAATATAGGTGCGCTACATCCCTATGTTCTCAAATAATGGCTCCATTGTAGTAGCCATGTTTTGCTGGTGCTGCAATGATCACTCCACCATAGCTGGTCTTCAACGATCTTCTTTGAATACTGTCAACCACTCTCCAGTTGCTTCTCTCCTGACAAGTTAGTTATGACGTGGAAATATTCATGCAACAAGCTTAATCAAATTAAATATCCAGATGTTAGAACATATATTCTGATGGTTTTATGAAATACTACATTATATGTATAATATTAGCAAAGTATGTCAAAAAAATCTACCCATGGTTTAACAGTTTTATCTGGACTTTTATCACAAGTTTTGACTAGCTAGGCTCTCGAATGTTTTAACAAAAACTAGAACAGAGTATTAAAATTATACAAAACAAAGGCAATAATTTATCCTTATCATCTACCCCTTGGTTACTCAAATGCTTGTCCTCAAGAATTACACCTTCTAGAAATTGACCTGTAGTCACCAACTTCAGTTCTTCCCCTCCTCTGGCTCTTAAAGGAGTAGTAGAATCCCCTTGTTCTTTCCCAAAATTACCTTCTGTGATCTTCCCGCATCCTATCAAGTCTGGTAGCATTGATATCATACAAGGGCCATAGGAGCATGGGAGGTTACATTGTGAGTGGACACAAGAGCTCCTACTTGATTTCCCTACCCAGTGCTATGTACTTTGGGGCCCGATGTATAGCTGCTTCAATGTTAATGGGGCTATTTGGTTCTGATCTTTTAAAGACCTCTAATAATCTGCCCCATCTACTTCTTGCACTAGTTAGGGCTCTTTGGAAGACAAAGTAGGACATGCTGTCATATTCTGCATAAACTTCTGCTCTGAGTTTAAAAATTTTATCCCTTATTTCCTTCTTGATGTTCCCATATGTCATTCTAAACCAATCCCTTAGGAATACTTTTGGTTGACTGCTTTCTACTCTTAAGGGCAGGGGTTCTATCTTCTCAAGATCTCTGTAATTCCCCAACTGCCTATCATAGTTGGCTTCATTATGCATCCATGACATCAGAGCCCTTAGGTTTATATCCCCGATGTAAGGCAGGGGATTCCATTTAGTCTCTATGGGGATGATGAAATTATGCATGTATAAATCACAGAGTAGGTTTTGTTTCCCAGATGGAAGTGTTTGGTACAACCCATAGAATTCCTGGGCTGATTTTAACTCTATATTTATATCCTTGAGGGTCATCATCAATTGGAATAGAAGGAATTATTCCTTGAGACAGATAGTATAGACCCTAGGTGGAGGTCTACAAGCAATGACCTGGTCAGTTAGTTTAAGAGCATGGTCCATTCTCTATTTCTGTTTTGTCAACTGATCTTTCAAGTCTGCAATTTCCTCTTTTTGTTCCGTTATTTCTTTCTGCAGTTTCTTCTTTTCTTCCACCCATAGAGTGGTTGTCATTACATGATTATTATACAAGTGGAAGATAAGTGTTTGTAGGGTAATTGAATCACTGCTTCCATCCTGATTATCCTTCTTTCTCTGCTCTCTATATGACTTCTCTAGGAATTTTATCAACCAAGTTCGTTTGTAGGGAACTAAAGCATTTATTGCACAAGCCGGCTGGTGAGCTATAAAGGTTTCTTCCTCCCAAGTTGGAACATCCTATTGGCTGATTCCTGGGTCATTCTAACATATTTTTGGTTCATCACCACATTCCTCTTCTAGATTTTGAGGAATGTCAGGCATCTCAGGCTGATTGGGAGAGTCATCGGGAACAACATGGATAGGATTTTCCTCTCTAAATTGCTTGGGGGAAGAGGGCTGGCTTTTGGTGGACACTTTAGGAATCTACCCTCTAATCCTAGGGCTTCTTCTTATAGGGATTTCCTCAATTTCTATGGCATTTTTCTTACTATCCTTTTTTGTCATCTCTGCTACAGGAGTAGTGGCTGCAGGAACTTATTTCATTTTCTTCTTTCTTGAAACTTGAGGTTTTTGAGGTTCAGCTGCAGGATCTGAAGTTTCTCCTTCCAAATTACATTTTCATTTTTCTCTGGTAGCAGAAGGTATCTTTCTCATGTGAGTGGTTAAAGGCACCTTTTCTTGTAAATTTTCAAGTTCTGCCCCTTGGGTATTTTGCTCGGCAATTGAATCGGGGGAGACTGCATTATCTTGGTTATCTTGCACATTAGGGGCAATTTGGGGCTGAAGGGTTTTATGATGGACAAACTCTGCCCATGTCATAGGGGAGGAATCCCAAAGAGATCTTTCTATGAGTAATTTAATTAGGGCATGGTGAGTCACAGAGTTGTCTTTCCTGTTTTGTGTTTCTTCGGCACTAATGCACAACATATTAAACAGAAAATTATGTGCATTCACTGGAATATTATGTCATATATAACTAAGAAGCTTAAAATGATTTGCATGTAAATTAGAGAATCATCCCTCATAGGTGAAATACCTTATAATGTGCATAGCCAACTCCTGGTATGGTGGAGGAATGGATATCCTTTTGCATCCCTTCTTAGTGATTTCCAATGGAGGGTCTCTTGGTAGGGTGAATTGAGCCCTGGCTGACATGGCATCATGGGCATTGGGATAATGTTCCCCCGCAACTGGAAAAATGGTCACTTCCACTATTCACTCCTCTTTTGCAACAACTAGCAATCCCCATACTGTTGTGTGGCCCTCATCAAATGTGTTCAAAAATTCTGCTACTGCTTCATCATCAAACTCTGTCAATTTTAAGAAATACCCCAGCCATCCACAGGCATTAAATCTTCTTACGGCCTCTACGTCAGCTAGAAAAATATTATGAACCACTGGTTCATGCCGCTGCAATTGACCTCCCATTTTCTTTACCTAATTGAACCTTTGCTCTGTTTAATCTTTGCTCTACTTAACCCCTGTTCTACTTCTTTTTAAATTTTAGACTACTTTCTGTAAACCAACAGACCATCTTTCAAACTCTTTTGGTTTCTTGATATGGAAAATAATAATGTATTTTAATAGAATGAATCATAAATGTTCATGCGACAGTAGGTTTTAATATTGGGTCACATCTAGTCTGATAGTTAGGGGTTTATTCAGAATAAAGGTATGACAATTTGACACTTGTGTGATGTGGCAGCTGGATTTTACTTAAGACAATGCCGAAGTACAGATTCGGGGATATTTTAATGAGTAAATAGAAATGACACTTTTGGAAATTGGCACACTTCCCTGCCCCCTATGAAATATTGACAAGTGTCCTCACTTTGTCAGAGTTGGCAGAAGGTACAGAACTGGATTGAAGGTGGCAACGATACATTTATTGCAGTATTTGATATAACCAACTAAATACATGCGCTAAAAATTGAAATATATTTGAAAATCTTATACCTGGTAATTGATCATTGCATGTGGAAGAAAAGATTGGCGAGAGTGGAATGAAGACATCGGTGTTCGCATGCGTCAGCGCACTATTTCTTTATTGAAAGCATAGAAATATGATGACATGGAATGTGGGTGGATGGAAGATTAAGAAATGAAGTGGGTTGAAAAATAAGAATATAGAAAGTGAATGAGGAATTTTAAACTTTATGTGATCATAAAGTTTTTATTATGGTCATGCTTCGAAGGAATTTTCATTGAAGAGCTGCAGGAAGAAGGTTGACAGCCTCTACTGTAGGAAGTATTACCTTTTGATCCTTTAAAACTGGTTGTTTGAACTACTATAGGAAGTCTTCTTTCATCTATGGCTGGTGATACAACCTTAGTCTAAGGCCATTGACTAATAGCCTAAATTGAATAGGGTCAATTCTGGTCAACTGGACTGCTCCATTCGTAAATACATGGCTGATTTCATAAGGACCCAGCCATCATGTCTACAGCTTGCTTGGTATCTCCTGGAATCTAGAATCATATAACAATGCCCAATCTCCAACTGTGAACTACTTATTCTTGATATGGGACTCATGCCACTATTTTCTCTACTTTTGGACAATTTTTGTGCGCTGTAGGGAAAACTTGCGGATTTCATCCAAAGAGTTGAGATGCAGCAATCACTCCTTCTGTGCTGCAGGAAGATCAATGTTTAACTCCAGCGATGTTCTTAATGTTTTGTGTTCAAACTCAATCGGTAACATTGTTGTTTTTACATATAATAGTTCAAATGGTGTGAACCCTATGGTAGTCTTCCATGTTGTTCTATATGCCCAGAGTACTTCTGATAGTCTGCTGCTCCAATCTCAGCAATGCAAATGAACTGTCTTTGTTAAAATTACTTCTATTTCCTGATTTGTTACTTCTGTTTGTCCATTGGCTTGGGGGTGATAGGGGCTTGACTTCTGATGTCTGATATTATATGCCTTCATGAGCTCTGTTATCAGATTGGAGGTGAATTGTGTACCTTGATCAGTAACAAGTTCTCTTGGCACGCCATATCTAGTAAAAATTTCTTCATACAGAAATTCAACAACTTTATGATCTCTTGCATGCTTCATTGCTCTGACTTCGACCCATTTGGTCAGGTAATATATGCATACCAGTATGTATGATTTCCCATTAGATGGAGGATCTATTGGAACAATAAATTCCATGCCCCATTTATCAAATGGTGTTACCACCACCTATGGGTTTAAGGGAATTTCATCTGATCTTGTTGGTCGACCCATTCTCTAGCATTTGTCACACTTTCTTGTATAACTTGCTGCATCTTTGTGAAGTGTAGGCCAATAGTAGACAGTTGTTAAAATCTTCTGTGATGTTCATTTGGCAGAAAAGTGCCCTCCACATGGTTCATTGTGACATGCATGAAGAATGTCATATGTCTCATCTTCTCTTACACATCTTCTCATGACTTGGTTAGGTCCAGTGTAAAATAATATGCTATCAATCCAAGAGAAA
>MU223266.1:579140-595010 GCA_018584345.1 Thuja plicata
AGGTCCAGTGTAAAATAATATGCTATCAATCCAAGAGAAATGGAAGCTTTTCTCCACAAGAAGCTTCTTTTCCTTATAAGAGAAATGTGTGGGCATTTTATTAGCTGCTAGGTAGTTAGCTATATCTTCATACCATGGATTATGGACAGCAATATGAAACAAATTTTCATCTAGAAATGTATCATCTATCAAAGTAGTATCTTCTTCAGCATCATGAAGTCTAGATAGATTATCAGCTACCACGTTTTCTTTCCCTGGCTTGTCAATGATTGTTATGTCAAATTCCTGTAATAGAAGAAGCCATCTTACTAACTTGCCTGTTATGGTAGGTTTGTTCATGAGATACTTAATTACTGCATGGTTAGTATGAACATAGATAGGATAACCAGTTACATAATGGTGGAATTTGTTCAAAGCATAAACTACTACTAACAATTCTTTCTCAATCACTGTATAGTTTAACTCTGGTCCATGTAGACTCTTACTGATATAATAGATTACATTTTCAAGGTTTTTAGTCTTCTATCCTAAGATAGCACCTATAGTATAGTCTGAAGCATCTGTATGGTTGTGGAATGGCAATGTCCAGTCAGGACCCCTAAGTACTGGTGCAGTTGTCAAAAGTGACTTGAGCTGCAGGAAGGACTCATCACATTCTTTTGTTCAAGAAAATTCAGCTTCTTTGGTAAGTAAGTTGTACAGAGGACTAGCTATTTGACTAAAGTTCTGGGTAAACCTCCTGTAATAACCAGCGTGACCTAGGAAAGATCTGACTTCCTTTTTCTTAGTAGGAATAGGGAGTGTGAGAATAACCTCTATCTTCGCAGGGTCTACTTGTATTCCAGCCTCAGATATAAAGTGTCCCAACACCACTCCTTCCTACATCATTAGAAAGCAATTTTCACTATTGAGAGATAGGTTATGCTCCTCGCATCCGATCAGTACTTTCTCCAAATTCTTTAGAGCTTCCTCAAATGTGACACTGAATGTTGTGATATGTCAGCAAAGATGCTGATCACAGCTCTCTGAAAGGTAGCAGGTGCATTGCATAATCCAAATGATAATACTGAATAGGAATATGTGCCCAAGGATATGTGAACGTAGTATTTTCTTGATCTTCAAAGGCAATGCTTATCTGAATGTAACCATTGTATCCATCCAGGAAGGAGAAATATTTATTTCCAGCCAAATTATCCAAGACCTGGTCAATAGAAGGCAAAGGAAAGTGGTCTTTTTTTGTAGCATTATTTAATTCTTTGTAATCCATACATATCCACCACTTACCTCCTTTCTTAGGTACAATTACCAATGGTGATACCCACTTGCTGTCAAAGATTGGGTAGATGAATCCAGCATCCAACAGCTTCTACAACTCTATTTTAACTATTTCTCTCATTGTTGGATTTATTCTCCTTTGTGGTTGTTGAAGTGGGAAACTTCCATCATTGATGTAGATTTTGTGGGTGCAGATTTTTGGTTTTAGTCCCTCCATATCTCCGTAATCCCATGCAAATGATTTTTCATGCTGACTGAGGAGCTTTGTTAACAATGCCATCTGTGATTGGGACAACTTGTTGTTTACATGGAGGATTCATCCCGAGGATAGTTCTATTGTTGTTGTTAGCTTTGCCATCAACACTTCAGGCACCAGAATTCTAACTATTTCATTTGCCAGTAATTGATTAATCATTTCAGGGTTTGTTGGAGGCATACAATCCTCATAGGTACATAGCTATAAAACAGAACTTTCTGAAACATCCTTAGCCACAACATATTCATTAGTTAGAATGCTCTGTATCACATCATCTTCTTCTTGCATCTTTAGAAAAGATTGCCTATGCAACATCATGAGCTGGGCTACTGAATTAAGCTCCTCCTCCTCTTTGTCTCCTAGGTCTAGCCAAATAGGTTCTCCCAGGTCTGGTTAGGGTTGGGCAGGAGGATATAGGGCTAGTTTCCTTATGGCTTGTCCATTTGAAATTGTCATACTACCTGATCTGCAATTAAATTTGGCATCAATAGTGGGTAACCAAGGTCTTCCAAAGATTATAGGATAGCCAGGAAAGTTTACTTTAGGTGATAGGATGAGAAAATCAGCAGGATACTCCCATGAATCTAAGGTTACTATCACATCTTCTATGAGGCCCTCTGGAGTAATAGTTGAACTATCTGCAAGTTGTAACACTGTGGCTATTGTTCTTAAGCCTTTTATCCTTAGCCTATGCATTGTATCTTTAGTCATAACATTTATTGCTGCTCCCAAATCAACTAGAGCATTTTTCACAGTCTGTCCATTTATTATCAGGTCGACTACTGGACTGCCAGGATTTGTATACTTAGGTATTACCACCTTTCCTAACATGATATCTGCTAATTTCCCTACAACATGTAATATATGAGGGTCTTTATTCTTCTTCCCTGGCTTCTTAAGGCATGCTTCCTTAATAGCCTTTCCATAAACAGGTATATCTTTGATAGCTTGAAACAGTGGAATTTAAATATTCATATTTTTTAGTTGCTCAATAATATAAAATGTTTCTTCCTCCTGGGGTATAGGTTTTTCTTTATTTAACCTCTATGGAAAGGGTGGATTTAAAGTGTGGATAGTAGTTCTATTGGGTATATCAGTAGGTTGGCTGGTATTTGGCAATGTGGCTTCTGGAAGCAGTGCTGCAGGACTGTCTGCAACTTCGGTAATTATAGGATATTCAGGTGTGGCCAGGGTGGTACCAGACCTCAAATGAATATCAGCTATTTCTATAGAATAAGTAGGGCAGTACTGAGTTTCAGTAGTGTATGCTTGCTGCTACTACTATTTATTGTTTGGATTTGGCTGTGGTTGAGCAGGCAATTGGGTGGGCTTTGGATTAGCATTAGTTGCTGCACGAGGTGGCATTATTGCAAGTGGTTGCACTGGAGGTGTTAATTGTGGACTGCCAAAATTTTGGTTAGGCCACTGTGGAGGCCCCCTCTATTGGTTACTTTTCTGCCAATTTCCTTGCGGTGGTTGCCATTGATTCTGCTGACTAGGCTACTGATTATTTTGCTGATTTTGCCATTGGTTATTTTGCTGGTTTGGCCATGGGTTATTTTGCTGGTTTGGCCATGGGTTATTTTGCTAGTTTGGCCATTGGGGTTGAGAGTACTGAGAAGTGTTCTGATAATTTTGGATTTGCCACTGATTATTATTAAAATTTGAAAACTGTAGAGGATCTTGTGGCATACCTTGTCGTAAAGCCCATGGTCACCGTTGAGAAACAAAGAAAACTTGATCATTGTCTCCTTCTATCTTCATGTAGTCAATTAGAAAATGTTGGTTTTCCAAATTGGCTACCAGCTTACATTTGCAGTCTTTCTTCTGTTTGCGGCAGTGTGGACAGTACTCAGCCAATTGTGTTTCAGCTTCAACATGTTTGTTCTTCGCAGTCATTGTGTCAAGATGTGTAGCTACATCATTTATAATATCTTGCTTGAAATCTATGAGAAAATTGGATATCTCCAGCTTTGAGATGCCTGAACCAATCCCTTTTGTGACTGTGGTCTGATATCCTCTGCCTTTCTTCACAGTTGACCTTGAGTAGTTTTGATAGGTTTTCTTGAGGTTATCCCAAGAATATTGGGATATGTCTCCACCAGCCATCAAATCTAATGCTTCCAGACAGTTGTCATTTACCCCTCTCAAAAATACTAGCTTCTGTGAGTCCTCTGCCAATACATGTTGGGGATTCTTCTGCATTGTGTACAAGAATCGTGAAACATAATCCTCCAATGTTTTGTCTTCCTTTTGAGACATCCTAAAGATATCATCTCCTTTTGGGTCACTGCCTTTGCAATAATCTTTATATTTCTGCAGAAATAACGTCTGCATCTCATCCCAGGTACCTGCTGTATTGGCTCCTAAGCCCATGAACCATTGTAATGCTGACTCTTTCAGTGTTGCAAGAAACAACTTGAGCTTATGGGCATCAGTATTATAGTCAAAACTTCAACACAGTATGTCAAACTCAAACAAGAAAGTGTTAGGATCCTTAGTTATAAGACCATAAAACTTTGGAAGAGCAGCTGTGGGTATATTCTTACGATTAGCATTGTTTATAAGGCTTGGGAGAGGAAATGGGAAAGTAGGATGTGCCATTATTGGAGGTATTTGATTGTGGGGTTGTTGTTGGAAATGAGCATTGGCTACTAGATTGTTAACGTTAGGTGGATTAGGGCTAGAATTATCTAGAAAGCTGGCCAATATTTCTGCAAAAGGTCGGAAGCCACTTATGTCAAATGGTTCTGCTCTAGAGGAAGATGCTGCAGGAAAGTTGGGGCTTGCATCCTCAAAGGGTAACTCAACTTCTTCAACTTCCTAATTCAACTTAGCAGGCTCTGCTGGGAGAAATCTGCCATATTCATCTTGTCACCTTTCTCTTCAATGCATGCAATTAAATTATTCATGCTTGTGAAGAGATTTTTATAGATATAAATCTAAAAACTAATCTAGGAATGAAAAATGACTCGAAAATGTTCCTAGCTTGACAACTTCCCCGGCACCGGTGCCAAAAATGAACCAACTCACAATAAGTGTATAATAATTATGCTCAAGGCCTTTCTTAGGAATGGTTCATTCAGTCTAAGGACTATTTTTCCTATTATGAGGTGCATTTAACTTGTCAACCCAGGGATGTATACTTGAAATGATCAGCACGGTATGTCCACTAGGTTCCTTAAGGAGTCATTCTGCTTATGCTGCAGGAAGGTAATAATGTATAAAATAAACCTACACTAGTGCTACAACAAAAGAATACATTTATATTCTTACTGGAATGAATTCTAGAAATTGGAACTCTACTAAAACCTAAGATTTCAACCTAAAACATCTATTATAACTATTCTTGCAGATGCTGCAGGAACACTCACAAGTTGCGATACTGTGGGAAGAAATTGTAACTTCTATCTGAAATACTAGAAATGCTTGGAAATGTTGGAAATGAAATCTATTCTATTCTAACCTATTCCACCTCCCAAGTGGGCCCCCTTGGTCAGTTTTTGCTAAACTATGAACACAGAATGTAAACCAAGAACTATTTCATTGCGTTTCAAAAATTCATTACATAAAAACAAGACATGGAACTTGAAATAGATTGCTGTGAAAATACAACAGTGTTCTCCCAAAACCTTTTCTCTGATTTTCTATCTAACTTCAAACTATCGGCCCAATCCCTATATATACAGGATCAAACATTATTACAAAATAGAAAGGAAAACCATCTTGCTAAAAACATTTCGGAGAAGAATATTGAAATACAATAGCCCATGGTGTAGGTAATGAAACTTGGATGACCAATTAAACGTACTAAGTGTAGAGGGAATATAGGTGCACTACATCCCCGTGTCCTAGAATAATGGCTCTATTATAGCAGCCATGTTTTACTGGTGCTGCAATGATCACTCCACCATAGATGGTCTTCAATGGTCTTCTTTGAATACTGTCGACCACTCTCCAGCCGCTTCTCTCCAGCCAAGTTAGTTATGACGTGGAAATATTCATGCAACAAGATTAATCAAATTAAATATCTAGATGTTAGAACATATATTCTAACGGTTTTATGAATTACTGCATTATATGTATAATATTAGCAAAGTATGTCAAAAACATCTACCCATGGTTTAACAGTTTTATCTAGACTTTTATCACAAGTTTTGACTAGCTAGGCTCTTGAATGTTTCAACAAAAACTAGAACAGAGTATTAAAATTATACAAAACAAAGGCAATAATTTAGCCTTATCAACCATTGCGGCTGAGGTAAAATAGTATAGGCTGATCTACCCAGCAAGTCATTTCTGAGTAGAATAGATCATAGATGTTGAGCTATCTAGCAATTCTATGCCGAGTGCTAGAGACTTCAGTGTCGAGCAAGACAGTTTTGACATACTTGTCAGTTATGACACAAACTTTATGGTGATATGTTTGGGCTGACTTATGGGTGTATTGGGCCAACATATGTGAAGCATTTAATATTCTCTACGGAGTTAATTATGACTTTAATTGTTTTATCCTATGTGTGGCATGTAGCCAATCAGAAAAATTGAATGCTTAGGAGGCATAAGTTTTATTTTTGATCGTTTCTCTAGATCTATTCACCAGATTTGAAGAGTATAATAAGATTTATTCTTACCTTAATTTAACATGAGCAATTGTAGAGCACAAAGAGAAGGTGCATACATACAAGAGAGATGTGTGAAGGGTTGTTTTTATAAGAAGAATAGATCTATCAGAAATGAAGAGCAGTGAGAAGTAGAGTAAGGAAATATTAGATTATAAGATCAAAGAAGGAATTATAAAGAGGAGATCCATTATCAGCATCAGAGTGCATATCAAAGGATCATATCTTAAGACATTATAACAAGTGTATCAGGTGAAATATCTTAACAGAGCGGTTCTAGCAGACCTTTCTAAATATCTTAGCAGAGTGCTTACTTTACTTGAAATTGAAATCCTTTCACAAGGTATATTGTAATGATCTAAAGCTCTTAAATGGGAAGACCTTTAACCAGGTAGATTGCATATTGTGATCAGAATTTTGTAGCCCTAACAGGCACACTTTATTACTGCAGTAGTGAAGAATTTGTGGGTGTCATCCCCACCCCAGTTTTACCTATTTGGGTTTCTGGGTTACCAGATTATGTGTATTGTGAACTATTCATTTACTATCATGTATGATACTAGATGTTAGATCGATTACATATTTATATATTTGTGTATCATTTTTTTTAAAGTGATTAAAGTTTAAGATCTGATTCACCCCCCCTCTTAGTATCTTGCTTTACCAATATTGTATTTGCAACACTTATTAGTATTTGTAATAGAGAAATCTATTAATTGAGTGCATTTAACCAACGTATTTGTAAAATTTAGAAGTACATGACATTCCAAAAGAGTGTTTAAAGACCTGTAACAAGGCTACTCCTAACAGGGTGAAGATCTTAATAGATCTGAGGTAAATCGCCTCACATGGTCACATTTAGCAACAGTATTTGAAATCTTTAACATGATAAGTTCTTAACTGAGTGTACTTCAGAAGTGTACAATTTATCTATGACACAATTCCCACATTTTTTTTTCTTCTCAAATTCACCTTCCTTGTAAAATCTGGTGTCAACTGAGTTATATCTAGAGTAAACTATCTTAATCTAATGTTACTGAGTTTTAATGATTGATTTACATATATAAGATGTATGGTTGTTTAAGTTATTAATTTGTTTGGTGAATTGGTTACTACTATATTCAGTGTCACTGAGTGAATCAGTGAGTTAATTTTTAATTGTTTATGTTTGATTTTCTCTGATTCACCCCCCCCTCTTAGTGGACAAAAAATTGGTATAAGAGTTAGTTACTCTAAAGTGATAAGTTTAAAAAGACTTGAGTTAATATGTAAAGATGTATAATCTAGGGAAGCACCAAAGATAAATAGGGATCATTTCTCTACATGGAAAATTAGAATAAGGTTGCATGTGTCTAGAGTAGGAGAATATGGACTTCACTTGATATATAATGAATATGCTTCACTAACTACTCCACCTTTGACAAACAATGAGAAAAGACAAAAACACGAAAAACAAAGAAGTTATGATTAAGATTTCTTCTACACTTACCGACTAGGAATATGATGAACTTGATGGATGTTGTACTTTGAAATAAATGTGTGATATGATAATTTTGATCTATGGTGGAGAAAAACATGTTCAGAAGGCTAAAAAAGAAAATTTGAGAGGTAAATTTGAGTCTATAAGGATGAAAGAAGGAAAGAACACAATATAGTACAATACAAGACTTAAGGAGACAATTAATTCTATTAGAGGAGCTGGTGAGATCATAACAAAGAATTATGTTACAAGAAATATGTTGAGAACCCTCCTACCAAGTTATTCTATTCATGTATCTTCTATATAAGAGATAACATCTATTCCCCAGATCAATGTTTCACTAGATGTTAATATTTGTAAGTTAACTGCATTTGAGTTCTATGGTTTTAAAAATAGTTTTCCAGCTACATCTAAGATTGAATCTACATTAAAGTCTACTTTAAATATTGGAAAATATATGGAGGATGCAGCCCAAGATGGATATTTGATTAGTGCTAGTGATAAATTTTATAGTTGAACTGAAGGTCTTGAGGAGTTATTTACTGAATGTGATGAGAATGAAAGAGAATTTGAAGTCTTTTATTCTAGAAGGCGACAAAGAGGTAAAGGAAAATACCGAGTTAAGTTACCCTTGAAATTTTTTAATTGTGATAAAATTGGTCATTTTGCATCTAACTATCTTGAGAAAGATAAGGAGGAAAAGAAAGATAAGAGAGATAAGGACAAAAGAGAAAACAGATTCAATATATTTAGAGACTACAAAAAAAGCTAAGAAATCTTGTCATATTGCTAATGAAGGACTAAGTGATGATGATTCATTTGATAATGCTGATGGAAAATAAGTTCTTTATGTTGATATTAAAGATGATTCTAATAAAGAAGAACCAAGAGCCCTAATATCACAAGTAAGTAAAATGAAACATAGATTATACATAGTGGTTGTTCACATCACATGACTAGTGACACAAATTTTATTTCCTTGGAAAATAATGATCAAAGATTTATTATATTTGGTAATGATTCTCTGTATCCTTTAAAATGAAAATGTTCTATAATTCTAATGAATAACACCAGATGTGATGATGTTAATTAGATTGAAGGTTTAAAGTATAATATGTTGAGTGTTGCTCAGTTAAATAGTATAGGCAACAGACTGGAATTTCACTATGGAAAGGTGAAAGTATTTGATAAGAAGGATAGTCTGATTGCTACTTGTGAAAAATTGAAAGGTAATTATTTTTATCTTGATACTTCTATGAATATTTTCCTATTTTCTAAACTTGAAGATGTTTGTTTATGGCACAAAATTCTTTGCCTTGTTAATTTTGATAGCTTAATCAAAGGGAGTAAGAAGAATAGAGTAAGAGGACTAAAAAAATTAGAGAAACCTAAGAATTCTATGTGCAGAGAAAGTCAAATGGGTAAGATGACTAAATCTTGTTTTTCAAGAAAGACTAATGTTACACAAGGATTATATGATTTAGTGCATACTAATTTATGTGGACCCATCAGGACTCAAAGTTATTATGGAGATAGATATTTATTTTGTTTGTGGATGATTATTCTAGAATAATGTCTGTAATGTTTTTAAAATAAAAATCTCATGCATTTCAAATGTTTAAGTGGTATAACGCCCAAGTTGAAAAATAAAATGGAAGACAATTGAAATGTATGAGATCTGATACAGGGGTTGAGTTTACTTTTCATGATTTTACATAGTTTTTTAATGAGAATGGAATTAAGAGACAGTTGTCAGCACTGAGGAAACCATAGTAGACTGGGATTTTTGAGAGAAGAAATAGATCTACTGTTGATTCTACCAGGACAATGATGATTGAAAAAGGAATCTCACTAAAGTTTTGGAGAGAAGTTGTGAGTACTTCTATTTATACATTGAATGGATTACAAATAAAGAAAGGTACACCAAAAAGACACCGTATGGAATCTAGTATGAACAAAAACCTAATGTCAGTTATAATAATTTTTTTGGAAGTAACTGTTATATTCTCAAATATTCTAGAGAAAAAAAAAGTTTAATTCAAAAGGAGAAGAAGGAGTATTCTTAGGATATTCTACAAGGAGTAAAGCTTACAAATGTTTAAACAAAGTTAATAACAAGATGGTGGAAATTGAAAATGTAAGAATTGATGAATTTGAAGAAAGGAATGATTAATATAGCAAGAAGGAACTTGGGTATTATGAAAAAATTTGTATATGTACAACCTTATGTTCCTAATACCTTACCAAGGAACCTACCAAAGAGGAATATGAACAAGGAGTTCTACAAGCGAATATTGATGTTGAAGAACCAAGACCTACCAAACATATCTTGATAAAGTATGTGGGGAGGCACCATTCCTTGAGAAAGATAATTGGAAATAAATATGCTCGAGTGATGACTAGAATAAAGGTAAGAGACAATAAATGGTTGATATCTACATTTTAGCCAAAGAAACTTAAATAAGCACTAGATAATGGAGATTGGATGAAAGAAATGAAATAAGAGTATGATCAAATTGAGAAGAATAAGACATCGACATTAGTACCTAGGCCCTAAGAAAAAAAAAAATTTGGTACTAAATGGATTTTAAGAAATAAATTCAATGAGCATGGAGAAGTTATCAGAAATAAAGCTAGATTGGTTTGCAAAGGTTATGCACAAGAAGATGGTATTGAATTTGGTGAGAATTTTTCACCTATTGCTAGATTGGAAGGAGTTAGAATACTTCTAGCTTATCTTTCATTTAAAGTATTCAATGTATATCAGATGGATGTTAAGTCTAAATTTTTTAATGGGATACTTGAATGAGAAACCTGAAGGATTCATTGACAAAAAAAACAAGAATAAGGTATGTAAGTTACATAAAGTTGTATATGGTTTGAAACAAGCACCCTGAGAATGGTATGAGAGATTGTACTCGTATCTAATCAAAATAGGATTTCAGAGAACAAGTGATAACATTATCATTTACTTGAACTATGACAGTGATAACAAAGTTTTGATTGCTGAAATTTTTGTTGATGATGTTATTTTTGGAGCCAATGACACCTTATGTAAAGGATTTGCTGATGAAATGAGAAAAGAGTTTGAAATTTCAATGATTTGAGAGATTAAGTTATATCTAGGTCTACAAATACAACAAGTTATTCAAGGGATATATATTACACAAGCTAAGTATATCAAAGACATCCTTAAAACCTTTGTTATGGAAGATTCCAGTCCTGTTGGAACACCTATGGCTATTAGATGTAAATTACCAAAATAGGATAAGACACAAGAGTTGATGGATAATAATATTTACTGATCCATGATTGGTAAATATGTTGTTCATAGTAGACTTGATATAGCACACATTGTTGGGATTGTTGTGAGATTTTCTTCTAATCCAAAGGAAACACATATGATTGCAATAAAAAGAATTTTGAGAAATCTGAAAGGCACACAAGAATTTGGTTTATTGTACAAGAAAGGGGGTACTTTTGATTTGCAAGTCTGCACTGATGCAGATTGGTCTGGAGACGCTGATGATAGGAAAAGTACTAGAGGAGGAGCATTCTTTCCAGGTGAAATATTTGTTACATGGCTAGGCAAGAAGCAAAGTTGTATTTCACAATCTACTTTCAAGGCAGAATATATTGCTACTACTATGAACTGTGCAAACATAGTATGCATTAAATAATTACTTGAAGGTATGCAAGAAGAGATCAAAAATATGGTTACTATTTTTTTGTGATAAGACAAGTGCTATTAATATATCAAAGAACCTGATTATCCATTCAAAGATCAAGTACATTTTTCATAAATTCTATATTTCATTAGAATATCTATTACTGAATTGATGTTAGTATGACACACTTTAGGTGATTCTTGAAGTTGTGAAAAGATTTTATATGCAATGTTTTATGAGAGAATGAATTAATGACATTTATTCTTAAGGGAGATATTGATGAATATGGAGAGACTGAATGAATTGATTCTATTTACTCATGAAGGATAATAAGAATGTATGCAGAAGATTTATCCAAGAGGGAGATTTAGATTCAGATTAGAGATTAAAGTGAAAACAAAAATATAAACTTAGAGGGATTACAGTTATGGGTTGGAGGGTTGCCATCATCAATTTTTATAACACTTTTATAGTGGTTTCCATCAATGCCAAAGAGGGATATTTTTAATCAACTGATGAATTTCTAATGGAGATGATGAAGACCAAGTAATATTGATAATTATGATTGTAGAAATGGTTAGATCATTTTATTTTTTCATTGAAGTCAAGAAATTGATTAATTGATTTTTATTATGTTATGATATATTAAGAGGAGAAGTTAAATGGGTGACAAATACATATAAAAAAATGATGAAATAATGATGATATAATTTTTTTGTATCTATATATTTGATGTTATCAAATTCGTACAATTGATTGATTAAGTTAGAAATTGCAAAGAGTTAAATTTATGACTAAAAGAGTTACTTTACCAAGCTAGATAGAGTCAGTTGGTAGAAAGTTATGTAAGTCAGTCACTATTACCAAGCACTAAGTAAAATAAAATAACCAAGCACCAAAGATGAGCTAAACACTGAGAAGCCAAAGAAGAGAATTACAGAATTGTAAATAAATTATTAACAAGTACAGGATATTGATTATAAATGATGATAAGATCAAATTTAATGCAAAGGGATGATGAGCTTGATGAGGATATGAATTAGATGAATTTTTTTAGAAGATCTATGAATGCAAAAATTTAATGAGAAGGTCTAAGTTGATGATCAAGAAATTAAACTGAATTATGAGAGTTCCAAGAAAAGTTTAGGCTCTTAGGTAAAAGTGAAGTGGTTTTCCGAGTTGATTTTTATGAAGAATATGATCAAATGAAAGAGCAAAAACGATGGAATATCTGATCAAGGAGATTAAGAGGGAAAAATATGTATATATAAAGAATGAGAAATCAACAGATATTATGTTTCTGGCAAGTTGAACATAAAAGAAGAAGAAGAAGAAGAAGAAGAAGAAGAAGAAGAAGAAGAAGAAGAAGAAGAAGAAGAAGAAGAAGAAGAAGAAGAAGAAAAAGAAGAAGAAGATTTACCGAGAAAAACATAGAAACAAATATTGAAGAATATATAGCCTAAGAAAGAGATAAATGGAGTATGCGATACAAGTATTCAATTGAGCATAAATGATATAACAGAAGAAAAGGTAGTTTCTATATTTACAGATCAAAGTTTTATTGTTGCTTATTAGTATTTGTAACAAAGAAATCTCTTAACCTAGTGGATTTCACCTTCATATTTGTAAAACCTAGAAGTAGGATAAATTCCAAAAGAGTTTTTGAAGGCCTCTAATAAGGCCACTCCTAAAGGATGAATATCTTAACATATCTGAGGTAAATCCCCTAACAGGGTCACATTTATCAAATGTGTTTGTAATCTTTAACATGATATGTTCTTAACTAAGCGTACTTTAGAAGGGTAAAATTTTATTGTGGGTCACAATTCCTACAAAGGTTTTTCTCAAATTGGGTTTCCTCATTAAATCTTGTGTCAACTAAGTTATATTTGGAGTCAACTTTGTTAATCTAATGTTAATGAGTTTTAATTTTGATTTACATATATGGGATGTATAGTTGTTTAACTTATTAAGTTGTTTGGTAAATTGGTTACTGTTGTATTCAATATTACCGAGTGAATTCGTAAGGTTATTTTTAATTCTTTAAGTTTGATTTTTTCTGATTCACCCCCCTCTTAGTGGACCAATAGAAATGAGTCAAGATCTGAGGGAATCAAAAGTAGAAAACCTGGGAAAAGAAGTGAAGAAGTAAAAAAAAAGACAAGCGACCTAGAGAAGATGTTTAATGACAACATACATACTAAGGAATTAATAAAATATGGGCTAAATCATAAAATGAAAGGAATTAGGAGGATTGAGGAAGAAATGGAAATTTTAGTGGAGGAATCAAAGAAATATCAGGAGAATCTCAAGACAATCAACAAAATGCAATTTAATGAAAATAAGAGGCTAGATCACGAATTAAAGAAGCTAATATTTAAAGAAAAATTGTGTGAAAGAAGTACTATTTTGGATCTGTTATTAGCCATGTAGAAGATTCACAAAAATAAATAAGGATTCAGGTTTACTATTGAATGTTTAGATATAAAGGAAAAAAGATAAAGTAAAATGTACTAGAAGATGAAGTGATGTCTAAGGAATATTACAAGATCATGAATCAGAATACTCATACAAGAAGTCCTCTAGTAAGACAACTGAATGCTCAAAGGTACTTATCTTACATTTTTTATTGCCATAACTACAAAAAAAACAATTCATAAGGTAGTGGATTGTAAGATGAGGAAAGATCAAAATATTCAATTCTTTTATTTTCATAAGTTTGGTCATAAATCAAGTTAGTGCGAGAGTCAAGTTTTAAATTTGGATAAGAAGAATGCATTGAATAATATCTTTCATAGGATTTCTTATGTTTTTCACAACTATGGTCAAATATCTAATTAATGGAGATCTAGATTTTACTTAGTGAGATCAAAACATAGGAATGTTAATTAATTCAAATGTGGTTAGACTGGTCACTATGATAACACATGCAGATTTGGTGGTGCTTTGGTGACTAATGTTTTAGTTTTAAGTGGATCTCAGAAGACTAACATGACATGCAAGAAGAGGGATGTTCTTGATGTAAAGAGATCTATAGTATCAGATACTTGCACTACCTCTACTAGTAACTAAGTTGAATGATTTATCTCATGGGGAGTATTAAAATGTTATATCAGTCACTTCCCCTTATCTAAAGATAAATTTGCTACAAATATCTTTTCTTTCGTATGATGATTAGAAAGATAATAACTGCAATTAATGATTGAATGATTTATGTGTGTAGTACAAGTAGACTAATGAAAATGATAATTAATTTCCAGCGATGAATTCAATTATTGTTGTTCATGGATTTAAAGAAGAATTTTGAAATGATTTTCTATTGTAGAAAGAATAAAAAATGATAATTTTAAGAGAGAGCATGAGGAAAAAATTGCGAGTGATTATGGAGTCTCAATTGGTCGTTTGATGTGTGTGTATGTGAAAAATAAAATGAAGGGGTTTCAACTGGAGGATTTTGATCATAGAAAAAAAGAGAAATTGGATTTTGGATTGGATGTAGAAGATATACAAAGGATTATTAATCTTAGCCTAGATATTTGGGGAGAAATTCCCTGGTGCGATGATAGAGAATTCACTTATTTTATTGCTATTTCAGTTTCAAGATGAAAACTTGGTGTTGGATAAACCCTATCTTTTAATTAAAGTGGTAGTTGGAGATATTACAAGAGTGTACATCATCGATGAATTACCAAGAAAAAATAAAGTAAGGTACAAGGAGGTAGAAGAACTAACAAAGATTAGTCATGATCACTGTGCAATATTAATTAACAACCCCAAAGATTATGTAGATAGGAATATTGTCTATGACGTTTCTTAAAAAAATCAATTTCAAAATAATGATGGTGCCAATATGGTACTAGCTATTTATATTGCACATAAATTTGAAGGAAGAATGTTCAAATGGATCTTTGTAAGATGTTGGTGGAGAATTTTCTTGAAAATGTAAATATGACTTTTCAAAGTGGAGATGATTTTAGATTTGGGTCATTGGTCATGTGTTTAGATTTATATTTCTTGAGGTCATTACCTACTAAGGAAAATTTTGAGTGGAAGATTGACATTCCTATCGGTAAGAAAATTTCTAGATATATTGATGTGTTGGAAAACAGAGTAGATGCATATAAGGCATATTTTTTATCTTTGCAGATGTGTATTATTTGACATTTGACAGTTATTGGTGATGTACCAATGTCATGGTGAGGAGGGCTCCTCCTCTAGGCAGAAGAGATTGGAAGTTTCTTTCTATGGTTCCTCTCTGGAACCTAAGAAGAGAAAAATCAATGATAAAAGGAAGGAATTTGTTGCCATTTTAGAAGATGAAGAAAAAGAAGACACAGAAGAGAATTTAGTAGAAGAAAAATAATAAAGCTAGGATTAAAAGGTGGATAAATATATGGCTTCTCTGATAGTATTTGATTATGTATATTTTTTTAAGGTCCATTTTTTTTAGAAAATGGTGATTGTGACACGATTGGTGAAATGTTGATAGGTTGTTCATCGATGAACAAGAATTTGGTGATGAAATTTCTGACTGATCACTTGATCAGTTAAACAATTACAATATCTAGT
>MU223266.1:607997-642714 GCA_018584345.1 Thuja plicata
GTTATGCGATCAAGCGACCTGGCTTAAAAACACATGTCTTAAGTGACTGAAAAAGGTAATGACAAAATAGAAGACATGGCTAAGGGTTTAAAATGCATCGTTTAACATTAGGCTTTTAGGGTTTTAGTAGGGTTTTGACAATTTGCCAAGGAATAAACATGAGCACCTAAAAATTTTTGTAGAGTTGAAGCCAGACTGAACAAGAAGAGACTGAAATGGATAAGCAAGAACTAGAAATAGGACAAGGAACAGGGTGAACAGCCAAAATAGGAAATATTACCAACAATGGTAACTGCACTTAGTTATTGAAAATTTTCATGCATATTCATATGCAATCTTATGAGTTCATATGTTGTCTATAAAACATCTCTTATTTTATAAGGGTAGTTAACTCGATCGACAATGAGCCAATCAAAGTAAGAAAACCATAGTGAGAAAAATGCAATGAGAAAACCTGTAGTAAGCCTTTGTAAAAACTAGCTTAAATGGTGTCACCTTAAATAGTGTCTCATTGCATGTAAATTACCTTCCCCATGGTTTTCCCTAGTTTGGGTTTCCACATAAATTCTGGTGTTCTTTGTGTTTGTGGTTATGTACATATACAAATAAAAAATTATATGGTAACTAATATTTTTAATCAGTAGATGACTCTCACCTATATGAACCAAAAAACATAAGAATTACATAATAATAGGCTCTATTATGAGTTATAATCATTGAATAGATCCGTTTTAGTAGATTTTTGGACAAAAAATTGTATTCCTAAAAATAATGAGAGGTAAAAAGCAATTTGAGTTTATTTATTGGTTACTGAGAAACTAAAATTATTTAGACTAGTGCCTTAAATCCTTAAGATAGGTTCTGATGCCTAATAAATCACAAAAACAATTATATATATTCTTTAAAATACTCATTCCTTGCGTAAGCATTCAACCGATTGCAATATATTATATACTTTAATGAATCATCAACATTCCCACATGGTTCTTGTAATTCATAACAAGCACTTCATTCTTTCCTTGAAAGAAACCTAAACCATCCAATTACACACTCACAATGAAATTTATAAAGACAAAGTGATTCATCATTGATCAAGAAATTCATGCAACTATGAGATAAAAAGATAGGATGAAACAAAATGTAATACTTTCATTAATTTTTACTCCAATTCGCAATATACAATTCATTAGGCAAGATACTCCACGAAAAAAAAAAAATATATACTTTATTTTCCTACCTAGTACAAAATCCCAAAAGTTTCAGAGCACTTAAAAAAATAGCCACGATATTCCATTTATAAGTGAAAGGAATGCTTCAAAATACATTTTGTACAAAATCATTTAATTATTTACCACCACTAATCAATTACAAAGAATACTTTCCTAGCTGATATTTATTGCCTCTATTTTTTTCTTATAGCATTACTACTCATCTTGTATGCAAGGGAGTCTTAGGCCAAAATACTTCAATATAACCTACTGGGAATGTGACCCATGCCACTATCACACTGAGGTAATTGTGAATGTAGATAAAACAAAGATACAATATTCTCACCATATCCTTTTTGTAGGGGAGAACATCGAGACTCTTATTCCAAGGGAAATAGATAACACAAAAAATCAACTCTATTGTACCCACATCCAAATTTCCCTTTGCACCCCACCTATTAGAAATAATGAGATAAATAGCTAAAGAGATGGGAAATATTTGATAAATATAGAAAAAATTTGTAGCTAATCTCATGGATTTTAATATCCCTTTGGATACTCGTGGCCATTTTAATATCCCTCTTAATATAACAAGGAATACAAATCTCCTCACTTGTATTGTCTTTATAAATCTCCTGGAGTGCAATCTTGTTGAACAACCCATATTCACCTTCACCCTCCACAAGAAAAAATTTCATCCTTTTAGAATCAAATATGAATGTCCATATGATGTGATAATCAAAACTAGAAGATGCATTTATGTCTCCTTGGATACATTTCTTAAACGAAAATACAGTTGTTGCTAACTGTAAAATCTTGGTATTGTGTACTTAACCCAATAGTTGCAAGACCTTTTGCAATAGCTTTCTTTATTATAATAAATAAACTAGGACACTAATAAGTTTTAAGGATGAGTATTAATGATCCCCTGACCTATAATAATCATGAGATTTATGCAAGCTTTGAATTAGAAGACACACTTAATCCAAGATCTTACCCGAAATCATTTTCCCTAAACTAAATAAAAATCTTTAATGAAAAGTCATTAAGAGTGCTCGATGAGATTTAGATTCCCCTTATGGATCTCAAAGAAACCCTCTCCATTTCATGTTCATGCAGTCATTGGGACCAAAAAAAAATCCCAACAATAAAAAAAAGTAGAAAAAAACATATCCTTTTCACTCCATGTATTACCACTCAACTCTCACATTCATGGCCTCTTTAGCTTAGTTGCACTTTAGAAACTAAGGAAGAATTTAAAAAGTTCCCAAGTCATTCATTTTTTAATCCAATGCACCTATGTTTGTACCACATAAAACAACTCAACCTTGCATTGAGATGATTTGAGAATACCAAGGAGCCACTGTACTAACCACATAAAATCTTCATTTTCATCCATTACTCCTTACTCATTATCTCGACAAAACATTGAAGGGTTCTCAAATATCAAATGTGAAACCATATGTCTCCTTAATCATCTTCCATATCATATTAGCCAATGTGCTAAACCATAAAAAGATCTTCAAAAAGAATTTGAGAAAACTGTTGTAAAATCCCTATGCCCACCATACATATTAACTCTTTCTTGAGATTACTCATGTGCAAAAATACTTTGGAGACCTCGACAAGTGACTGAGATACCAACTTTCACAAATTCCTTATCGATATAGATTACAAACCTAAACATACTTAGGAGCTTCTAAAGTTTTCTTAAGGATAGAAACACCACAAGGAGCCAATGAGTGGGCCCATCTTATATCTTCATAGCCTAGTTGTTCAACTCACTTAGTCCCTTGAACAAGAGGACTCATCTAAATTATTTAATGAGTAGAGGGATCTTTATTCCACATCAACATATTACTTACTCACTAGCTCATTGGAGCACAAATGCATTCCCAATTATTCAAGATGGAAGTTTATTCTTTACACATTTCAACCACATGGGCAATTCATATTCTACATCATCCTATTGTCTTTTCCCATTTACTTAGAAAATTCTTTGAAAACAAAAAACAAGATAGAAAGCTTATCAGTCTCAAGGGCATCCAAACTATCGCTCAGTAATACATTGAAGGAATATAAAATATTTTTCAACCTCCTAAACTCAAAACCAACAAATGAAAACCTACACACAACACCATCTCTGTAAATCATTGTAACACCTTGAAGACTTTAATTATCCAATGAGAGAACATTAGAGACTGACTCATGTGACATCTAAGAAAGTCTTTAACAAACTTGTGAACTTAGGGAGAAAAAAATCCTTCAACATGTTTGCGAGTGGGGCCTAATGCATTGTGAATTAAAATTATTTAACACAAATGGATACATCCTGAGAGTTAATTTTTTGATCAAGGGGGGAAATTAGGCTATAACACACAAAAACAACATTTCAGTAATGGAAATCAACTTATGATAAAATCCAATGGATAGGGGTTGGTCAACTTAACAAGGTGGAGACCCTTGGTTAAATATCATAAGATTTATTCACTAGGACAATAGTTTAATAAAAAATTAGAAATTTCTACCAAGAAATTAAAACATTATGAAACCAAGGGCATAGAAACTTGAAATTTATAACCCTAAGACAAATGAGAAAACTTCTATAATAGATCACACAAAAATGAAATAAGAATTCATGAAGCTTAGGGAGGAAGTAATTATAAAGCCTATCAAACATTCATCTTGAGTTTCAAACTTATGTCTAATAAGGAAGAAGAATGGTGACATAAGGTTGTCTGTTGATTTTTGGAATTTGAAAATTTCATCATTGAAAGATAATTATCCACTACCTAACATGGAGGTAATTTTGTAAAGGATAACAAGATGTACATTTTCTAATACAAATGGTTTCTCTAAATATAATTAAGTTGGAGACAAAGAATCAAGGAAATATAATTTATAATCTTTACCAGAGAATGAGGTACTTGTGTACATGTAAGAGTGCCTTTTGTTTCATCTAATGCTAGTGTGATATTTCAAAGGGAAATGGACATTGATTTTAGGAACCTAATCAACACCACAATGGGTATTTAACAATATTATTTAACTATATAATCAAAGAAGGAAAATGATCACAAAATGTAGTTGGAGAAGATATTTGTCAAGGAGCTTGAGTATGGTATGTCACTAAAACCTATCAAATGTCACTTTATTGCTAATAAAAGTAAATTATTGTTTTGCATGGTTTATAGATAAGGAGTCAAAAATGATATAGAAAGAGTTACATCGATTGATACGATAATTGTTCCAAAAATAGTAAGGATTATTCAATATTTCTTTGGTCAAATAAACTTTTCAAGAGGTTTATCTTTAACTTAACTAAGATTGTGAATCCTATTTAAAAAATGATAGAGAAGGAAATAAATATTTATTTGACACCAGAGGCCATTGAAGCATTTGCATCAATAAAGAGTGAAATCAAGGAATTTCCCAATTTGAAATCTCTAAATCTTGGGAACCCATTCCAATTTTTTTCTTTTGCATCTTTTCATACTATCGTTGTTATAATATTATAGAAAAAAGGGAAGGATATGAGAAGTTGGTTGCATTTTTCATCAAATCACTTCAAGGAGACTAATTAAAGTATATCTTAAATAAAAACATGTCCTATGCACTTATAAAGTTAATGAAGATATTATTAACTTACTTGGTAGGAGTGAAGGTGGTACCTTATGTGCCAAATGTAGTAGTATAAGATATATATTTTTTATAAATAGAGGTCATAAGTAGAAAATGCAGATGGATAAATAGAATTCATGACTTTAATAGTGACACCAAGATTAGAAAATATGTGAGAGAATAGGAATTGGAGAAAAATAGATGGTTGAGTCTAATTTAGAAGAGTTTCACAAGTATGTAGTGTTGAGGAAAAAGAAGATCTTGTATAAATAATTGAAAATACTCCTTGGTATATAAATGAAGTTCATTACCTAAAAAATATAAAATACCCTAATAGTATGAATGTTAATTTAAAAAATTTATTGAACCTCAAAGAATATAGGTATGTATTTATGAATATTAATCTATTTTGGAAGTACATAGGGTGGAGTTCTTAGCCAAGTATGTGGAGTGCACATTTTAAAGGAGATGCATGATGGAGTATGTGGAGGGCATTTTTCAGTAAAAAATACTACATATAAGATACTAGGGTTAGGTGATGAAATTAATTTCTCATTAGTCTTCAAACAACACTTTCGGTAATCTTACACCGAAAGACAGTAAAGGGAAAACCAAAGATCAGATTAGAAGATCACCAAAAATGACTAAGTACAAAGAGAACCAATGACACAAGGTAGTGTGTACACCAAAAATCGCAATGCAAAAAGATAGAGTGGAACCTGATAGAGGAACCCAAAATGCAAGTTACAGTGCAGACCGAAAAAATAGATACAATGCAACTGATAGTAAAAACTGAAGGACAGTCAAGCATGACTGACAGACATAACCGAAAGTCAGTTGCAACCCACAAAACGTTGATCTGACTTCCACATCAGATAAAGAAAGGGTATTCTATTTATAGGATATTTAATTGTTTTTAAATCCATTTCTTTAGGGACAAGAAACATTAATGTAAGTGTTCTAATCAGTCTAACTGATTTAAAACACATAGACTACGAGATCTAGGTGTAAGTTGTAAACCTGATCTTAGTGTTAACATTGTTTTTATCACAACTTGATGAAGTCAACCCATCTATAAATAGATGATGTAATAATTCATTAGAATGTGTGTGTAAGAGAAAGGAGAACAAAATGAACACATCTATGGACTGAATTGAGAGTTTCAAGAACTAGAACCAAAAAAGAAGAATTTGGTTAGCAGAACCAAGAACAAAGGAAACCGATAATCAGAGGTATTGTTCAATCACAGCTAAGGTAATATTATTTTTATATGAACTACATAGGATCTGTATCAGAAATAGGAGATTGAATTTAATAGGTCAAATTGTAATTTTATATCATTCTAACAAGTGGAGCAAATTTTAAAAATTCCTTTCAAGAAAGGTGGATTTAACAATCCAATATCAAATCTCTTAACTAAAGGCACACTTAACAGTGTTGCTAAAAGCTCTTAACAAAGTAGAATTTAACAAGTCCCCACCGATACTCCTAATAGGGTAGATCATTAGAAGTGATCAAAACTGTAAGCCTTAACCAGCCGCTTCCAATCTGCAGATAGTGAATTTTTGTGGGTACCATCCCCACCATAGTTTTTACTTCTTAACAGGAGTTTTCTGCAATATTGTATCTTGTGTTATGTATCAATTATGTTCTTGAATATTTATATGAATGAATAACATGTTTAATAATGTTATGAATTGATATAACTTACACAAAGATAATGTAGAACAGATTGAATAGATATGCAATTGATTACAAAGGTTAATTGATTAAAGGATAAGAAAAAGTTTTAGAGGTACTAATTCACCCTTCCCCTCTTAGTACTACTTCCCATTAAATGAAACAATTGGTATCAGAGGTAAGTCTCTTCTTAGAAAGCTCAAAGGCTTAAGAGAAAAGATCATACAATGGAGAAGTACAAAATTGATAAAAATATTGAGAACAAAAATCTTGAAATCCAGATGTTATATGAACAGTATAAAGAAGAAAGAATCAGCATGAGATAGTTGCTTGATGAAAGAAAATGTATGGCAACTCAGAGCAATGAAAATGATTATCATGAAGAAGATATTCCAGATTTCTTTGAGTCTTTAGGATCAAATGCAAGGAAAGCATCTGATACATCAGAAGAGAACATCACAAATCTAAAGGAGATCAATCAATATCTGATAGAGAAAATAAAGATGTTGCAAATCAGTCAAGAGCCCTAGATGGTAAGAATGATTGATGTGATGAGTTCTTCTAGACAAGATGAAACATAAATAACACTAGCTACTGATGATAGGAGGAATATTACACAGAAACTACAAGAAAAGGAGTTAAAAATTCAAAGACATGTTGAGCATCAGATTATTTTTATGAGTCAAGAAGAAAATAGAATGAATGTTGAGCTCATTGAAAGAATACAAATTATCAGTGAACTAAGAGAAGAAAATGAAAAACTAAAGCATGAAGTTAGAATTCAACGACAACATAATGAAGTTATCAGAAAGGCTGAAGAGAGAAATAAAAGAGTGGATAATTTTCTAGAAGGACAATGAAGCGTCAACAACAACAATGGTCTAGGGTTTACCAAAAATTGAGAATCATCAAATCAACCCAATTCAAAGAATGTCTATGAAAATCCAAGACCAAGAAATATTACAGACAAACACTGTGGAAAATGAGGTCACACATCAAATGTATGCAGAGGCAAAAAAAAGGTATTCCTAAATCTACATATTCATTCATAGGATTTTGTTATAAATGTAACAAGAAAGGACATAAAACATATGAATTTAAGTCTAAAATGGATCAACCAAAGAAGGAAACCTACATGGAAACATACTACGCTACATGAAAAATAAATGGGCACACAAGTCTTAAATGCTGGAAAAAGAAAAAGCAAGCATGGAAGCTTAAAGGTCAAGAAACTACATATCAACTGAAGAATGTCGGTAATCTATATGTATTGTACTACAATACTTGGAAAAATTGTAGACCATGTGGAAGATATGGTCACATTACTGCAAACAATATTAGACTATGGACTCAAAAGTCTAGAGGTTGGACTAACCCTAGAATGACATGCTTACACTGTCATAAAGTTTGTCATCTCAAAAAGGACTGCAAAGACTGAATGACAAAGACAAGCACATATCCTAATGGAAACACCATTGAAGATATCTGGAATGATAAGGAAAAGATGTGGAGAAAAGCTTCAAGAAATGATGAAGCTAGAACAAGAAATGCAAATGGTGACACCTCATCCAATGGATCCAAAGACATCACCAAGCCCACCTATGCAGAAGAAGTAATTATAGAACTGCATTAAGCACTAAGCTATAACTTTACATCAGTTCCATAATATGATGAAATAATTCCAAATTAGCATAAGAAAGATGCATCATGGTTATACTTGTTGAAATATGTAAGAACTATATCTTTCGGCATATATACCGAAACTCATTAGTATACACTTAAAGCAAAGACTGCCTATAGTTACCAAGAGGCGTCGGTTATGAGAAACATTTGTTAGTATTAACTGAGTTGCATCGGCAAACAAGCACATGAACAAGTTGTCTGTGTTACTGAAACCTATCGGTAAAAGTAGAGTGATCGTTGACTGCTCCAAAATTTTGTAAGTGACAACGATGGAAATAAAGTCTTCACTGATGAACTTAGTGTTTATACATTGACGAGTTGGTGATCATTTGTGACATGTGTTTTAGGGAAATAGCTATAAATAGGGCATCATAATGTTTCATTTGTCACGAAACCTAGATCAAAGTGAGCGAAGGGGATTTTTAAGCAGAAAGTATCCAATCCACAAAGTGATCATGACTTGACCTCCAAGCACTCAAAATAAGTTTAGAGATCTTTGCAAGCACAAAAAATAAGTTCTTCAAGACCGACAACTCCATTTTCATGCATTTATGCAGAAGCCCTAATTTTTTTAAATTGGCATCAACTTCACAACCTGTGAAATCTAAGAATGCAAATAAGGATGAGTTCAAACTCATCAAGAATATTGCATGTGAGGAACCCAATTGCAAGATCCATCCAGAGGTTTCCTCACAACCTGACAACACTGGTGGATTTTCACGCATCCCAGCTATGATTTTTCTTGTTGAAGACATCCTATCCTTCATACATTGTAAGATTGCAAAGATTGGAACATCAGAGGTGGAAGAAGCTTACCAAAAAATTGTAACGATGATGGAACCCTTAAGGAAGAGAAAAAACACATTGAGGTAAAAGGGCTTACCAATGCCTTAAAGTTCCCAAAGGTCTTCAAAACTGATTGGATTCGGTTAGTACTAAGAAGAATGCATAACAACAAGTTGTGGTTGGATGAAACTAAGGAAATCACCCTAGATGTCATCCATTCGGTCATCGGTTACCCCGTAGTTGATAAAGTAAAGAAACTAAAGCATCCACCAAAGGCAAAGACCGAAAAGATGACTGGAGCCAAATGGGATCGTCATGGATTGAAAGTAACAACAATAACCGATGATGAGATTAAGTTTGGTGCATGTGTATTGGGCTATAAATTCTTCCAGGCTAGGAGATTAAACAATATTTCATCAAGTGCTATGGACATAGCTTACAAAATTGTGAAGAAAGGTACATAGTTGGACTTATATGAGCTAATCCTGAATCAGTTGAAGGAAAAGCTAAAGGCAATCAGTAATGCAAATTCAAAAACCTATAAGTTTGGCTCACTAATCATGTGTATTTTCTTCTATTTTCAAGAGAAGTTCCCATCAATAGGAGATGTGAAATGGGACAGCACCAAATTGGTCACCATGCAAATCAGTGAGCACATAGATGCACTTGGAGATAACTTTGAAAGAATCATAGATGAATACTTTAATGTATTCAAAGACCGAATGCAAAAGAGGGTAAGAATCCCCGAGAAATATAAGGATGAGATATGCTTCATGGTTGACATAGATCATGGTTTCATCAAACCTGTAGTAGAAAGGACAACATGGTTGGAACCACTAGAATATGAGATCAACATTGATCTTGCAACAAAGGAAATTGAGGCCTTAATCAATGAACTACTGGACAAAAAGAAACCAAGGTTTGGCACATATGAAGAAGCCAAGTCAAGAATTAAATTAGACCTAGTTGTCAAGAATATAGCCAAAAAGAAGGACAAAATGGTAAATAATCTTTAAAATATTCTATCAGTAGATGAGGAAGAAGCTGAGCAGGATGAAGAAATTGAACAAGAGGAGGAAACCGAAGAACAGGCGTTTGTCAGCAAAGATGGAGAAAACATTGCCTCTGAGGAAACATAGTCATATTCACCACCTCCTCCACTGTCAATGAAACCAAGAACTACAACTTCTTCAAGGACGGGAAGCCAAACATCAAAAGAGTCTACTCCTTCACCTCTTAAGAAAGGAAAAGTCAAGACTTACAAAAGGAAAGCTCCATCTCCGAAAAGAGGACAAAACAAGAAGGGTATAAAATACATTACAACCCAAGAGGATATAGAGGACACAAAGCAAGATGAAGCCTTAGAGGTAGAAAATGTCAAGGTAAAAGAACCTAACACTATTGATGACATTTGTGTTTATATTTCAAATTGTTGATCCATTACAGATCCACACATTAGGAAATGTGGGAAAATAAGTCAAGAAGATTAGAATAAAATTGAGGAAGCCATGATAGTTAAAATGTATAACTTCAAATATGTACCCATGCAATTTGAAGGAATTTGTGTTCCACGAGAACTCTTGTATAGATTATCCACCCATTGGACATTTGCTTTGGCAAATGATAAATAAATCAGAGAGAGAGAGAGAGAGTAATTGTTTCTCTAATGCCACATGAATCAAAAAAGGTAGAGAAAAATGAGATGATGGATAAACACAAGAAGGAATTCTCACCAAAGCTAAGAGCATACAAATTTCTTGAAGGCAAGCTAATTGAACTTGAAAAGGACAGCCACAATAAATGGCCCAATATCATGAATAGACCAGTTGAGAAAGATATCCCTGACAAAGACCTACAACAACAAGATGTTGATAAGGCAACCCAAGATGATACATCCATTGAGATGGATAAAGAAGAAGATGATACAATAGGGAATAAGACTGCAGATGTGGTAGATGAAACACAGGATGATACCACAAATTACAATGTTGTGGATACCAATGTCATCGACATTATTGATGACCCAGCAAATGAAATCAATAAGGATGAAGATGTCACTATTACAAAAGATACAACTGATGAATAGGACACAACAACTAATGGCACACAGGTCAACATTCTAGGAAAACTGGAAATATTCATATAAGCTATCAATATCATGCAAGAAACAAGTAAATCACCTGACAAGGAAACTCCAAAGGATGCGGGAGAAGAAGAAAATAAAGACAACCTTGATGTTCAACAAAACATCAGAGATACTCAAGATGTAACCAACACTAACAAGGTTACAAAAGGAGATAAGGACAAAAATGTGGAAACTCAAGACAAGAATGAGAACACCAAAACAAATGATGCAAAGGAAACAAATAAAGGAGACAAACCAAAAGATGGAACTCCTGAGAAAACACACAAAGGTGCTACCGACGATGTTAAGGTGAATGTGGAGATTTCTGCAGACACCTGATCAGCTAAAACTGATGCCAAGCAGCAGAAAGAAGCACAATAGGTCACATCATCAAGTACAAAATATAAGGTTGAGAAATTAGCAATGGTGCTACATTCTACTAAGTCACAAAATAAGAAGAAGAAAAAGTTAGAGGTTACACTAGATGAAATCATTGAAATAGTGAAGTGTGACCCCTCTACACTTGACATGGATGCACTACAAGAATATGGAGAAATATGCCAGAGGAAGGCATTGCAAGAAAAGCTAAAGAAATAGCATAGGGACTCCATGGTACTAGAGACAACACAGGACATTCTACATTAAATTGTACCTGATGTTTATATTGATCAAAGTAAGCCTATACTTGATGAACTAGCTACCCTCACTGATGTAATTGCCACTCAGAATATTGATGCTGAGAACGAAATTGAGGAGAGAGAAGAAATGAAGTACCAACAAAAGCTCTTAGAGAACATCAACCAAGAAGTGGAAGAGAATAAGGTAAAGCTATCAGAATTCATATATGAATTAGACCCCATCATATTTGAAGCTATAACCTTAATTCAAAAGCTGAGCACAATAGAAAATTTCACTAAAGAAAATAGTGACAATATAGAAAAGCTAGATACAAATCTAGAAAATAGTGCTAGTAGCTTAACCACAAATGGAGAAAATGTAGTCAAACTACATTATGAAAATATCATTGAAGTAAAATGGTTAAGGCAGGAGCTGTGGGAGGAAGAGACACATTTCAGAGAAGAAGTAACCAAGTTACAGGCTCAAATTCTACCAAATCTTACACTGCTACAACAACATATCAGTTCTGCAAGGCAACTGATAGCAACTCCTAAGATGTCTGTAGTAGACAACATCTATTATATGCATTCAAAGATAACACTTGAGCATATGGCTCTAGAAAACCTAAGAGATCAATGGGAGAAAATTATGGAAGACATGAAGTCTTCTCATTCACACATTTTTGATAAGCTCTAAGGTAAATAACCTTTGTCCTTAATATCAAATAAAGGGGGAAATGATACATTGTACAAAATATCATTGAAAATGTTATGTACATTTAGTCAGAATGGGAAAAAGGTAAATATGTATGTGTATTCATAAAGGGACAATGATATGAAGAAGGAAAATTTACCATATGTACAGATATACCAACATATACATAGGGGGAGTCATTAAATGACTAAGGATTATATATGTTGTATATACTTAACATCTTGTTAGTATTTTGCACATATCAATTTTTGATACTAATGTCAAAGGGGGAGATTGATGACATTAATTTTTCATTAGTATTCAAACAACACTTTCGGTAATCCTACATTGAAAGACAGTAAAGGGAAAACCGAAGATCAGATTAGAAGATCACCAAAAATGATTAAGTATAGAGAGAACCGATGACACAAGGTAGTGTGTACACCAAAAATCACAATGCAGAAAGATATATTGGAACCCAATAGAGGAACCCAAAGTGCAAGTTACAGTCCAAACTGACAAAATAGATACAGTGCAATTGATAGTAAAAACCGAAGGACAGTCAAGCATGACCGACAGATAAAACTGAAATTCAGTTGTAGCCCACAAAAAGTGGATCTAACTTCCACGTCAGATAAAGAAATGGTATTCTATTTATAGGATATTTACCTTTTTTTTTAAATCCATTTCTTTAGGGACAAGAAACATTAATGTAAGTTTTATAATCAATCTAACTGATTTAAAACACATAGACTAGGAGATCTAGGTGTAAGTTGTAAACTTGATCTTATTGTTAATATTGGTTTTATCACAACTTGATGAATTCAATCCATATATATTTATAGATGATGTAATCATTTATTAGAATGTGTGTGTAATAGAATGGAGAATAGAACAAACACATTCATGGATTGAATTGAGAGTTTCAAGAAGCACACCAAAAAAAGAAGAATTTGGTTAGCAGAACCAAGAACAGAGGAAACCATAATTAGAGGTATTGTTCAATCATAGCTAAGGTGATATTATTTTTATGTTAAATACATAGGATCTGTATCAAAAATAGGAGATTGCATTTACCAGGTCAATTTTTAATTTTCTATCATTCTAACAAGTGGAGCAAAGTGTAAAAATTCCTTTTAAGAAAGGTGGTAACAGTCCAATATCAAATCTCTTAATCAAGTGCACACTTAACAGTGTTGCTAAAAGGTCTTAACAGAGTAGAATTTAACAAGTCTCCACCGATACTTCTCACAGGGTAGATTATCAGAAGTGATCAAAATTGTAAGTTGTAACTAGCCCCTTCCAATCTACAGGCTGTGAAGTTTTGTCGGTACCACAGCCACTGCAGTTCTTACTTCCTAACAAGAGTTTTCTGTGATATCATATCTTATGTTATGTGTCAATTATATTTATGAATGTTTCTATGAATGACTCACATGTTTATTAATGTTATGAATTGATATAACTTACATAAAGATAATCTAGATCAGATTGAATGGATATGCAATTGATTAGAAAGGTTAATTGATTAAAGGATAAGAAAATTTTTAGAGGTACTAATTCACCCCTCCCCTCTTAGTACTACTTCCCATTAAACCCAACAGTAGGTTACTATTGGTTGAAGATATTTTTTTATGCTGACAAGTATGTAAGAAAATGTAAGGCTTGCCAAAAATTTTGTGGTAAAATAAAATAGCAAGGAACCCTATCTTGAAGTCTTATGTAAATCAAAGAACATTTTTACCAATGGGTATTGACTTCATAGAAGAAATACTGATATGTATAGTTGAGATCATAGGTATATTCTTATAGCCATAGACTATTTTACAAAATAGATTGAAGTCATTCCATCTATATGCTACTAGTAAAGTGGTGATTAATTTCTTGTTAGAAATTATCATTACAAAATTTGAGGTCTTTACTAAAAGATAATCATTAAAAATGGAATGTGTTGTAGAGCTAATGCGTTTAATTTCTTTTGTGAAAAATATGTCATATTATTCTCATATGGTTCACCATACTATCCTCAAGCTAAAAATCATGATGAGTCACCCAATAAGAGTATAATTAAAATAATTAGAAGGACACTTAACAATAATAAAAGGGGTTAGGACTAAAAATTTAAGTTGGAACTGTGCAAAAATATTATCAAAATGAAGAAATCCAATAGAAGGTCCCCTTTTGAGTTAGTTAATGGAGCTCAATCTAGGATACCAATGCATAACCTCCTACTAGTTTACAAATTTATTTTGAAAGAAGAAATTGATATACCTAAATATATGGAGGAGAGGATGAAGAAATAATTAAAGGTTAATGCTATTAGATCCCAAGAATGGAAATAAAGTGTCATATGTACAAACAAATGAACTACTTGTTTCACAAGAAGGCTAAGGACAAAAGGTTTTATATTTATGATATGGTTCTTATATGTAATGCTTAGAATCAAGATAAAGAAAGCATGCAAAATGTGAAGTTGTATGGTTGGATCCATTTATAATTATAGAAAAATATGGAAAATGTTCTTATTATTCTAATAATATGGTGGTTGAAACGTAGGAATGTCTAGTACATAGATGGTTTCTAAAATACTTCTTTACTTACGGGATTTCTTTTCCATCCACAATAGAATAGGTTTATCCATATTTTGGTCTTACTTTTCGTATTGGTTTATGTTTTATATCATATTTTTTTTTGTGCATCATAGAGATATATTGTAGATTCTTGTAATATCCTAATGTGTATCAATCACCAAATATATAAACTATTGGAACTTGTAACAATCTTGTATAAAGGTGTAATTGCTTGCCAAGAAAACCCTAAAACTAATTCATTCTTATTTATTAAGGATTAAAATTAGGTTATGAATGAACCCAAAAACCCTTTAAAAACATGATATGGAGGATTAAAAAAAAAAACCTCAAATACATAAATACATAGTAAATGACATCAATCAATAGAAACCCCATCGAAATCAACACGTTATCAACCTAAAAGATAAACACAAGAAGATTCTCCAACTACACCAGTAACAAGTGTTGGAAATACAATATTGGGAAAGCAAGATACTGAGAGGGGGGTGAATAAGATCTTGAACTTTAATCACTTTAAAACAAACTAATCCACAAACATATAAATATGTAATTGATCTAACTTCTAGTACCATCCATGACAGTAAATGAATAACACAATACACATAATTTGGTAGCCTAGAAACCCAAATATGTAAAACTGGGGTGGGGATGACACCCACAAATTATTCACTACTGTAGCAATAAAGTATGCCTGTTAGGGCTAAAAAATCTTGATTACAATATGCAATCTACCTAGTTAAAGGTCTGCCCAGTTAAGAGCTTTAGATCATTACAATCTACCTTGTGAAAGGATTTCAACTTACAGTAAAGTAAGCACTCTGCTAAGAGATTTAGTAAGGTCTGCTAGAACCACTATGTTAAGATATTTCACCTGGTAGACTTGTTAGAATGTCTCAAGAATGATCCTTCAATGTGCACTTGATGCTGATAATGGATCTCCTCTTTACAATACCTTTTCTTATCTTATAATTTGATATATCTTTATTCTATTGTTCACTGCTCTGTCACTCTTCAAGATCTATGCTTCTTATACACAATAAACCTCTACACATCTCTAATGAATGCACACCCTTCTTCTCTCTATTTTAAATTAGGGTAAGAAGCAATCTTATATATCTTTACAAATCTGGCAACAAGATTTATATCAACGACCCAGATCTAATACTTATGCCTCCAAGGCATTCCAATTTTTTTATTGGATCCATGCCATGCATAGGATAAAACTATTAAATGCATAATTAAATTTGTAGAGAATATTAAATACTTACATATGTCAGACCAAAACTCTCATAAGTCAGCGAAAACATTTTACCTTAAAGTTTATGACATTTCTGACAAGTATGTCAAAAATTTCTTGCTCGGCACTTAAGTCTCTTGTTGCTCGGCATGGACTTGCCGAGTAACTCGGCATCTATGATCTATTCTTCTTAGAAATGACTTGTTGGGTGGATCAGCCTATTTTTTTTTAGCTTGGCCACAGTGGTAGCTGACCAAAACTGCTTGAATAAATGACTAAGTTGGGACACTAAATAATCAACAAAAACTTAGAGATTAACAATCTCCCCCTTTGATATTTAGTGGAAAAAACACTTATCCTTTCGTTTACATCCACAAAAATACCTATGTACATACAATACTCCTCGTTTGATTATACTCCATACTTAATAGATTATCTACATAATATACATGCCTTTAGCAAAAATAAATAAAAACTTATACCTTCAGCTTATATGTTCCTTCCTTTCCTGATTTCCCCTTGTTTTTGTCACTGATAGCTAGAGGGGTTAATTTGAACTTATCGAAAAACTATTTATGAAGTTGTAGAATTAATGCAAATTAAGTGTCCCAACTATCTTTAAAAAATTTCATAACTCCCAACTTAACTTCTACCTCAGTAGCTAGACTTACCAAACTTTATATAGTAGAGAGATGAGAGTCTCTCTTTACCAATTCTCTTGAAACTGTAAGTTGTTTCTACATAACCTCCAAATGAGGTGTCAAATTTTCCTGAATCATAATCAATTTGGCCCTGATTTGACCATCTTCAGCCATAAGCTCAGCTAACCTTCTCTGTGTATGAGTTAACTTATTGAAATGGATGGAGCTAAAGCTAGCATCCATGCTTAGTGAGTTTGCAGTTGACTTCATATCCAGGTGGAATTTCTCAATTAACTATTGATTTTCTTTTGAAAAGAATGATTCATCACATAGTCTCTTGTACAAAGAAAATACATTGTTTGCAACTTCTTCTAGACTTTCAATGAGAGGGGAAAGTTCAACCCTTTTTGTAGCTATCTAAGTAGATATCTATTCCAGTACTTTGTTCTCTAACTTTCTCTTATACCATTGCAATATTTTTTCATTTCCCTTGATATTATCATTGGTCACCTTTTGTATAATGTGAACTAGCTGTTCTAGTATAGATGCCTAGTCATTTACATCATCCATATCAACAGTGTTTACAAAAATATCTTTGATGTCTAGCATAACTTGCTTCTTCTTTTGTTCTCCCTTCATTTCTTCCTCCTCTTCAAAATTTCTTGAAGGGTCTAAATCTGCTCGTATGAAAAACTCTCAAGATCCCATTTAGGAATCAAAATGACTTCATATAATGTGACATTTAGCCCTGGTGACTTCTTCTTATTTAACTTCCTCCTTTTGGGCTCAGGTGAGATGTCAATCGGCTCGATTTCAATGATTTTGTTTCCTTTGTCAGTAAGCACTTTGGTTGCTGACTTCATCTTAATCAAGATTTCCTGTGGGTCAGGTATATTCCCCATTTTGGGTCTAGTGGGGGTATATGAAGAAGAGTGTGATAGATTTACCAACACTTGTATAGCCACTTGTTCTTTAGGCTTGTCTCCAGTTTCTTCCATTTTATCTCCGTTGTCTAACAGTGTTTGACCAACCTCTAAAATAGGTGGATTTTTAGTATTTACCTATTGATCTTCTAGCTTTTCTCTCTCGGCTCATGTCTCTTCATCATTCTCTTCACCGGCCTCAGTATTCTTGATAGGCAATTCTATAATTGTGTCTTCCAGATCATCCAGATCCTCGGCATTCACATTGCTAATATTGTCTAGTGTAGTGTCAATGGGGCTATCCATTGTTAACTCTATAGTTTTCTAGGCACCTATTTCTTTTGATGGTACAGACTCTATTTTTGCTTGATCAGTGGTGGTTTTCTTAGAGGTTCCTTCATCTGTTTCCTTCTCTTTTGGGACTGACAACCCAAAAATCTCTTTCCAAATCCAAGTACTTTGTTGTACTACTCCTTCAATATCATTCTTTAAAATTGCATAAGCTCTATGTTTAAGTACAAACTTTTTTTTATATTGATGAAATTTTTTTTCTTTTTGTTTCTCTGTCAAGTGTGGGATGACTCTATCAAAAGTTGCTTCCCTAATTTTCCTTTCAGTCATCAATGCAAATTCCCATTTACTAGATAAGAAAACATAAATTTCTATAGGGACATTATTCCCTATCTCTATAGGTGTCAATTTGGATGTACTCATCATGTATAATAGATCTTCTTGTAACTTGACCTTATTCTCTATACTTTGCTTTTCATATTTGACAAATTTAAATCCAGATAACCCAGTTGAACTTCAAATGTTCTTGCATACCTCATCAATGTCTATTGGATGTTTGAATGATGTTGTAGGTATGTTGCTCGACACATCAGTGTCTATTTCCTCATCTTCTTCATCACTCAAGATTAGTCTCCTTTTCCTTGGTCTTTTGGCAGAAATGCTCGGCGCAGCTTTGGTTTTGACTTGTTTCTTTTTCTATGAGCTACTCTCAGAAGCATTCTTCCTTATGTATATAGATGTTCTCACCACAGGAGGTGAAATAGATGATTCCCTGGTCCTTGGTGTGTTTTCTGTAGGAAGGGTATCCTAAGGTTTAACTTTGATTACTTTGGTTGCCTTGGAAATCATCGGTTGTTTCCATTTCCCCTTAACAACTACTTCCTCTTCAGACACAATTCCTTCTTCTCCTTCACTAGATATGTCCTCTCCTTATCTAGTATTTAAGCCTAGACAAGCATCCTCTTCTTCCTCATCACTTGCAATGCCAACCATCTTTTTCAGATTCTTGACAATATTTTTCCTCTTCCTTTCCGTGGTGCCAGCCTTTAGGTTCATAGAAATTTTGGCCTTGGCTTCTTCATAATTACCAAAACATTTAGAAATATTGTCAATTTCCTCCACTAGTAAAGTTGTTATGGCTACAGATGTTTCATCTATATTTACTTCATAAGGTAATGGCCTTAACCATGATACCCTAGGTACTACAGCCTTAACATAAGTGTAATCTTTGTCTACAAGAAATCACACATCCTCATAATGTTGTTCCACAGATGAACTAGGAATTTTGCTTCTCAGTCTCATACTTTTCTTGAACTCCACAAAGTATGTTCCCATTACATTATCAAAATTATCACTTGACTATTGAATCAGTACATTTATCTGTTGGGTGATAGGTCTATCTATTTTCCATACTATGTCTCCAAAGGTAGGAAAAGTCTCTTGAATATAGAAAAATATGCATACAAGCAAGGATCCAAACTTACAAACAAAGTTCTTCGCTTTTCTAATTGATGCAAGGTTCTCGGCAAGCTGTTGTAGCTGTAGCTCAGCTAGGTCATATGTGTGATCCTTCTTGATGATTTTTCATGCTTGGTATACTACAATGCAAGGCACATTGTCCAGTTAGCTCGACTGATAGAACTTGTGAGCTATAGCCCTTACTGCAAAATCAAGTTCAAAGTCTTTGATGGTGGAAATTATCATTCCTCTCTTGTTCCAAACGACTTTAGTGACCTTCTCTATGTCTTCTTTACTCTGGAATTTCATGGTCCTTTTCCCGTTGATAGTAGGGTAACTAGTTACACAACATATGATATCCTTGGTAATCTTTACTAGTCCATTCTCCAACCAAATGCTCATATAATGTACCCTTCTAGGAACAATTTTGATCCATTCTTCCCTAAAATTCCTTGGAAACTCTAGGGCTTGAGTTAAACCTCGCTCGGCTAGATGATTGTGTTCAAGTTTTAGGACTCTATATATACATAGTTTCCTGTAGGAGTCCCTTAGCTCGTGGTCTCCAACTTCACTGATTTTACAAATGTAACATGCCCTAATGTCATGAATCATAAGTACCTTTGGGGGGATCAAAGATAGGGCTCCAGTCATATTACCCTTGATAGCATTCATAGGAATGGATCAAAAGTTGGGAGGCGCATAGGTGTTGCTCCACACCAATTGAACTTCTCACATTTCCTTCTCCATTCCCTTAACTGGTGTAGAAAAAATAGCGGCCATGATTTCAAGATAAAAGGGTTTCAAAGATGAAACATAGTACCTCGACAACTGTCAAAGTTCACACTTTTTCTGAATGACCGATGACACGCTGTAGAATTCTTTGAAAATATCATCTGAAATCAAGTTCGCCTATGCTTCAACACTTCAAGAAATCTCAAATTGCAAGGTGAAATGAATCATGAATGGTTCATTCCTTTATATGGTTTGGGGCAAGTTTATAATAAATGTTCTATCCATTGGAGTTAGTGCAAAATAGCTATCCTTGGCCGACTTCAAGAATCTCTCGGTCACAACCCAAACTATCTCGACACATATGTTGGAATAGTCCCAAAGGAGAACTGAGAGGCGGGGTGAATCAGTTATCAGCTATTTCAATTCTTTTCTTCTCTTAGATATAAATTAACATAAGAAAATGTACATTCAGATAACACAATAGAGAACACAAAAATTTTGGTTACGGGGAAACCAAATAGGTATAAACTTTGGTGGGAATTAGCACCCACAAAGAACTATACTTGAGTATAATTATCCCTGTTAAGAGATCTTGCAACCATGTTAGAATCTTTTCTTTACAATGCAATAAGTACAGAGACCTGGTTAAAGGTTAGACCTGGTTAGGAGTCTTTTACAAGTAATCCTGTTAGGGGTGAGGACTCACTATCCAAAAGCTCACTGCTAAAATGGTGAAGGCTACAACCTTTAGTAGAATAGATATACACTATATCTGATAGATGTACTATTTGAGTAGACCTACTATCTTAATAAGTTCCAATGAATTTTAATCTTGTTTTGTTTCTTCACATAGTTCTTCAACTTATTCTGTCTGACTTTCTACTCTCTTCTATCTATTATTTTTCACTTCATTTTCACACTTAGCGAACATAATTGAACTGCTATATGTATCTTCACCAGGGATAAGGTCATGAAAGTATCTAGGAACACTTCATCAACATCTTTGTCAGCTTAACTAACCAAACAATCAAATTTAGAACTACACAACTCAAACTGAATAGACACAACGCTTCACAAAGTTGTCTTCACCAATTTTACTCCAATATCATGATTCTGTTAAAACACACTTGGCACCTATGTATAATCATCACTAACTCATAACTAAACATTAATACAAACACACATATCCTGAAGATAGGCGCAACTCAAGAAACACTATATTTATGTCGGCTCTACACAGATAATCTTCAGATGCTGTAACAGCCATAACTGATTAAAGTAACTCAACTAAAAATTCATATCTGTGTTGGTGTGAATGCACATAGCATCTAGAACATGTATACACCATGGACATAAACACGCATAGATCAAGAATATTTTTACTAATAATTTCATATAGAACATTGTTGTATATTATATGTTGTCATCAATGACAAACATACAATCAATTATTTGCACAAAACCAAATCTCCAACAATCTCCCCCTTTGACATTGATGGAAACATATGATATCATCAACTCAAAGTGTCTTCCTTCTTTTTAAAATCTTCTCAATATCCTCATCAAAATTTCCTCTTCAGTGATGCTTCTCTTTGAACTATATATTCCCTCAGAGTATATGCTCCCCCTTACTAATATTCCACCTTTAACATGAATGAAAAAGGGTGTTAAACACCATTAGGCATAGGTACTACTCCAAAATTAGAGTAGTCAACCATTCATCAGTCATCAAGGACTGATGTTCTTGCTGCAAATTGTAATCAGACTCAGGAAAGGGAATTACTCCCAGCTTCTCCCTTAGATACTCAAAAGTATCTTTTGATAAAGGCTTTGGAAAAATATCTACTAATTGTTCTTTAGTGCTCACATAATCCAATTTTACTTCTCTATCTGCAAATTTTTCTCTTAGAAAATGGTATTTAATCTCAATGTGCTTTGTCTTTGTGTGCATCACAGGTTTCTTTGACATATTGATAGTACTAGTGTTGTCAGAGTGAATAACAATAGGATAATAAATCTAAATACCAAAGTCTTTAATCATCTATTTGATCCAAACCATTATTGAACAATTCAATGCTACTGCAACATACTTAGCTTCTATTGTTGATTGAGAGATACAATTCTACTTTTTACTTGTCCAAGTGACCAATCTATTTCCAAGAAATACTGCTCCTCTTAATGTAATCTTTCTGTCACCAAGACAACTTACCCAATCAACATCATTATACACATGAAGTTGTATATTCTCTGAGTTAGGATACCATAAACCATAGTCTATAGTTGCTTTTAAATATCTGAATATTCTTTTTATTTCCATTAGATGATTTTTTTTAGGTTCGGCTGCAAATCTTCCAACAATGCCAACTGCATTAGAAATTTCAGGTCTAGATTGAGTAAGATATATGATTTTTCCAATCATATACTTGTATAGATTCTTGTCAACTATTATGGAATCATCATCTTTAGAAATATTGCTTCCTATTATCATGGGGGTGCTTACTAGTTTGCAATCTTCCATTTTGAAAGTCTTCAAAAGCTCCTTCACATACTTAGACTAATTTATGAATATGCCTTTGTGTATTTGTTTTACATTCAATCCAAGAAAATATTTTATAGGTCTAATCATGCTCATTTCAAACTCACTTTTCATTTGTTTGGCAAATTTTGCACTAAGTTTGTCATTACCTCCAAAGATAATGTTATCAAAAAAAATAACAATGAGTAGTAATCCTTTATCTATCTCTCTTATGCATAAATTATACTCTGCTACTCCTTTTCTGAATCCTATCTTTGTTAAGTAACCATCAAGTCTCTCATACCAATCTCTTGGGGCCTGTTTAAGTCCATAAAGTGTTTTCTTTAGTCTGCATACCATGTCTAGTTTGTCTAAAAGTTTGAATCCTTCAGGCTGCTCTATGTAGACTTCTTCCTTCGGGTCACCATTCAGAAAAATTGACTTGACATCCATTTGATATACTTTAAAGTTCTTGAATGTTGCATAGGCCAAAAAAAATTTGATAGCTTCTAGTCTGCTCATAGGGGCAAATATATCAGTGTAGTCTATTCCTTCTCTCTACACATATCCTTTACATACTAATCTTTATTTTTTCCTTACCATTGTGCCATCTTCATTCATTTTGTTCCTGAATATCCACTTTGTTCCAATCACATTCTTGTCATGAGGTCTAGGGACCAGTTCCCATGTTTCATTCTTGATTATTTGATCTAATTCTTCTTGCATAGCACTTTGCCAATCTGAATCTTTTCACACATCTTGAACACTTAAGGGTTCAATATATGAAATTAAGCATACCTCTTCATCAGTGGTTGAACCTTTTTCTCTATATCTTGTCAAGACTTTACTGTTATGATCTCCAATGATATCTTCCTTAGAGTGGTATTTGGATGTGTATTTTGAGTTCTTAGGAGTGATTCTTTCATCTATAATTTGTGATTCTTCTTCACTTGGTTCAGGATTATTAAGTGAAACATAAATACAGTCAAACATCTCTTCAATAACTATGTCCTTATTGATGGGTCTGGGCTCATCTTCAATCATGGGAGCACATTCATAATATCTTTCTTGAATTATAAACTTCTCATCAATCTTCATGATTACTTTCAATGATATTCTTTAATCTTATATTAAAACATCTATATGCTTTGCTTTTAGTAGAGTAACCAAGAAAAATACCTTCGTCACTTCTAGCATCAAACTTGCCAATGCTATCATCTCTCTTGATGTAGCACTTGCTTCCAAAGATTCTGAAGTATTTTACAATATGTACATTACCAAACCAAATTTCATAGGGTGTTTTGTGTGTGCCTAACCTTAATTGTATTATATTGATAGTATAGACTATTGTATTGACTATATCTCTCCAATAGGTATGGGAAATCTTTCCTTCAATCATGATAGTGCACGATGTGTCAATTATTATTATGTTCCTTCTTTTTGGAATCCCATTCTGTTGAGGGGTTCTAGGTGCACTTAACTGTCTCTTGATTCCATGTTCTTCATAGTAATTATAAAACTGGTCAGAGATGAATTCTCCTCCTATATCAAATCTCAGACATTTTATCTTTAATCTAGACTCATTCTCAACCTTAGCTTTGAACACTTTGAATTTCTCAAAAGCTTTAGATTTTTATTTTAGGAAGGCAACCCACATCATCCTTGAGAAATCATCAAAAAACAAAATGAAATATCTTTCTCCATAGTATGATCTTGTTTGAGTAGGTCCACATAGGTCTGTATGTATCAGATCTAATTTGTCTTCAGCAAAGTCTTGTTTTCTCCTGAATGAGGTCCTCACATGCTTCCCCATGACACATTCCCTGCACATGGTGTCAACTAGTCTTGCAATACTTGGAAGGTCTCTTACTGCATTTACATTACTTATCTTGACTATGTTTTCAAAATTGATATGACAAAGTCTCTTGTGCCATAGCCAACTGTCATCAACTTTTGCAACAAAACAACTTACTTATGAATTGAGCTGGAAGACATTACCTTTTGTCTTTGAGTTTGATGCAATTATGTCTCCTTCTTTGTTTTTAATGATGCACTAGTTTTTTTTGAATTCCAACTAATATCCTTTATCAAGCAACTGTCCAACACTTAGTAAGTTATGATGTAAACCATCAACATAAAGAACATCATCTATTTTCTTCTTTCCATCTAAGGTCATAGAACCTCTCCCTATGATAGGTTTGAGAGTGTTATCTCCAAATCTAACCATGCCACCTTTTTATTTTTCCAAATGTAGAAATATGTCTTTGTCTCCTATCATGTGGTTTGAACATCTGTTGTCAATGATCCGGTCAGTTCTGATGTCATCTTTTGAAACTAGTGCTAGCTCTTGTACTTTTTCTTCATCTTATTTGTCCATTTCTTCAAGAATCTTCTCAATGTCTTTAATGGAAATGAAACCAATTTGATCTTCTCTTGAATCAACATCAATTACACCATCTTCAGCATGATAACATTCCTCAGTGTACTTGGGCTTGTAATCTGATCTAAACTTCTTGACTCTTATAGTACACTTGGATGCAAAGTGACTAACTTTGTTGCATGAAAAACATTTGAATGGTATTTGTCCTTCATATTTCCCTTTACCTTTCCTTTCTTTCTTGGAAATCATAGCAATGATTTCTTCTAGTTTTGTATCCAATTCTTCATTATTACTAGACCTTCTTATGGATTTCTTGCTATGGACTAAGGTTTTGAAAAATGTCTCACTTTTAGGTTTTGTCTTCAATCTTGATATCTCAAATACAGATATTTTACTGATCAAGTCTCCCTCTTGAAGTCTTTTGAAAATTGCATAGTCTCATATAAGATATTGGTCTTGCTCTCATAGTCTACTATCAATGTGGTCATTATTTTATCCATTATATCACCCTCTGAAATTTCTCCACCATTGTTCCTGATACCCAAAACTATTTCATTAATTATCTTATTGTAGGCTCTGATGTTTTCTTTAGGTAGCATCTCTAAGTTGTTGTATCTTTTATTCCATTTCTTTATGTGTGCATTATTTGATTGGATGTCTCCTTCAAACATATATTCTAAGTATTTCCAAATAGATTATTCTTTATCTACCTTCTTGATCTTAGAAAATTCACTATCAGATAGGGTATTGATTAGGGCTTCTTTGATGATTGCATTTTTAGTGAACACTTCCTTTGGTTTGATTGTAGAGTCTTCTTTGGAAAGGTATTTCAAGGTGGGAAATTCAATTGATTGAGTGGAAATCTCATAGATCTCAAATCCAACGCACTGAAGATGTGTTATCACTTTGATCTTCCAGTCAAGATAGTTTTCTTCATCAAACTTAGGACTCTCTTTCTCGAAGTATCTCATCTGGTCTACCTTAAGTTGTTAGGCTTTCTCTTCAAGGAACATGGCTTTGATACCAATTATTGCAGTAGTCCCAAAGGATAACTAAGAGGGGGGGTGAATCATTTATCATCTATTTTAATTCTTTTCTTCTCTTAGATATAAATTAACATAACCAAATGTACATTTAGATAACACAATAGAGAACACAACAATTTTGGTTACGGGGAAACCAAATAGGTAAAAACCCCAGTGGGAATTAGCACCCGCAAAAAACTATACTTGAATATAACTATCCCTATTAGGAGTTTTTATTTACAATGCAATAATTACAGAGACCTGGTTAAAGGTCAGAACCTGTTAGGAGTCTTTTATAAGTAACCATGTTAGGGGTAAGGACTCACTGTCCAAAATCTCACTACTAAAATGGTGAAGGCTACAACCTTTAGTAGAACATATATACACTATATCTGATAGATGAACTATTTTAGTAGACCTACTATATTGATCAGTTCTAATGAATTGTAATCTTCTTTTGTTTCTTCACATAGTTCTTCAACTTATTATGTCTGACTTTCTGTTCTCTTCTATCTATTATTTTTCACTTCATTTTTACACTTAGCAAACACAATTGAACTGCTATATGTATCTTCACCAAGGATAAGGTCATGATGATATCTAGGAACACTTCATCAACTTCTTTGTCAGATTTACTAACCACACAATCAAATTTAGAACCGCGCAACTTGAACTGAATAGACGTAACGCTTCACAAAGTCGGCTTCACCAATTTTACTCCAATATCATGATTCTGTTAAAACATGCTTGGCACCTTTGTATAATCATCACTAACTCATAACTAAACATTAATTCAATCATGCATATCCCAAAGATAGGCACAACTCAAGAAACACTGTATTTACGTCAGCTCTAAACAGATAATCTTCAGACGCTGTAACTGCCATAACTGATTAACATAACTCAACTAAAATTTCATATCTAAGTCAGCGTGAATGCACATAGCATCTAGAACATGTATACATCATGGAAATAAACATGCATATATCCAAAACATCTATACAGATAATTTCATATAGAGTGTTGTTGTATATTATATGTTGTCATCAATGACAAACATACAATCAATTATTTGCACAGAAGCAAATGTCCAACAACATATGCCAATGAGCTTGGTACTTTATCTTTAAAATATGTCCTGAAGGATCTTATCATATGAAAATATGGAATTTGGCATAGTATATGTTAGGAACTGGTGTAATATATGAAATTTAAATACAATCCTTACATACCTCTTTTTCTTAGTTTGAGATGGTGTGATCACTTGATCGATTGGATTGGGTGACCTCGGCTTCAATAGTTTCACTGCTGCTCAGTTTTGTTTTCCTTACCCATGTCTTGTTCATTTGTGCTCTAATTTCCTCAGTAGTATGAGTAGGTACTCTTTTCTTGCACTCTGTCTTAGTATGACCAATTTTAAAACAACTAAAACAAACTAGGCTTACATTCATCCAACTCTTAGATCTTCCTCTAAAATGTGTCTTTATGTAGTCTTAAGGTGCATGTCCATACTCTTCATAGTAATGACAAATTTTCCTTGTTTTATAATCCCAATTGTAAGTGTTGACTTTTCTTGGTGATTTAGCTTGTGTCTTTGATATCTAATATTCTTTAGCATTTGATCTACAATCTTGTGCCTTATGTCCAAATTATTGAAACTTGTAACAATATACATTGATTCTTGATGTAGAAGGTGCATCATTTTCCTTGTCCTAACATTCATGTTCTTTATGTCCAAACTTCTTACAGTTAAAGCAATAACCATTGAACTTGGGTTTAGGTTTGGAATTACCATTCTTGCTTCGATAGATGTTTGTTGTATGTCCTAATTTTCTATAGTGATGGCATACAGGTTTGTTGTTCTTTGACTTTGTATTCATCTTTTTGCCAATCTTAGATGATTCTCCTTTCTTAGTAGATATATTTTGTTTAGTGTGACCTAATCTAGAAGAATCTTTTGATCTCCTTGATGCTTCCATCAAGTTCTCAAAATGTGTCAAAGGTTCCTTAGGTTTATTCAACCTTTTATTCAGTTCTTTCTTAGATTTCAATTCATCCTTCAATTGACTATTCTTAGATTCATTATTTCCATGTCTTTCCTACTGATCTCCTGATTCACAAGTAGAAATTGATTTTCCATGTCAATCTAATATTTTGTCATCATTTGTACATTATGTGTTCTTTCATCAAGTCTAAAGGTCATCATTCTTTTATCTTCTTCAGTCATAGCTTTATCATCTTTAGCTTTCTTCTTTTGTTCCACTAGTTCACATAGTCTTACCATCTGCATTTCTTGTTCTCTTTTCAGGTTCTCAACTTCTTCGCACAATGCATTGTTCCTTTCAAGTAGATCTTCAATTGCTGCATCACTCTTAATAGAATCTCCATTCTGAAATAGATTTGTAGTGCCTTCTTCCTGATAATGAGTATCATTCATTTGTTTGGCCAAATCTTTCCTAGATTTCAATGACTTCTTCAATTCCTATCTAGCAGTCTCAAGGTGATGTAAAGATAGATGAATTTCAATCTTCTGATTCTCAGTGACTTTACCCAATCTATAAATCTCCATCTCCAGATCTGTAGTCTCAAGATGATTAAAACTTATTATAGGAGCACTTAGCTCTGATACCAATTGTTGCAAATACAATATTAAGAAATCAAGATGCTGAGAGGGGGGTGAATCAGATCTTGAACTTTAATCACTTTAAAAAAAACTGATCCACAAACATATAAATATGTAATTGTTCTAACATCTAGTAGTATCCATGACAATAAATGAATAACACAATACATAGAATTTGGTAACCCAGAAACCCAAATAGGTAAAACTGGGGTGGGGATGAAACGCACAAATTCTTCACTACTCCAGCAATAAAGTGTGCCTATTAGGGCTACAAAAGTTTGATTAAAATATGAAATCTACCTGCTTAAAGGTATTCCCAGTTGAAAGCTTTAGATCATTACAATATACCTTGTGAAAGGATTTCAACTTATAGTAGAGTAAGCACTCTGCTAAGAGATTTAGTATGGTTTGATAGAACAACTATGTTAAGAGATTTCACCTGGTATATTTGTTATAATGTCTCAAGTATTGATACTTTGATGTGCACTTGATGCTGATAACAGATCTCCTCTTTACAATACCTTTTTCTAATCTTATAATCAGATATGTCTTTACTCTGTTGTTCACTGCTCTGTCAATCTTCAAGATCTATGCTTCCTACACACAATAACCCTCTGCACATCCCTAATGAATGACACCCTTCTTATCTCTATTTGAAATTAGGGTAAGAAGCGATCTTATATATCTTTACGAATTTGGAAACAAGATTTATATCAATGACCAAGATCTAATACTTATGGCTCTAAGGCATTCCAATTTTCTGATTGGCTCCATGCCACGCATAGGATAAAACAATTAAATGCATAATTAAATTTGTATAGAATATTAAATGCTTAAATATGTTGGCCCAAAACTCTCATAAGTCGGCCAAAACATTTTATATTAAAATTTGTGACAATTCTGACAAGTATGTCAAAATTGTCTTGCTCGTTACTTAAGTCTCTTGTTGCTCAGCATGGACTTGCTGGTTAGCTCAGCATCTATGATCTGTTCTGCTTGGCAATGACATTTTGGGTGGCTTGGCCTATATTTTTTTAGCTCAACTACAATGGTAGCTGACCAAAAATGTGTGAATAAATGACTAAGTGTGGACACTAAATAATCACTAAAAACTCAGAGATTAACAACAAGATGAATCCCAACAACACATTACATAGGGTTTTGATAAGATCTATAAACTTTAAAATTGTTTTGATAGGATTTCATTACCTAGAACATGGGTTTTGTATACGAGAATCAGTCGGCACCATATGACAATCAAGAGAAGAAAACAAAATGAAAATAAAAATCTTTGCGACCAATAAAACTCGCCACCTCTATACAAGACTTATATTAAGCTGAATGACCAATAAAGAAACAAAAATTTATCATAAGATAATCATCAAGACATAAAGGGCCCTAAGAACATCCATCCAAATGTCTACCTTTCTCAACAACATAAAATAGACTCTTAAAAAAACCATTCTCTAAGCCTGCCCTAGAAAAAGTCTAGGTTGCAATATTTAGTATGCATAAATTAAGATACGATCGGGTTTAAAAAACTAAGACCAAAATACTTTCATGCCACTAAAAAAATGTAAAAGACAAAAACCTCAAAAAAGACTACCCTCATAGATACCATAGAACCAAGGAACCTTAGATGCATAGGAAAATTTTACAAATGGGGGAAGAGGTACATCCATGAAGTATGACACAAAATAGGTCATGGAAAGAGTTCACTTAGAAACCGCAACTACAAGATGTGAACAAGTAAAAACCCACAACTCTCCAACAAGAACCCAAACCATTGCATCATCCAAAATAGTGACATAAACAACTCTAATGATGCAAAACCTAGTAAGATACAAGGGATCTTAATAACCATCGAGGATTGGGATAGAAAAAATTACCTTCCTTAAATGTCTCCCTCAAGGTCAACTTCATCAATAATTGTTTCCTTTTCTTTACCCTCGACCTTGGGATTAGGTGAAGGAAATATTTTCTTACCTTTTCCATCAACATCCTTATCCTCAGTGTTCACTTTAAGTAGGTCGTTAACTATCATTGCATCAACTGTAGAATTAATACCAACCGTTGAAATATTCACAGTGTCAGGTACTGTAACTTGGTCTGGCTTGGCCCAATAGTAGGTAGAGCCTGATGCTTAGTTCATACTAAACCTAATGTAGAATCTATCGTATTTTCCATCCTCAGAGATAAGATAATTGGACTAGGTGATTGGGGCAGGGACTCCATCACTACCATTGTTATCTATTCTACATCATATTCTTCAATGGTTTATACCTCAGGTAATTCTTCATTTTTAATATGTACATAAGGGTTTGTACTTGGTTCCTCTCCCTTATCATCTTCCTTGTCTCCCTTTTTATAAAAAATGGACTTCCACAACCTAGTTGCGGTCTGTACAACATCCTCTATTTTCTTGCCCAAAATTTGAAAGGTCCTAAACATTAGAATATGTCTACTCTCATACTTAGAGATAGTATCTTTTACCTCCTTATCACTCAATGTAGGCATGAATTTCTTCAAGGTTTTATTTTTGATGTCCCTTTCAATCTGGAAATCATTGTTCCAGTGAATGGTGATTTGCTTAAGAGGGTTTTTAGTCATTTGGATTTTCAATTCAGATGGATCATACTTCCATTTTTCCATATTCTGTACTAATGCATCCTCAACCAAATTTCTCTCATCCTTGGTTCTAGAAGCATACCTTAGTGATCTGAGACTTGACATACCTATACCTTCCTTATATTGTTCAACCTTTTTCTCAAAGGTAGGTGGTGGCTTCTTGAATGTAACTGTTTGTTCCTCTTCATCATCTTCTTTTGGTAATATAAATTTTCTTCTAGATTTCCTGGGATTATTTACATTGAAGGCAAGAGTAGAGACCTTTGGTGTTTTCTTGGGGTTTGTCCTCTTCTTCTTCTTAGGAGGCTCTTCTTATACCTCTTTCTTTTCTTTCTCAGGTTCTTCTTCTTCTTCCTTTGTGTCATCCTCTTTTCCTTTAGTGATCAAAAGAGGAGAGTCTAATGACTTTCCATATTTCTTTCCAAACTTCTCAATTTTTTTCCTTCCCCTCTTCAAGATTTTTGGAATCTTGATTTCCAATTCTATTCTTCCCTTAGCTTCTTCGTAAGTATTGGAAAATATGCTTCTTTAGGATGAACAAGCTCATTAATAAGAGCCTCAATAATATCTCTAGTCTCATCAATGATAACCTTGTATGCAAGAAGTTTCACCCATGCAACCCTGGGTTTGACTGCTTAGATGTGCACTCTTTCACAGTCAACTAGGAAGCATATATCATTCTTATAGTCTTCTACCAATTGTTTGGGAATTATGAATTTGTTTATATTTTCTCTTTGAATATTTCAAAGTAAGCATCCACGATGATTTCAAAATTGTCTCCCAATTATGTTGTAAACTCATTGATCTGATAAAGTATAGGCCTATCTTTCTTCCAAATAAATGTGCCTTTTGAAGGGAAAAACTTTTGGACATAAAAGAGTAAGCAGACCAAGAGTAAACCAAACTTACACAGATTGGTCTTAGATTTTAGGATTCTCTCCATGTTTTTCCTCAGTTGGATAAGCTGCAACTCAGCTAGGTCAAATGATAGATTGTTCTTCACCACTTTATATGCCAAGTACACAGCCTCATATGGAACATTGTTTGGTCATTTGGAACTATATATCTTATGCGCAATTAATTGAATTCAAACTTCATGCCTCTTTCATCCCACTTGGAAAGACTCTTCTTAGGTAGATTAACTCGGGGTAGGGTTTTGGTTGTCTTATTTTTATCGAGAATTGGATACCCTATCCTTTGGTGTACCATCATCCTAGTGATTTTCACAGATTTCTCCAAATAGAAATACATGTCGTGAATACAGCTCAGAATAAACCTAATCCACTTTATCTAGAATCTCTTTGGCATATGAAAGATATGGGTTAAACCATTTACTTAAAGGTGCTTGTGTTCCAACTTCAAGTTTTCATCCGCACAAAGTGCCTGATATGCTTGATTCAACTCTAATGTTCCTCACTGTTGAATGGTACAATGATAGAAAAATCAAAAGTCATGGATCAACAGTACCTTAGGAGGAATTTTAGAATGGGATCCCATTGGATCTATCTCCTCTACGATCGTAGGATGAAGTTTTAGCTTTGGCGGTTCAAAGATTGCATTCCTCACTAAAATCGCTGATCCCTTCTTGATCTTACTACTAGATAAAGATGCCATAATGCTCGTAAGATTGATGAAACTTCTCTGCAACTAAAGCTTTCAATCACAAATTCGCTCAACAATCTCTAGAATTTCTTAATCTCTCTACAAACTATAAAATTTGGTAAACAATAACCTTTCAATTTCACCATTTATGACAAATTTCACCTTTAAGTTTTCATTAAATGATTCATACATAGTAGCTCCCATTTCTCAGTTAGTTCTTCTAGGCTTACTTAGAGGCTCCGAGAGAACTAACTTTGCATCTTTGAAACCATATAGCCTAACTTAACTTGGTTAAGGCTGAGTAGCTCAGTTATAACTGAGATCCTAACTCGGTTAGAACCATAATGTGTCCAAGTGTATCAATATGCATATTTGGACTTGCTAGCATAGCTAGAACTAATGTATGATGGCTTGTATGTATAGTTCTAGTTATCTCCTTAAAAATTTACTCAAAGATTGTGAATCCACCCAACTCACCATTTTGAGTTCCATTTGTTCCTTTATTATTTTGGTATGAATTATCAGGAGACTTCCTTACCCATTGGTGACTCAACTGAGTTTTGATTTAAGAATTTTTTTTTCCTTTCTCAAAACTAGTATCCACATTTTCTCTATTCATGTAGTTCTTTCTTAGATGACCAAGTTGTTTACACACATAACATCTCTTAGTAGGATTCCTTTTTCTAAGGTGATTCTTTGCAATCACCAATGTGCCTATACTTTCCACAATGACAACATATGTTCCATGTGTTGTTATCCCAACAAAAAATTTCCTTGGCTAATTGTTCAGCAGGGTTCCACTTCTTAGTTCTACACTCTGATAATTTATGAACTTGTTTGTTACAATTGAAAAATTTTCCTTCAAAATCAGGTTTCTTAGTGCATTCACTTTCTCTATGTCCATGTTTTTTGCAAATATAGCACTTACCATTAAACTTTTACTTCCCATTGCTCCAACATTTATTTGATGTATGCCCTAACTTACCACAATGATTACATGTAGGTTTCTTATTCTTTTGAGCTCCTTGTTGTGAGGATTCGCCTTGTTTAGTATAACCTAATCCATTCTTTCCATGATGTCTGAATTGAGTTTACTCTGTCAACTAATTCATGCTTTCTTGTGAATTCATCATCCTCTTATTAGTTTTATTTTCAGTATTGAGATCATTTTACAGTATTTCATTTTCAGTCCTCAAATTGATAACTTCTTTATTTGCACTATCGAGTTGATTTATCATATACACTTGCTAAAGTCAAATATGATGGATTTCATTTTCTTTTTCTTCTAATCTTGTACTTGTGTGCTAAAATGTTGACACACTTCTATGAATCATTCCATCCAAGGTTGCTAAAAAATGAGGCCTCAAATATCGATCCATAGCTCTCTAGTCATGAGTGCAAAGGTGTGTAATGGAGGCCCTCAGATTGACCAAGTTAGTGCCTATGCAAGTACACCATGAAATGAGAGATTCAAATGCATGAAAATGAGATTTACTCTATATGATTGCAGTGAATAAAAGGAAATTAATATAAATGATAACAATGCATGATTAATCTATGAAAGGAAATATGCAAATCTAATCTATGAAAATAAACATGAATCTAATCTACATGAATAGCCATGGATGCAAGAAGAAGAATACAAGAAGAGAGAAGT
>MU223266.1:642764-663415 GCA_018584345.1 Thuja plicata
TTGATAGATGATTGATGATTGATGATTATCAAATGAGAAGGAGAGATTTCCTTATATAGGAAAGTGAATGGTTGAGATTAAGAGGCAAAAAGAATTGATCAATGGTTGAGATTAAGAGGCAAAAACCCACCACTTAGGAAGATATGAAGAAAAGGGGATTTTTATTTAATTTAATTTAATTTATTGCCTTTTTCATCAAATAAAGTGCTTTAAGTGGGGATTTTTATTTATTTAATTAAAAGAGGGGTTCTCTTTATAATTAAATAAATTACAAGAATTTTATTTAATTAAATGGGAGGAATTTAATTTAATTAAATAAGAGGTATTTTATTTAATTAAATAAGAGGAATTTTATTTAATTAAAAGGGAGAAATTTAATTTAATTTAATAAGATAAATTTTATTCAATTAAAAGGGAGATTAAATCTTTTAATTAAATAAAAATGATCAAAACTTAGGAAATATTGAAATAATTGAATAAATGAATTAATTACAATTTGATCAAGGAAATTGATTTGAATTGAAATATTCCAAAGCATTGACTCAGAAATTTGATAAAATGATAAAATAATAAAGTGGGGCCCAAAGTCTAGGCGACCATTTTAGGTTGCATACAGTAATTATCAATCTATTATCTTCTTGTGTCATTTTCTGCTTGGTTTTTTTGTTCCATGACTCCACATATTCTGACTGAATGAATTTCTTGCATTCTTTGCAACTTTCTAACTTCTTCATGCAAAGTGAGATTCTTTGCAAGTAGTTCTTCATGGACTGCATAAGCTTCTTTAGAACTTCTTTCTTTGCACAAATATTCAATTCTCTCTTCTTTGTAACCTTTGTCATTCATTTGCATTGCCAATTATTTTCTTCTTATCATGGAATTAGAGAGTTTCTCCTTAAGTTTTCTGATGTGAACCATGGCCTCTTGTAGATCTATCTTTTCATTTTCAATGGCTTTCTCCAGTTTATATACTTCCATTGCCTCTGATCTTTGCACAATCTATTAAAATTATGTTAAGAGAACCTTTCCACTGATACCAATTACTAGAAATATATTCTAGGCTAGGTGACTGAGAGGGGGGCTGAATCACGAACCAATAAAACTTGTTTACTTTTATCCTTTATTAGATTTTCCAAACTAATTGCATGCATGGAGAAGAAAAGAAATAAACATTAATAACACTTGACACAAGATATGGTGACCCAGAAACATTCCAAATAGAAAGTAAAAATTATATGGGGATGATACCCTCAAGCTTTAGAAATGTAGTAATAAAGTTGGCCTGTTAAGGGTTACAATTGACAATTTCTGATGGTCTGCCCTGTTAGGAGAAATAAGGACTGTTAGGTCCACCTTTTGAAAGGATTTAAACAATACAGTTAAGTATGCACTCTTCTAGGATATTTTTGAAGGACTGTTAGGTCCACCCTGTTAAAGGATTTTGACTGATACACCTGCTAGGATGAATAAGTGAATGATCTTCTATGCAACTCTAATTTGTTGAATAAGATCCTTTGATGTAGTACTTGTCACCCGAATGTGATATATGTGTCTTTGTTTTTTCTTTATACTTTTGTAGCCTAGTAATCAATCTGCCTCTTCATATTCACATATATACATGTATTCAATGTTGTTCTTATGATTGATATCTTGTTTTGTTTGGATAAACAAAGTGTCTTACATATATACCTATCAAAATCAATTACCTCCATAAGTCAGCTACTATCATATTAAATAGTATTAGACAATATTTAATAACTTGGCCCAATGCTGATACTCGTGTCCAGCAATCCTCTCGGGTCATATACTAACACTCGGGAGACATAATGAACTTAGAAAATTTGGCACTCATTTGACACTATGTGCTCAGTCCACATTGATCACTTGGAGATGGTATGCAACTTGGTTAATACTGGTGACTCAGCAGACATTGCTTGGAACTAACTGCTCTGTTGACACTGCAAATGATTGGTTGGGTTGATACTTCAAGCTACTACCTCGAATAACACTGTAACCATATGAATGACTAAGTGTTTTGGCACTAATATACAATATGTCTTTCCATAAGATCTAGAATGATAACTAATGGGCTCATGAAGAAGAAAAGGGAATATTGATAAGAATATTTTTAACTCTCACCAATACAATATGGAAAGTTAATACAATGTGAAGCTCAATTCATAACTCATTGACATAACATATCTATGCTAGAAATATCAGTATTAATGTCACTCTAAAATATCTCCACTTTTCAAGGATGACCTCATAAGAAGAACATTTAGAATCTCACTTGATGTTTTTATATTTTAAGATTGATGGATATAATTTAAAAAATTTGACGATTACACTACTAACTTTAAAATATCACATAAAATATCATTAATGAGCTACACCAATATGAATTTTACAGGACATTTTACATCATTTTTGTCACAAACAATGGAAAGAACTTGGAGGAAGGAGAAATATAGTTTTATATTTTTTTGGTACAATAACTTTACTCACCAAGTATGTTTGTAGACCAAAATTTATACAATTCCTACCCAAGATGATGAAAATAACAAAATTTTAGTGTTCTTTCCAATTTCAAGTCCCGATTGAGATAAAGATAAGATTTAGGCTTTGCATTGTGCTTGGTCTACAATAATTTTTAAAATCATGGGTGATACACTAGAAAATATTAAATCCAAATAAAAATGATTCAAAATGAAATGGCGATTCTAGGAATGACAACCAATATTTGATAGTCTAGTGTTTTGGTTTGAACACTTAGAAAAAGGAGTGTACAACTAAATCATGCAGCAAAAGGTAAGAAGATCAGAGTTGAAATATGAGAGAAGCATGAAATCCAATAGTAGGGTTTGATATGTACAATATCATTATAAGAAAATTTATAGGGATCAATTTGTCTGCAACCTATGGAGGTTGATCCTAGGAAAGTTGGTGGTACAAAAAAATTTTGTTACTGTTGAGTTATGAAAAGTAATCATTGAAAATATTACTTGAGTACAATAATGATATACTTTATAGACTAGTATTATTTTTTCCCAATTTTCAAGGACTAAATTTCTACGGTCTTCGAATTGGATGATAGCACATATATGAAATTTATCTAATAAGGAACCTAACAGAAGAATTTAACAAGATGCATAATAACTAAAAAAAGGTGAAAATATAAGTTGTGCATATCTTTATGGATGATGAGAAACCACCATTTGATGTGGAATTATTTGAGGAATATTATAAATATATATTTCTTAGCCTTCCAAGTATTGGGCTTGGATGCCCCTTCTCAAATTTTAATATCCCCTATGGTCTCTGCTACTAATAAAAGAAGCCACAGTTAAAAGTCATCTGATTATGCAAAATACCTAGTTGAAGAGATACATCCTACTTTGACTTCCATAAAAAAAAAATAGTGAATATATTCAATTCAAGCATTATTAACTACTTATGCATCTCATATTACATAAAGGGCAGGTGACGAGAATTCGGCCAAGGCACTTGAGGTTAAAATTTGTGGACATTGATGGAAATCTAATACTTTTTCCAATATAGATAACTATTTTAGATAGTAGTTGTGTTAGGTCCCACTACTTATCCTTTGAAGTGTTCTTTTTGAAAACAATTTACATGCACCTCAAACACCCTTACAATTGCAATGTGTCTTTGGATATTGAAAAGAAATTGACACTGAAAGAAAAGGATGAGAGAAATAGAGTTGATAATAACTAGGGTTACTAGTACACTATTGATAATTGGACTAAGATGAAGGTGTTATATTTGAGGATGAATATCATACTTGTAAATTTTTAGGAAATTGATTTATTTTGACTTTATGCATATAAAATAATATAGTAAATAGAAACTAATGACATGCACATTATGGTTTGGAGATTGAAATATTACTTTAGAGAAAAATTTTGAACATATTGGTTAGAAATTAGAGTACTATTTTATAAATGGAAATGGAAGAGAGTGCTTTGATAATGAGTCCTTCATCTACAATGCCAAATTGAAACAAAATATAAATGGATAGATTATTTTTCATTGATGATGAGTTAAATAGAAATTTAAATGTTGAACAATCCTCAAAGATGATATATGCATATAACAATATAATCTTGGAAGAAAGGAGGATAAAACATGATAGTATGTACCTTGGTGGCTTTCCAAAAATTAAATAGCCCTTAGAAATATTGGAAACTATGATATTGCACAAAGAAAAACTAATCAAGGGTTTTAAATTATATGTATTTCAAAGAAGAGGTGATCAATAATTTTAAGAATATGTTTATAGAATGCAAGATGATAATTTGACCCCAATATGCAACATTTTTCCAAAACCTACTGAAAAGACTAGTTTCTCTATTAATAAACTTGTGTCATGTTTGGAATAAATTGATGAAGATATTGAATGTGAACAAATTTTGAAACTAGTAATAGATGAAGATGAACCCACACCTAAGAGGAACACAATTGTACCAATTATAAGATAATGTAGAAATATTATTAGCAAGAAAATTATTTTAGATGATTTATTTATTTAGCACATTTGTATCAAAGTACAAAGGAGAAAGGATCTAGGATATCACTAATGCAGAGGATTTGGTATTCTAGTGTTTTCCTTCCTCAATTAGCTTCTTTCTCAACCCTAATGATTCAATGGTTACTTATTTTTGGATTATTCTCCAATTAGGATCTCCAAGACCCTCACTATCAACTTATCCTCCAAGGTATAGTTGATCTTTGGAATATTCCAAAGTTTCTAGGCTTAACTAGTCTAACTAGTTATTCAAATGCCTAATCTTCTTCACTAGATTTCCTCCTAGAATCCAAAACCCCTTCTTAGGATCTTCCCATACATTCACTTAGTCTATTTTATAACTTCTTGGCCCATCAAAGGTAATTATGAATCCTTTCCCACACTTCTAGACTCATTTACAATCCAATTGGTCTCAAATTCACTAGGAGGCCTAATTGTCCAATTCCTAGTAGGTCTAAATTCACTATTTTGGGCCTAATACTCCCAAAATCCCCAAATGAATCCAAAAAATACCTTGAAATTATTCAAGGTATCTAGAAAAACTATCAGAATCCAAAGTCCTGACTTCTGGATGCACCCACAACCCTAATTTCTTGTAGGCCCTAGGTTTTAGCCTATTATTTAGGCTTTTGGACCAATCAGCATAAACAATTGTCAAAATGATCTCCAAACTTTGATTCACTTCCTTTTACCTTTTAATACATTTAGGAGACTATCTAGGACATCTTAAAATTCCACTAAGTCTTTTCACAAAGATCATGGGTGCTCAAACCAATTATTTCTTCACCCTATCCTGACTCACCTGGATTCACCAGTCACCCATAGGGATTACTATTTGGCCTAGGAAATCCATTTAAAATACAATAATAAAAGAAAAAACCCTATCTATAGAATCAAACCCTACTTCCCCCATGATTTTAGTTAATTCCACTAGTGGGTTCTTAGGTTAGAGCCATTTCTAGCAAAACAACAATGTAATGTCACTTACAAACCAGTGACCTACAAAATACTCTAAATTTACACTAAAAGAACTTGAAAGAAAAATATCTATTGAATATGAAATATATTTGAAAACACTACACCCCCATGGGGTTTGATCTGCTCTACCAATCTATACACAGTCGTACAGTAGCAAGGAAACAATGCAGATTACAAGAATGCAGTTACACTCATCCGTATAGAGGTCTCAAAAACAAATGTTGCAATCCAAAATTTTACTAACCATCTCAATTAATTGAATCCATGATCATATACCCATAATTGGGTAGTTACAACTGATCTAAATACATTTTGCAATTTCTTGCAAAATTTGCTCGAGCAACTTTCAAAGTTGCTAGCAACTTTTTGCACCTAGAGCATTTTGTCTCTTTTTGTAAAATTGATGGGTGAGTTTGACTTCCATCACCCTAGATAGGATATTTAGGGTACTAAAACACACCTCAAACCCACATTACACTAAAGTAGCAACTTTTCACTATTAAAAAACCAAAATGACCCTAAAATTCTTAATGAGCACTATGGCTCTTACAAACATGAAGTTAACTATGATTGCATCCAACCCATTGGACCTTATTTTAATCCACACAAAAACATCTAATACAACCCTAAAACATACCAAAAAATCAAATAGGGAGGTGCCCTGCACCATACTCCCCTAGGATAAATAACTCAATTCCCTTGAGTTAGGAGGTCTTCAATGGTGACCCCATGTTTCAGAATATATACCTCTATCATCCAAGTGGCCTCGGCTTCATGTAGTCTCTTCCACTTGATGAGGTACTCCTTATAGTTACCCTTCCTTGTCTTCTTGATCACTTTAGAATCTAGTACACTTTCCAACTTTAGTGGCATTGGGTTAGGTAAATCTTTCACCCAATCATCATCCGCCAAATCTTCAAGAGTAGACTGGCCTATGTCTAGAGATAGTTCCTTGTAGGGATGCAAGTCACAAACATTGAAAATGGGTGAAATCCCCAAATCAGGAGGAAACTCCACCTCATAGGCATTCTTTCCATACTTATGCAAAATCTTCAGTAGCCCTATCTTCTTCATTAGTAGTTTATTTGGATGACCCTTGGGTATCTTGTCCTTCCTGAGATAGGAAAGTACTAGATCCCCAACCTTGAACTACAAATCCCTTCTTGTCTAATCAGCTTTGAAGGTATACTTCTCCACTTGCTTTTGTAAAGTCTTGTTGACTTGATCATGAAGTTCCTTCATATGTGCTGCAAATGAATCTCCTTGTGCACTCCTCTTATCCTTCAAACTGAGATCTCTCAACTCCAAAATCTCTCTAGGATTGACCCCATATACTATCTCAAATGGGATTTTACTTGTACTCCTATTAATGGAGTCATTATAGCAAAACTCGGCTTGCCCTATGATGTGATCCCATGACTGTCCATGTTGTTTAGTCAAGCATCTTAGCAAGTTCCCAAGTGACCTATTGACTACCTCCATTTTTCCATCTGACTATGGATGGTAGGCTAAAGAGAAAGATAATTTTGTGCCAAGCATCTTCCATAGGGTCCTCAAAAAGTGACCCACAAACTTACTATTTCTGTCACTTACAATATTTAGTGGCAATCCATGGATCCTTACAATATCCCTAATAAAAAAACCTGCAATTTCAGAAGCATCATTGGTTTTCTTGCATGGAATGAAGTGTGTCATTTTGCCAAAATAGTCCACCAAAACAAACACAATTTCATGACCCCTACTTGTCTTTGGTAACCCCAAAACCAAGTCCATGCTTAGGTACTCTCAAGGCCTTTAGGGTAAGGAAAGAGGTTTATACAACCCACTGTTGCTTCTTTGTCCTTTTTACCTTTGACAAATTGGATAGTGTTCTAAAAATATCCTAACATCTTATTGTAACTTAAGCCAATAGTAATGTCTATTCACCTATTCCAATGTTTTATCCACTCCAAAGTGGCCTCCCAAGCTACCCTAGTGTTTCTCCTTCACAATGTTCTCCCTCATTGAACACTAGGCTATACACATAAGATTTCCTTTAAACAATAGGCCCTCCTACAACATAAACTCATTTTAATCCACTTTGAAGCCCCGTTGGAACTTCACACATGCCTCATAGGCATCTCTAAAATCTTTTTCCTCCTTGTAGAGGTCCTTCAAATCATCCATCCCTACACTTTGCAATTGTATCTCTTGTATTGTGAGTACTCTTCTACTAAGAGAATCGGTAACCTTATTTCGAACCCATTTCTTATGCTTTATGACAAATGTATAAGACTGCAATGATTCTACCCACTTCAAGTGCCTTTGATTCAATTTTTCTTGCCTATTCTAGAAACTTAGAGCATGGTTATTAGTGTAGACCATAAACTTCCTTTGTAATAGGTAGTGTCTCAACTTTTTAAGGGCTTGTACCATAGCATATAACTCCAAATAATAGGTGTAGTAATTTTGTTTAGCCTCATTCAAATTCTCTGAGAAGAAAGCCACAGGATGTCCCTCTTGGCTTAGCAATGCTCCAATAGCCAACTTACCAGTATCACACTCCACCACAAAGAGTTGATTGAAGTTGGGAAACCTAAGAGTAGGTATCTTTGTAGTTATCTTTTTCAACATTTCAAACCCTTGGTCTACAGCTAGAGTCCACTTAAACTGACATTTGATTCCCCCTTTGATGGTATTGAGAATAGGGGCACATACATGACTAAAATTTCTTACAAAATTCCTATAGTAGGAGGCCAAACTATGGAGACTCCTAACATCTCCTATAGACCTAGGTGTAGGCCATTCCAAAATGGACTTAACTTTATTAGGGTCCATCTTCATACATCCATTAGCAACCACAAAACCAAGGTAAACTAATTTAGTTTTCAAAAACTCACACTTTCCTTGATTGATCATCAACTTCAAATCCACCTCAGAGAAGTAACAAGAACCTCCCAAGTTTTCCATCAAGTCTTGTATCTGGGGAATTGGGAATGTATACCTAATTGTGATCTTTTTAATAGCCCTGGAATACATACACATACTCCATTTTCCATCCTTCTTAGGTGCAAGTACTATAGGTACAACACATGGGCTTAAACTCTTCCTTATCAAACCCTTATCCAATAAATCTTGAATCTGTTTGGCTATCTCTCTATTTTGGCTTGGTGTCATCTTATATGCTTCTTTGTTTGGCAAATTTTCTCTAGGAATGAGGTCAATCTGATGGCTTAAATCCCTCATAGGTGGTAATGCACTTGGCATTCCATTATCCACTATGTCATGGTATCTTTCCAACAACACTTGTATCTTTGGTGGCATGTTGACTTTCTCTTTGGTCTCCTCCTTTGGCTTCACTATCACTGCACAACAGATTCCTTTCTCCTTCTTCATGGATTTTAGAAATACCTTCCCACTCAATAACATCACACTAGTTCCCACATGCTTCTCCTCATTAGGCTCGGGCAATGGATCCATCTAAAACTTTTTCCCTCGCTTGGTGATCACATAACTATTCTTTTCTCCATCATGTATTGCTTTGACATCATATTTCCATGGGCTTCCTAGGAGTAGATGACATGTATCCATAGGAAGTATGTGACATAGGACCTTGTCCTTATATTCTCCTATCTCAAACTCAACCATAGTTTGTTCATCCACCACTATTTGCTGGCCTTTATTCCACCATGAAATTTTATAGGGAGTGGTATGAGGTATTCTCCTAAGTTTCAGTTTGTCTACCATCTCTATAGATACTATATTCTCAGTGGATCCAGAGTCCACTATAACCTTGCAGATCATCCCATGAGACCTACAAGTAGTCTTGAACAAGTTCTTTCTTTGAGGTGGCTCTATGGTGTTAGGAACCTTCAACAAAGTTATTCTCAACATCAAATTCTCTCCATCCATATTGGCCCTACCCTAGAAATGGGAGAATTAATAGTTTGAGTGTCATCCTCTTGCACCAAATGATTCCTTATATCCTCCATTTAAGATGAGGAATTATTTTCAGGACATCTCCCCATTGTGTGACACACTTAGTTGCAATTGCAACATCTTCCAATAAAGACTGAATTGGCTCTTCCTTGGGACTAAAACCTTCCTCTAAGAGGGCCTCTTCCTCTATATCATCCTCTCTGGAAATATCCTCTAAACTAATTACCCCTATTCTTATCTATAGATTGATTATCTTCTTGTCTATTAGGGATATTTCCTCTACCAAACTTACATTCGCCTCTCTGAAAACCTCTATTATTGTTACCACCTCTTCCCCTTTGATGGAATTCATTCCTCCTTCAATCCTTATCCTCTTCTCTCAAGGATAATTGGAAATACTTGTCCATTTTGTCAGGAGCCATCATGCTAATATCATCTTTTATCCCTTGTCTCAACCCATTGAGATACCTTGCCATCTTCTCCATTTCTTCTTCTTCTTGTCTCCTAGCCCTTAGGCTCAGTTTGTGGAACTCCTTGGTTTAAGAACTTACTATCATTTCTTTTTGTCTCATGTTCTACAGCTTCTGGTACATTTTAATTTCATAATCAGTAGGCAATAATTGTGCCCTCAATTTGATCTTCATTCTCTCCCAAGAAACAATCTTCTTCTTTCCACTAGTTACCCTATCATCCTGCATCATGTTCCACCACACCAATGGAGATCCTTTGAGTCTAGCCTTAGCATAGCTGACTTTCTTCTCCTCTGAGACTTCCTTTTAATTAAACCGATTGTCAATGGCTTCAAGCCAATCCAACAACTCTTCACCATTTAGACTGCCATAGTAATATGGTACGTGTTCCATACTATGCTTGTTTAGGGACTTAAATGCATCTAAGAATACCTTTTTTTCTTTGTCCATCTAAGGTTCTTTACCTTTTTTAGATGACTCTTTTGACTGAATTTCATCATCTCCGTCACTCTCATGTCCCCATTCAGTGATCTTATTTTTTCTCTTGGCCTTGGATACACTAGCCTTCTCAAAGAGGCCCTAAACCAATTCCAATATGGCATCCCTACTCATTGCCTTAGGAGACATGTTGTCTACCTCTTGACTCTCTTCCACTTTAGACATACACAACCTTCAAGAAAATCTAGCTCTGATACAACTCTGAGGTAGAGGGTTTGGTATTCAAGTGTTTTCTTTCCTCAATTAGCTTCATTCTCTACCCTAACCATCCAATGGTTACTTATTTTTAGATTCTTCTCCAATGAGGATCTCCAAGAGCCTCACTATAAACTTCTTCTCTCAGGTATAGTTGATCTTTTGAAGATTCCAAAGTTTCTAGGCTTAACTAGTCCAACTAGTTACTCAAATGCCTAATATTCTTCACTAGATTTCCTCCTAGAATCCCAAAACCCTGCTTAGGATCTTCCCATACATTCACTTAGGCTCTTTTCTAACTTATTTTCCCATCAAATTTCATTGTGAACCCTTTCCCACACTTCTAGACTCATTTCCAATCCAATTGGTCTCAATTTCACTAGGAGGCCTAATTGCCCAATTCTTAGTAGGTCTAAAATCACCTTTTTTTACCTAATGCTCCCAAAATATCCAAATGACACCACAATAGACCTTCAAATTATTCAAGGTATCCCCAAGCACTATCAAAATCCAATGCCCTAACTTCTGGATGCACCCACAACCCTAGTTTCTTGCAAGCCCTAGTTTTTAGCCTCTCGACCAGTAAGCATAAACAATTTTCAAAATTATCTCAAAAATTTGATTCAGCTCCTTTAACCTTTGAATCCTTTTAGGAGACTATCTAGGGCATCTGAAAATGCCTCTAAGTCTTTTCCCAAAGATCATGGGTGCTCGAACCAATTATTTTTTCACCCTGTCCTGGCTCACCTGGATTCACCAGTCAGCCATAGGGTTTACTATTTGGCCTAGGAAATCCATTGCAACTACAAGAATGAAAGAAAAAACCCTATCTACAGACTCTAACCCTACTTCCCCCATTGTTTCAGTCAATTCCACCACTAGGTTCTTGGGTTAGAGCCATTTCTAACTAAACAACACCGTAATGTTACTTACAGACCAATAACCTAAAAAATTCTCTAACTTTACACTACAAGAACTTGAAAGAAAAATATCTATTACATATGAAAGTTATTGGAAGACACTACACCCCAATCGGGTCCAATCTTCTCTGCCAATCTATACACAGCCGTATAGTAGTAAGGAAACAAAGCATATTACAAGAATGCAGTTACAGTCATTTGTACAGAGGTCTCAAAAACAAATGTTGCACTCCAAAATTTAATTAACCATCCAAAATCATTGAATCCATGCTCATATACCAAGCATGGGGTAGTTACAACTGATCTAATTACATTTTTCAATTTCTTGCAAAAGTTGCTCGAGCAACTTTTTGCACTTAGAGAATTTTGACTCTTTTTGTCAGCTCGGTGGGTGAGTTTGACTTCCATGACCCTAGATAGGATATGTAGGATCCTAAAACACACCTCAATGTTAAATTACACTAAAGTAGCAAATTTTCACTATTTAAAACCAAAATGACCCTAAAACTCTTAATGAGCACTATGGCTCTTACACACATGAAGTTAACTATGATTGCATCCAACCCATTGGACCTTATTCCAATCCACACACAAACATCTAATACAACCCTAAAACACACCAAAACATCAAATAGGGAGGTGCCCTACACCAATCACTCCTGAGAAAAGAAATTAAGTCCTGAAATAATTTTAATAATTATATATGGGAATGAAAAATATCAACAAAGGAGAGGAAGAGAACTAGCACACAATGCTAGAATGATGATGTTTCCTACATGGGTTGTAATGTTGGCCATTATTTTTTTATAGTTTTTTAAAAAAATTAAGTTTAGATTCAGTTGATAAAGTTGACACACGATAATGATATAACATAGAAAACAAAAATCATCAATTCCCAAGATCTAATGGATGTATACCTTCAAGGAATTAATTTCACTTGGTCCAATAGAAGAGTAGGTAATGATTTGATTCAGGTTTGTCTTGATAGAGCTCTAATTTTTTTATGAATGGATTGATAGGTTTTATTGCTCCCTATCTACTCTTATTAAGGTTGGCTCTGATTATTTCCCTAAATATTTTTGGGAAGATCCTATTAATCATAAAATGAACTTTCCTTTTAGATTTGAAAGAATGTGGTTGTCTCACCCATCCCTTGAATAATTAATTAGTGATTGGTGGAACATAGACATTGTTCAGGCACTGCGATGTTCAGATTTTCCAAGAAACTTAGAGAGGTTAAGAGAAATATTAGGAGCTAGAACAAAGAGATATTCGGGGATGTCTTCCAAATAAAATTTTCTATCCAAATTGATATGAAGAAAATCTAGAATAAAATCTAGCAGGAAGGTTTATCTATGTATTTAAGCGATAACGAATCCAATACCCTAACTAAATATCATGATATTATTGCAAAGGAGGAATTTTTGTGGTGGCAGAGATCTAGAGCTCTTTGACTTATGGATGGAGATAATAATAATAAATACTTTCATATGACCACTCTTAAGCATAGAGAGGCAAGAAAAATTAGCAAGCTTACATCAGATTGTGGCACTCTAACCAAGGATGAGGACATCAAATTTGAAGAGGCCAGGTTCTTTTCTTACCTTTTGATGTCTGATTTATCTTAATCATCTAGAGAAGGAGAAAATTATTGGTTCTATCCCAACTACTTTGAATCAGAACCATAACAAAACCTTGTGAGTTTTTCCTTCTAACAAGAATATTTGGAAACATTTTTTTCTTGTGAGGGGGAACATGCCACTATCCTTGATGGGTTTCCGATGTTCTTTTTTAAGAAGTTTTGGTCCATTGTGGAAAAAGATATATGTGGGGTTGTTAAAGATTTTTTTCACTCAAGGAATATTTTGAAGGAGATTAAAGCTAATTTTATTGTCCTCATTCTGACAATTCATGGCGTTGAATCTCTAGGTAAATGCAGACCTATCATTCTCTATAGTTCCTTTTATAAAATTATTTTGAAAGTCCTTACTTCTCAAATGGTGTCTCTCCTTCCAATGATTATATCTCCCTAGAAATATGGTTTTGTCTCTAGTAGATACATTCTTGACTCTATTATAGCGGTTCATTAGAGCATTCATTCACTGGTTATGACTAAAAGACAAGGCTTTATTTTGAAAGTTGATCTATCCAAGGCTTATGATATGGTGAATTATGGGTTTTTGTAGAATAATATTAAGGTATTCTATTTTGGTGAAAAGGTGATTCAACTATTCAGCCAACTCTTTGGTTATGTGTCATCGGTTGTGATTGTTAATGACTCTCCTTTGCATTTATTTAAATCCTCGAGAGGTCTAATGAAAGGGGATCCTAATTATCCTATTTTTTTCACTATTCTAATGGAGGGGTTGGGAAGGTTTATAAACAAATTTGTTTAGGAAGGGAAACTTTAGTGTCTGAGACCTACTTCTAATGATATTATTTTCTCTCATGATAAGTTTTTAGATGATAACATAACCATGAGGTAAGCATCAGTCAAAGAAGACAAATCCATGAAGTTGATCCTCAATAGATAGGAGGCTGCAATGGGTCAGAAGATCAACTAGGCCAAAAGCTCTATGTTTTTGATTAATACTCTAGAGGAGAGGAAAGCTAAAATTTCTAAAATCATTGGGTGTGGTAAAAAGGATTTCCCTTCCACTTATCTCAGTCTTCTCTACGTCTTAAACCTCTTGACTCTTTTTGGAATCACGTGATTGAAAATTTTTATAAGAAGCTTGTTGGATGGAAAGGGGCACTACTGAGCCAGGAATTAAACATACTCTTACAAGAATCCTCTTTACAAAGTCTACCTATAAATTCCCTTAGTCATTTCATAATCCCCACTAAGTTTGTTAAAGATATCGAGAAAATCCAAAAGCATTTTCTTTGGTTGAGATTCAAGGAGAAGAAATGTATTACCATCCTTTCCTGGAATAATTTTTGTAATCCCAAAAGGCTGGGAGGATTGGGTATAAGACCTATTAATGTTATCAATAAGGCTCTTATAGCTAAGAAGATTTGGCATCTCTTTCAAGAAGACAGTGAGTGGAGTTAAATTTGGAAGAGAAAATATTTATACTCTCAGCCCTCTAAAGAGGAGTTTTCAGATCCTTTTTTTTCATGGAGGGTTCTTTTATTTGGAACTTTATGCAATTCTCTAAAGATTTGGCTTCTTCCCAAAGAATATTGAAACTAAGTGATGGAAATAAGATCAGATTCTGGGAAGATAGATAGCTACTTGATAATCCCTTAGCTAAACACTCCTCTTTCAAGGTGTAGAAAGAATAATCCTCTGATACCTTTGGATTTTGGGTGTTCAATTATTGGAAAGACTCTAAATGGGTCTCTCTTTCTAGTGCAAATTCCCCTTTACAGGTCATTCATATCCTTTTATCGGTGATGGCTATATATAATAATTCTAAGGATTCCTTGGTTTGGGGTGACAACCTGAGTGGAAATTTTTCTATGGATTCTTCTATTTCTTTACATTTCATTGATGGGCCGTGACATTTTTGGGCTAAAGATTGGCTAAAAAAGTGTATTCCTAAAGTTAATATTTTTTATTGGCTTTCCGTTCAAAAAAAAATTCTAACCCTAGACAACCTTCAAATAAGGGGGTTCCCTTTCCCTAATAGATGTTGTCTTTTTTGCAGGAATGTTGAATCTATGCTTCATTTGTTTTTTGAATATGATTTCTCCCAACAAGTTTGGGCTTTGTTTCTGATGAAATGAGATATTTGTTGGATTTTCCTGAACTCTCCAGAAGATTTATTCTATCAATGTAAGTGTCCATGTTGTGATAAAAACACCATTTATATTTGGAATCTCTTTGTTACATATATCTTCTGGTACATTTAGAAGGAAAGAAACAATAGAATATTTAAAGATAAAGCTTCTTCCCCAGCTCTTATTGCTGACAAAATCAACATAGGGTTTTTGAATATCTCAATTATTTTGATTTAAACAAGCAAAGGGATTAATTTCACTTTGAGAAAAGATGGAAGATATCCCTTCACCCTAAAAAAACTCTTTACCCTAAGGAAGGACTTATTTGATTATCCCCCCTAGATGGATCAATGTTAACTTTGAATGGGCTTCCAAAGGAAATACAAGGAAGGCTAGTTTTTGGCAGTGTTGTTAGGAATTTCGCTGGTTGCTTCTTGGATATGGTGGTTGGTCCTTTGTGTGATCAATATATTCATTATGAATAAGCTATGCGAGCTTGGAAAGCTCTTACAATTTCAAAATATTTGAATTGTGATAACTTATGGTTAGAAGGGGATTTGATGAATATAATAAATTATCTTGATGGATCTTATAAACCATATTCATCTATTGATGCTATGATTAAAAAATCTCATGTAATCATCAAGTCATTTAAAAGTGTGATCATAGGCACACTTACCATGAAATTAATGCTTCGACGGATATTCTTTCTAATTAGGTTTTTAATTGAAATAAAATTATTACTTGGGAATGGGAAATGTTATTTCCATAAGATATATCTATCGTCGTGTGATATGATAGGATTCTGAAAAAAGTTGGAAACATCCTCAATAATGAATAAGATGAAAATTTATCACTTTTACTCTAATTATGACATGGGAACGTACTTCTATGGAGGTGGAATGCATTTATATAATTATAAATCTCAAGCTTTGTGGTTGTTATGAATTGTGATTAATTGGCATTTTCTGTTAATTCAAAGTTATTCTTCTGAGGTAGCTGGTATGATTGACAGTTATAAGAGGATGGGAGGAGATCTTCGCAGGGAGGAACCTGAAAATTATAGTAAATGGTTAGAGGAATTAAAAGTGTGGAATAAGTTGTCAAAAGGAAAGATAATCCCTTTTATGGAGTGCTTAAAATGGTATGATAAGGTCAGAGAAAATAGGGTTGTTCAAAAAAATTTTGAGCATTCAGTGAAGGGCCATTTTTCCTTCTATAGCAGTAGTTTTAAGCTCACGGCCAAGCTCATTTCTATTGTTAGTGGAATTTCATACACTTGGTTAATCTTCTATCATGATAGAAAGATTTTAGATGGGGCTATGAAAAATTTCCCTAGGGATGATAAAGAACATGAGCTGTCGAGCAAGTCAGTTTTTGAGTACTATGATACTAAAAAAATCAAAGAGTTGTGGAAGTGTCTTCAAACTTGAACATCATAGACTATGTTACGGTTGATGGGATACAAATATGTTCTCTTGAACCATTTCAGGCATAAAAATAGAGTTCTATTACCTTACTACCTTTTTTTCTTATTGACGGATAGCCTCAACAAATATATGAACAAGGTAAACAACCCTATTATTCACAATGGTTTAATTTTACTTATTTATGAGCATTGTAAAATTCTAGCGATGAAAAAAAATAAAAAGTTGTTCTTTTGATCGGTAAAGGGGAAACATAGGTTTCCTAGTGGAGAAGGGGAAAGTTCGGTTCATCCTAATCAAATGCTGGATAAATACATGAAAATTGGTAAGGACATTGAGAGGGGTGAGGATATGGGAATGTACATTTTTGAGGAGGAAGATTAAAGTGGGGATGAATCTTGAAAAAGGGATGAAGAGAAAAAGGATGAGGCCTTAGAGAAAGAGAAGGGTGAGGAGTATGATGATAAGAAGGATGAGAGGGGATATGATGAGGGATAGGAAAAGGAGATAAATGAGGGCATTGAGTAGGAAATTTATATCCAATTAAATCTTGGTGGTGACAAGCTGGAGGATGATAAGAATAGGGCATCAAGCACCCAACATGGTTCACTGAATCTCTTTAAAGAGGATGTAGATCTGATTGAGATGACTCTTGAGCCAAAGGAGGATAAGGAATCATCCTCCCATCATATTGTTTGAAATTTAAGTGAAGGGTTTTACACCATTAATCTAGTTTGTTGGTCCCATTGAGATGGGGGTAAATTAGAAAAATCAAAACTTAAACAATTAAAACCAGACTCATCGATTAACTTGGTAATATTGAGTACTGTAAATAATGAATTCACCAATTAACTCAATAACATAAGTAAGAATGCATCTCATATATCTAAATAAATAATTCACACTTAGGAACATTAGATTAACTCATATAAATCAAGATTTAACTATGTTGACACTAGATTTAACTCGACTGACACTAGATTTAACGAGGAAACCCAATTTGAGAAATATTTAAAAAATACCCTTTTGGAGTATGCTTGGTTAAGAACTCATCATGTTAAAGATTACAAACAATTTTTTTAATGGTGACCCTATTAGGGGACTTACCTCAGATCTATTAAGATCTTCACCCTCTTAGGAGTTGTCTTGTTAGAGGTCTTTAAACACTCTTTTGGAATATCACCTAGGTATAGGTTTTACAAATAGGACTGATAAATCCACTTAGTTAAAATATTTCTCTGTTACAAATACTAATAAGAAATAGTAAACTTTGATCTATAAATATGGAAGCTGCCTTTTCTTGTGTTAGATCCTTAATGCTCAATTGAATATTGGCATCTCATACTCCTTTGATCTCTTTCTCAAACTATAGATTCTCCAATCTTTGTTTCTTTATTCTGCTCGGTAAATGTTGTTTTCAGCTTCTTATTCTTCTCAATTCAATTTGTCAGCCTCTGTTCTTTGTGTATTTATCATTCTTTATATAGACATATTTTTGGCACTTAATCTCTTTAATTTTATTTTCCTTCATTTGAGCTCAGTCATTTGATCATCTTGTTCATAATTTACAACTTGGTAAACCATCTCACTTTTATGTCAGAACTTGTACTTTTCTTGGAACTCTTCAGAATTAATTTTAACCACTTGATCTTTGCCTTAGATCTTCACATTAAAATTTCCCCTTTGTAGATCTTGAAAAAAAAATTATTTAATTCATTTCAGCATCCAGCTCATCATTACTTCACATTAAATTTGATCTTATTATTATTTACTATCAGTTTCGTGTACTCAGTAAAACTTTCTTTGCAACTTGATAATTGATTTCTTTCACTGCTCGGTGGCTAACTCATCTTTGGTGCTCAGAAACTTGTGATCGACTCACATAAAATTCTACTGACTGACTCAGTCTAGCTCGATAAAGTAACTCTTTCTATTATAACTTTAACTCTATGCAGTATCTGACTTGATCAATCAATTATACCGATTTGATAACATCAAATATATAGTAGATAACAACTATATCATCAATACTTCACCATCATCTTATCTATATTTGTCACCTATTTAACTTCTCCTCTTAAGATATAGTAATATAATAAAAATCAATTAATCAATTTCTTGACATCAATGACAAAATAAAAAATAATCTAACCATTTGTATAATCATGATACTTCCTATCACTCGGTCTTCATCATCTCCATCAGATATTCATTATTTAATTAACAATCTCCCTATTTGGCATTTATGTTAACAAATATAACAATGTTATACTAATTGATGATGGCAACTCCCAAATACATAACTGTACTCCCTCTTAGTTGATATTTTTGTTTCCACTTTTATGTCTAATCTGAATCTCCCTCTTGGATAAATCTTATGTTTCTATAAAATATAATGTGAATCGCCTTTATGAGTAAATATTAGAAATTCATGCTCTGAATATCAATATATCCCTTAAGGATAAATTTCATCAATTCATTGTCTCCCTCTTTGACAACAATGCCAAAAAATACTCCTGATTCAAACTTGTTTGAGTAGTGGATTATACCTGACATGTACTTATAAATCATTACATAAAAAAATATTTTTACAACTTCAAGAATTAGCTAAAGTGTGTCATACTAACATCAATTTAAAAATAGATATTCTAATGAAATATAGAATTGATGCACCATGCCTCATGCTCTTTAATAAACATTGGATAGGGGAAGAACCCTTAATTTACCTATGAGATACTCGAAAGCATCTTTAGGTAGTGTCTTTGTAAAGATGTCATCCAATTGTTCCTTTGAATTCACATTATTCTATTGAACTCGTTCTCGCGAGTAGTGAGACTTGATAGAAATGTTCTTGGTCTTTGAATTCATAACCGGGTTATTTGATATATTAATCATACTTGTATTATCTCAACAAATAGTAACCAGATCATTGATCTACTATAGCATACCTTTAGGTAATTTCTTAATTTATACTATGTTTTCACAATTCATAGCAACAGTAGCAACATATTGAGTTATGATAGTAGACTATAAAATACAACTTTGTTTCTTGCTCAGCCATGTAACCAATCTTTCACCTACAAAGAATGTGCATCCACTAGTAATTTTTTTGCCATCAACATTTCCATCCCAATCTACATCAGTGTAGACTTGCAGATCAAAATTAGCTCCTTTTTTATACAATAAACCAAACTCTTTTGTGCCTTTCATGTATCTCAAAATTATCTTAACTATAGACTTATATGTTTCCTTTAGATTAGAAGAAAATCTTGCAACAATTCCAATAGCATGTTCTATATGAGGTCTGATGTGAAAAACATATTGCAATTTACCAATCATGGATCGGTAAAGAATATTATCCACCTCTTGTGTTTCATCCTCTTTAGACAATTTACATCCATTAACCTTAGGTTTTCCAATAGCTTTCGAATCTTCCATACCAAAATTTTTAAGAATCTCTTTGATATACTTGCCTTGGGTAATATAGATTCCTCAAGTAATTTTCTCTATCTATAGACCTAGAAAGAACTTAATCTCCCCAAATGATTTACATAAAGTGTCATTGCCTCCAAAAGTAATATCATCAACAAAAAATTCAGAAATCAGAACTTTATTATCACTGTCACATTTCAAGTAAACTGTTATATACTGAATTTGCGCCTCTGATCTCAAGCTCTCTTGGTCTTGATAATCCAGTATAACAAGGGAATCATCTCCAGGTTGTGGGACCTATGCTAACTGAGATGAGACCTCCAGGTTCTAGGCTGGTTCCTCTTGGATAATCACCTTAATTTGCTTCTAAATAGGAAAGTAAACTTTGGAGGGAAAAGGATAGAAGGAATGCATGAAAGGGAAATGACTGAAAGCAAACTACCTACTAGGTGATGCACCAAACTTAGGGCTTGGATCTCAGTATAGAGGAATGAAATTAATGGAAGAACCAGGTCAAATAAGTCACAACTCACTAGATAGG
>MU223266.1:664815-692291 GCA_018584345.1 Thuja plicata
CCTAATCGCCAAGTCGGGAGTACTTTTCACATAGGGCACTTTGATCCCCAAACTTAACGACCACCATTGGATTTTCTGAGCTTTGCATCAGACAGTTGTCCTTTAATCGCTGAAAAATTGAGCATGCCCTTAAATCATCTCGCGATCCTGCGACCTAGGGCAAAGAAATACTTAGTCGCCAAGTCGTGTGACCCAATTTACTTTGTCTGGCAATTACCCGACTGAGGGCCCGCATCCACATGCCATATGCCATCTGTCACATGGCCATTGGTTACTTTTCTGCACACTGGGACACTGAGTCACCATTCTGCTCTGGCGACAAGGCGACTGGGGACCACAAATGGCTAGTCGCGAAGTCTTGATAGATAAGCCTTAACGGCTGTATGATCCGGAGACTATGCAACTGACTGCATCCTTAACTGCTACGGTGTGACCCGATCCAGGGATCGCGCGACAAGAGACAGTCACCAAGTCTGAGAAAATTCTCTTAACTGCCAGGAAAATCCTGCGATCACCCGACTAAATGCCTGTTTAACTGTTGACTTTGACCCGATCCAGCGACAAGGCGACCAAGGGCAACCGTGAAGTCAGGAGACATTTTTTCTAACTGCTAAAACTTCATGCGACTTCACGACTGAAGGTGGGCCCCTGCTTTGTAACATGGCTCTGGCGATCACACGACTGAAGACCAAGTAGCTAAGTCAGAAGACGCTGAGGGAATATTCTAATGTGTCACCAAAATATGCGACACAAGGAAAGCGCAGAGTCAGGGAAAGAACAGGAATATTCGATCAAGGAAAAGCAATACCGCGACTGAGAAATAAGCACATGCTCTTAGTGACTTGAAAAAGTAACTGCGAAATATAACATGACAAAACTTAAGGGTTTTAATACATCGTTTAAACATGAAGACTTAGGCTTTTACAGGGATTTTAAGGGTTTAGAGTAAAGCTTGAGCTGAAGACCTGAGAAAATATGACAGAGGAAGCCAGACAAGGCAGACTAGGCCAAATTGCACAGAAATGAGAAATTTGGGTAACATAAAAATTATTTTGTCACTTGTTCTTTGAAATCCTATTTTGATTAGATAAGAGTGCAGTCTCTCATACCATGCTCGTGGTACATGTTTCAAATCATATAAAGCTTTATGTGACTTACATACCTTGTTCTTGTCTTTGTTCTCAATAAATCCTTCACGTTGCTCAATGTATACTTGTTCTTCAAGTATCCCATTAAGAAATGTAGACTTAACATCCATCTAATATACCTGGAATCCTTTGTAAGAAGCATATGTTATAACTCCTTCCAATCTAGAAACATGTGAAAAAGTCTCTCCATATTCAATTCCTTCTTCTTCACCATTAACTTTACAAACTTATATAGCTTTATTTCTGATAACTTCTCGATGCTCATTCAGTTTGTTTTTGAAAATAGATTTAGTACCAATACTGTTTATTTCTTTAGGTTCTAATTTCCATGTCTTGTTCATATAAATTTTATCATACTCTTCCTTCATTTCTTTCATCCAATCTTCATTATCTAGTGTTTCCTTAAATTTATTTTAATCAAATATTGATATCAAACATGTATTGTCTTCTACCTTTCTTCTGGTGATCACTCCAGCATCCTTATTTCTAATCATCTTGCTGGGGGAATGGTGCCTTCTCGCATACTTTGCAAAAATAGTCTTGGTAGCTCTCAGTTCTTAAATATCAACATTCAATTGTGGAACTCCTTTTACATCTTTCTCCTCTATAGGTTCTCTCGATAAGGTAATAGGGGCATCATATTGTACATCTACAAACTTCTCATAATCTTCAGGTTCCTTCTTATTATCCTCATTATTCCTTTATGCAAATTCATCAATTCTTACATTTGTATTTTCCACCATTTTGTTAGTAACCTTGTTCAAACATTTGTAGACTTTACTCCTTGTAGAATATCATAAGAATATCCCTTCTTCTCCTTTTGAATCAAACTTTCCATCTCTAGAATATTTAAGAATATATCATTTTCTCCCAAAAAAATTTAAGTAACTAACATTAGGTTTGTGTTCATACCAGATTTCATAAGGTGTCTTGTTGGTACCTTTCTTCATTTTTTCTCAGTTCAATGTATAAATAATAGTAGTCACAGATTCCCACAAAAAATTATGGGAAACTCCTTTTTCAATCATTAGTGTCCTGGCACAATCAACAGTAGATCTGTTTCTTCTCTCACAAATCACATTTTTTTGTGGTTTCATTGGTGCTAACAATTGTCTCTTAATTATATTATTAATACAAAACAATGTAAACTCATCATAAGTAAACTCACCTCCTTTGACAGATCTCAGACATTTTGATTTTCCTGTAGTTTCTTTTTCAACCCGGTCTTGTACCACTTACACATTTGTAATGCATCATATTTTTTGTTTAAAAACATTATAGACATCATTCTAGAATATTCATCGACAAATAAAATAAAATATTCATCTCCATAATAACTTTGAGTCCTCATGGGTCCACATAAACCATTATTTACTAAATCCAAAATTCCTTAAGTAACATAAGTCTTGCTTGCAAAACTAGATATAGTCATCTTACCCATCTGATAATATCTACACATAGAATTCTCTAGTTTTTATAACCTTGATAGTCCTCTTACTCTACCCTTCTTATTCACTTTGATTAAGTTGTCAAAACTAACATGACAAAACCTTTTGTGCCATAACCAAACATCTTCAACTTTAACAAATAGGCAACTCTTCATAGAAGTATCAAGATAAAATAAATTACCTTTAGATTGTTCTCGAGTAGAAATCAGATTATCCTTATCATTAAATACTTTCACCCTTTCCTATTGAAATTCTAGTCAGTGAACTGTACCGTTTAGTTGTGCAACACTCAATAGATTATACTTTAATCATTCAACCTAATAAAAATCATCACATATTGTGGTATTCAGTAGAATTGTATACAATTTTCCTTTCATAGGATATGGAGCATGATAAAAAAATAAGAGATAACCTCCATCATGATTGTCCAAGGAAATAAAATTAAGTGTGTCACTAGTCATGTGATCTGAACAACCACTATCAATAATCTATGTTTCATTCTTACTTACTTTTAAACAACTTATTTTCAATCATCACTATCAAAAGAATCATCATCACTTAGTTCTTCATTAGTAATATGACAAGATTTATTACATTTTTTTTTGTAGTCTCTGTATCTCTTGAATCTATTTTCTCTTTTGTCCTTATCTCTGTTATCTTTGTTTTCCTCATCTTTCTCTTGATAGTTATATTTAAGGTGACCAACTTTATCACAATTAAGACATTTTAAGGGTAACTTACCTCAGTATTTTCCTTTGCTTCTTTGTAGCCTTCTAGCCAATAAAGCTTCAAATTATGTTTCATTCTCATCACATTCAGTAAATAACTCTTCAAGACCTTCAGTGCAAATATAAATTTTCTCACTAGAAATACTCAAATATCCATCTCTAGTAGTAGCTTCCATAGGTTTTCCAATCTTTAAAGTAGACTTGAAAGCATATTGAATCTTAGAAGTAGTAGACAGACTATTGTCAAAATCATTTAGCTCAAATGTAGTTAACTTACCAATAGTAGCATCCAGTAAAACATTCATCCGGGGTATAAATCTTACCTCTTGTATAGTAGATACACGAATATCATAACTCGGTACTAGGGTTCTCAAGAAGTTGCTTGTAACATCATCCTCTGCTATGATCGCACAAACTCCTCTGATAGAATTAACAGTCTCCTTAAGTCTTGCACTATACTGTATTATGTTATCTCCTTCCTTCATCCTCATAGAGTCAAATTTTTCTCTTAAGCTTTCTTCTTTATCCTTCTGAACATACTGATCTCCACCATAGGTCAAAATAATATTATCCCACATTTATTTCAAAGTTATGCAGTCATCAAGCTCATCATATTACTTGTTAGTAAGTGTAGAAGAAATCTCAATCATAACTTGCATGTGTTCCTATTTTTTTCTTTTCTCACTAATAGTCATATGTGTAGTAGTAGGTGCTACATAGTCATTATAAAGAAAGAGAATTCCATACTCTCCTACTATAGAGACATGCAACCTCATTCTAGTTTTCCATGTAGAGAAATGATCCCTATTCAGATTTGGTGCTTCCCGCTTATACATCTTTAGATCTTGAATCAAGTCCTTATCTTATCACTTCAGAGTAGCTTATCTCTAATACCAATCATTATTCCCACTGAAAGGGGGGTTGAACCAGACAAATCAAAACTAAACACAGTGATTCACTCGGTAGTACTGAATACAGTCAATAACCAATTCACCAAATAACTCAATAACATAAAAAGAAACACATCTCATTAATGTAAACAAATCATTCAAACTTAGAAACATCAGATAAACTCATATAACCCCACATTTAACTATGTTGATGTCAGATCTAACTAGGTTAACTCAAAATTTAATGAGGAAACCCAATTTGGGAAAAACCTCGGTTGTAATTGTAAACCACAATAAAAATATACCCTTCTGAAGTACGCTTTGTTGAGAACTTATCATGTTAAAGATTACAAACACATTTGATAAATGTGACCCTATTAGGGTATTTACCTCATATTTGTTAATATTTTTACCCGGTTAGGAGTGGCCTTGTTAGAGGTCTTTAAACAATCTTTTGGAATATCACCTAAGTCTAGTTTTTACAAATAGGAATGTTAAATCCACTCGGTTAAGAGATTTCTCTATTACAAATATTAATAAACAACAATAAACTTTGATATGTAAATGTAGAAACTACCTTTTCTTGTGTAAGATCCTTTATGCTCAATTGAGTAGTGGCATCACATACTTGGAATTGATCCCTTTCTTATACTGTATATTCTTCAAACTTTGTTTCTCTGTTCTGCTCAGTAAATTGTTGTTCTTTAGCTTCTTCTTCTTGTCTATTCAATTCGCTAGCCTCTGTTCTTTGTATATTTCTCATTCTTTATATAGACATAATTTTTCTTCTTAATCTCCTTAATTTTATTTTCCTTTATTTTCACTTATTCATTCAATCATCTTCTTCATAATTTACAACTCGGTAAACCATCTCACTTTTACCTTGGAACTTGGAATTTTCTTGGAACTCTTCACAATTCATTTTAATAGCTTGATCTTTTTCTTAGATGTTCATATTGGATTTTCCCATTCATAGATCTTGTAACAAAATTCATTTAGTTCATTTCCTCATCAAACTCATCATCACTTCACACTTAATTTTATCTTATCATCATTTATTAGCGGTATCCTGTACTCAATATTGCTTTGCAACTCAGTAACCAACTTCATTCACTATTCAGTGTCTAACTCATCTTTGGGGCTTGGTAACTTGTGACTGACTCACATAACATTGTACCCACTGACTTAGTTTATCTCGGTAAAGTAACTCTTTCAGTCATAACTTTAACTTGTTGCAGCTTTTGACTTGATTGAATCAATTGTACTGCTTTGATAACATCAAATATATAGTAGAAAACAACTATATCATCATTACTCCTTCATTGTCTGATCTTTATTTTTCACCCATTTAACTTCTCCTCTTAAGATACGGTAACATAATAAAAATCAATTACTCAATTTCTTGACATCAACGACAAAACGACAATGAATATAACTATTTCTACAACCATGATACTTGGAATCACTCGGTCTTCATCATCTCTATCAGATATTCATCAATTAATCAACATGGTGAACTACAAGGACTCCATGGAAACAGACAACTAGCCATCGTGGAAGGGCTCTCCTTCCTTGGTGAATTTGAATTCAAAGCACCCACATTCTTTTGAGGATTTTAAAATCTAGTTGGCTATTTCTCTTTCAAAAAATTCTTTGAAGTATGATAGCTAGGTCTTCTAGCAAATTAAGTATTTGGTGATCACGAACTAGAATCGGAAAGAAAAGATTGAAAATATGGATGGGGACGATAATAATAAGAAGGAAAGGGTAGAAAACTTGGAGAAAATTTTTACTGAGATGGCCAAGAAGGTGGATAACAAGACTAAAATGATGAGGAAAACCCTCTTAGTTTACCATGAGGGTATGGTAACTTGGGCCAAAATCATAGACGCCCTCAATACCTATCTCGGAGGGAATGACCCCTCAAAATCTATTATGAATTTGGATAAGGTTTCTGATGATAATGATGCCATGCGTCCTAGTCTGGGAAATCGCACTAGGGGGAGCCTAAAGAAGGAAACTTTTGTTTTGAACAATGTCTTAGTTCTACGAGAGACACTAAAGAAAATGCTTGAAATTGGGGAAGAGATAGGAAAAATCATCGAGGATATGTTGTAGATGGCTTTTGATTTTTTGTTTTGGGCTGGGTGTTTCTAGGGGTTGTGTTGTTTTTTGGGCTTGCTGTGTTCGAGGTTGATGTTGGATTTTTTTTGGGCGTCTGTGTTTTTTGTGCTCTAGTTTGTTTCAGGGTTTTAATGCTTTATCTTTATTTCTGTTGTGAGGGGTTGTCGGGCACCTTCAAAACCTGATTTTGATTTAATGAAAATAATAGACAACCAAACTCTTATAATTTAGGTCTTTCTACCCATCCAGAAAATAGCTAGTAATAATTGATAGTTCAATCGAAGTATTTGGTCATCTTCTTGTACAAAGGGCAGGGGATAAAATTCATATGAAAACTGCATATTGAAATATTGTTATTGATAAAATGAATAAAGAACAATTCGAAAATTTATTCAAAGAGAGAATACGATATCTAGTTGAAATTGATAGCTTGAAGAAAGAAAAAATTAGGTATAAAGACAAGTTGTAATATTATTCATCATAGAAGCAAGTTATAGATTTTGACAAGAAAGTACATGAAAAGAGTGTAGTAATTGATTACTAGAAAGATACATAAGAGAAATTGAAAAAGAAGAATGCACAATTTTTCAACAAAGTAAAAACTATGAAATAAGATTTTAAGGATATTTGAAAGAGGATTTCCCATGTTGATAAATCCTAGGTCATTCATATCGGGACGAATAAGGCGATTGATGAACATAATAGGCTTTAGGGTAGATTATAGACTAAAAAGGAATAAATGTAGGATAAAGAACCTCTTAATGTAGAGACCCTAGAGAGGTTAGATTGATTGATTAAGAAACATAACAAATTTCATTAGTAGCATATTGATGATATAGATGATTTCAATCTAAAAAGGGTGGCTGAATTTAATTTATTTTTAAATAGTGGTGGTAGTTTAACAAGGCAGGATAAATGGATAAATGAAAAAAAAAAATGATTGTCTAAAGCATTGGAGGATATTAATAATGAATAGATAATGATAGAAAAGGTTTGTGTCTTGATGATTGAAATTTACTCTCTTGACTAAATCACGAGGTATTTTTCTTATGAATGTGGATACATATCTTAATAACACATATATTGATCAACTTGTAGAAGTGAATCTTTTAATTAATTGGGTGGTATAAATATGGAGATAGAATGGTGTAACACTCCATAATTTATAATGCCTTTCGAGACCTAATAATGTCATGGCAGTCTACTAGAGAATTGAAGATAGTGGGTGTCAACTAGTTCTCTTATTTCTGTTATTATTCTCTTGTCTTATATGGTACATTTTATTTGACTTGTTACATCATTCAATTATATTATTTATGTTTGTAATAGAAATATTATGTAATAAATGAATTGGTGTGTCTTTTGATGTTCACGTAGGAATGGTTTGAATAATTTTGAATGGAAAATGTTGGAAGGTCTTTTTCTCTCCATATTTCGTATAAGAACATAATCAAAACTATCGTAGGGGTTCATTCGAAGAAGGATTTTATTTTCTTGGGAGAAGGCATACATTGTAAAAACCTTTTTGAATCAAAACAATGGAACAAAAGGATTAACATGGAGCCTGAGTTCTCGTTTCAATTGTTTTGTCATGGTAATTGATAAGTATTATCTGGTTGTATCCAATTTGATATATTTTTTGTTATATAAATTAGTATATATCAAGTATATTTTTGGTTTATCAAAACAAATTCATGTTTTGTGTGGTTTATCATATTAGTTTCTACAAGTCAGGTTAAATTCATTTAAATAAGTCACAGTGACTTGAAAGTTTTATTTGGATTAAAAAGAAGAACCTAGTAATGAAATTCCTTGCACGTTTATGCAAGTCGTAAGCAAAAAAGTGTTCAAACAACTTGGAATATAACCAATAGGAGGACACATATAATTTTATATTTTGACTCCATTACCTAGTTGAAAAAATGACATTGATTGTTTTGTCCACAAAATAATGACATGCACAATTTTACCTACACATCTTGATTTTCCATTTGCAGAAGTAGGAGTTAGAGTTGTATTTGAACTATCTATTTCAATCCGCATGTCAATGTAAAATAGATTGAGAGGGGATGATTTAATTGAAAGAATTGTTTAACATAAAATCTACAAATCTATATGAGTTTTTCCATCTGCGTAATTTTCATCTATTGATTCTAGAGAGTAAATAATTATTGGTGATAATAGTACACCCACCTAGACATATCAAAGCTTAAAGAGTAGAAGATATCAACTTATTGAACAGATGCTTCTTCTTGGTCAAATCAGTTATATAACCTAATAATAAAACTTGTATATTCTTAAAGTTTTATATTCATTCTATTATACAATAAAATTTTAGTGACTATGCCACTTTTATCAAGGAAATAATTGAAAGGCAATATGTTAACAAAGTATATGGAAAATTATATATTCATGTTTTTCTTAAATGCTTATAAAGTTTTATTTTTATTTTTATGGAGAACGTCTGTGTTTTAAGTAATGAAACATTTATCTATGACTTGGTGTAACTTGCTCCTATTTAAAATACAGGACGACCATATTACAGAAAATAATTTATTCTGCGAAAATGCCTAAAGTTGTGGCACATTTGTCTTCGAATTTGAATATGATTCCAACAATGCTTGCCTCAAACAAATTTGTGGAAACACCTTTCCCGTTGACGAGGATTATAAGCACAAGTATTAATTATTTAGATGTCAACATCTATTTGAAACGGCGACATGTTTCACCTTTTTAATACAGTTATTGGGACTTTCTTGCATGCGAATGTTATGCTTATATCATCTGGAGGTGAAAAGTTCAAGCTCTATAAATTCCCAATTCTGGTAAGTTAATGTGGACTGTACCTCCTTGAAACGCCTCTTGAAATAGCAACGTTTTGAGTAAAATAATGATGTCTTATATAATAAAAAAGAAGAGATAGTGGGAGGCAGCATGGATATCGATGTATTTTTATAGTAATATTTTGTCGAGAGTGAGGGTACTGTTTCACGTGGGACATCCGCAGATTATGGGGCTAGTGACCATTCAGTGCAAAACGGGGGATACAATTTGCATTTGTGCAGAACAATATTTGCCTCGTATTCGATTCCATGTCACAATTGTTCGCCCAAGTCAAGTTAATGGTAGGTGTTATTTTCTATCACTTCTTGGCCAGGTCCGCGGATAGATAGAGGACATGGACTAGTATAATGCTATTAAGGGTTCCGAGAGCAACGCCAAGCACTGCGATTCGGCTTAATCCAGGATCGAAGAAGAAGGAGCGATCAAGGTACCATCACTTTGTTTCATTTACACATTATCGATTAAAGCAGCTTATTAGCAGATCTGGTTAATTATTTTGGAGGCCGTCTGTTTATTACCAGTTGGATGGGGCGAGGAAAGGTACAACTGAAGAGGATTGAGAACTGCATAAATCGGCAGGTGACATTCTCAAAGCGTAGAGGAGGGCTGGTGAAGAAGGCCCACGAATTGTCTGTGCTGTGCGAGGCGGAAGTGGCTCTCATCATATTTTCCAGCAGCGGGAAACTCTTTGAGTATGGCAGTCACAGGTATGTACATATACCAGGATAAAATATCGATAGTCAGCCTTAAATGTGATGTTCACGTTTTTATTACTAAAGAAAGGCAGCGTGATCTTAAAATTTTGGATTGAATTGAATGAGCTGAGTTTGATTTGTAAGATTAAAGTGTCCCTTACCTATTACAGAGATTAAAATGTTTTTGTTATGATTGAGGCCGAAATGTTGAATTTCTCTGTGACATTGAGGAATGTGAAAATAATCCAAGAAAACTTCAGATATGGGAGAGGATAGAGGAAAATGAGCATATATGAATTATGAGAGGATAGAGTTATCAATGCTACATACATACACACAGTTGACCATCGGAAAAGACAATACGGCTATCATATAACACAAGAAATGAACGCATTCCCTAAAATCTGGAAAGGATCACAAAGGTGTTTTTGAACAATACAATGTTGGATTCATCTCCTTTGTCGTGTAGAAATGACGTAACAATGCATTGTTTGATTCATCTCCTCCGTATTGTTAAAAAGACCAAGAGTCGTAGGTGACTATTCAGACTACAATTTACCTTATGTTAGTTGAGATTTTTGCTACATAACTTTCTAATATTATTTGCTCAATAAGTGGCAATCTAGATCAATAGTTGAGTCAGGTGTGATGAGTTTTCTACACCAACTCAGTCATTATTTTGGAAGGCACGGCTAGCTTCTTATGATTAAAATGAGCAAAACTAAAACCTTGTATGCTTTTAACTAGAAAGCAAATATGGAAGTGAACTTTTAACAAGAAAGTTTTCAAAGGTAATTTCAGTTATAGAAACAAACCATCAAAACACAAAGTTTCTTCAGAAATATAAAAACCTACCAACTGTCAACTATTTGTTGTTTTATCTCACACAATGTTGGCCATCAAACAACAATTCATAACTCATATCTGTAAACCATTTCTAATACACATATAATTGATAACACCCTAAAACAATGCCTTCAACATAAGAAGAATGAACCACCTATAAATTGCAGCGCATAGTTCACAATTTGTAGGGCTTTCTCTTAGATGCTATTATATTAAAATCTTACAAAAAGGTATTTTCTATTTCCCCTATCCAACCCTTAACACTACAAAAGAATATGGCAATAAATAAGTATCAAGTATGTAACTGACTTAGCTAACTGACGGTTTCTTGAAGATAACCACCGCAGAGATCAGTTAAAGTTTTGACATAAAAGCATAAAGAAAGATGGCCCTCTAGAGCCTATAGTTTTGAATTGACAATTAAAAAAGAAATTAAACCATTGTAGAGCTAATTATCGCCACAAGTTCCTTTTCCTTGATCCTCTAGGCTTCAATTCCTTGGTTCACATGGGCCACCTGTCCTTTTGCATATGTCACCTAAGTTTGAGCTTCTTGTTCCTGAACTCTTTTTTGGTAAAGCTTATACTTATTAACAACCTCAAACAATGTCCTTGATTGGACTTTACCCGTTATGCTTAGTTTCACCTCATGTTTCACCATTTTCATTATACCTTAACAATTTTGGGGTGAAGTTATTTTGCTTCTTGTTTAAAACTAGGAACATTATTTGTCAAGTACCTCAAATTATCTATTGCCACCTCCTTTATCTTTTTTTTCTGAAAGACCTTGCTGTATATTTTTATCTAAATTTGCAGGTTACCATGGCATCACTTAACAAATTTGCATTCCCTTCCTTAAATATCTTGATCTCTAGCAGCGTGAAATTGGATACCTAGTTCTTAGCATTGTGTGGGAATTGAGCAAGGGCCTTCCATATGTATTTCTCTAATTCTTCATGAATTGTAACTGTCCAGATTAGTGCATCTATCCATGTCATAAACTCAGAATCAATGAGCTTTCTTAGTATCTCTTCTCCTATTGGAGTTGTAGGGGACATATTGTCAACTTTTTAGAGTTCAAACAAAACCACTAGTAGATTCCCATATTCCCCTTTCAGAGCTTGCAAATCACTCCTCTATTTCTCTGACTTCTCAATAAGAAGTGAGTATATTTTCATGCGCCGCCTGTATAAAGAATATGATATCCATCATGAGTTCCCGCACCCATTTATCCACTAGTAAAGCTAAATTTTGGGTTTTGTTTCTTTAATTTACTAAACTCTAGCCCATCAATATGATTTAGAATGCTCGTTCAAATCTTCCAAATCCCTTATGCAAAATAGATCAAATGAAAGTGACTAGAGAGTTTACTTGTCTTTCTAGTTCTAGATTCTTTTGTTCTTCCCTTTTTTGCCTTCTAAGCTAGAGCTTCACCAAAGGTATTGGGATGGTAAATGTATGCTTATGAGGTGTCCTAACCCATGTCAATTTTGTTGAAGGTAAAGTATCTATTTGTGTGTTCATGTTCATTCTTCTCACTAATAGCATCTGTAATCTCTAGGAATATTTGGTCGATAACCTAGAGTATTACTTCCCTAGACACCTTTTTGTCTCTATTCAATTTATAGGTTGTCTACAATAATTCTTTCACTGGATCTAGCTTTGCTTCAATCATAGGTATATACCTCTTTTTTCTTTTCAATGTGTTTCTTGACCAAAGGAGATGAGGTAGACGGTGTAGAATTAAGAACATTAATAATGGCATTTCTCGGTTGGGGATTGTTAAACTGACTGAGCCAAGGCTCATTGAGAGCATCACATTAAATATAATTTGTAATAATATCCACCAATTGATTGAAGATGAAAGTGACACTCTCTTGAGTACCACTATCGGTAGAGGGAAAACTATGAATTGAATGGGAAGCTGGATTAGGGTCCTTTTTACTAGTACCTTTCTTCAGAGAGAATAAGGTGCGTACCTCATATTTTGAATTTAATTTTGGTTGCTTCTCTAGTTCCCCACATCACCACCTAACTTGGAAGTTCCTTGTGAGGGCATAGAAATGGACTGGCAGGAGTATTAGTAGGATAAAGAGTTTTTTTATTCACTTTGTTTAGTACTTTTAGAACCATTAGGAGTTAAAGAACTAGCATATTCTCTAATTTTCTTCTCAGCCCATTTCTTGGCTCCTTTTACCATATAGATAGTTCTCTTCTCAACATACATATCTTTTATATTCTTGTACCCCCTATCAATGAAATTTGAACCATCATAAACTAATTCATCTAGTATGGGAAATGATAACTCAAAATTATTAACATGTTTGAAGGTCATCCCCGTAAGATGTCTTTTGAGTACTTCTCTCATATCTTCATAGTCTTCCCAATAATATTCAATATGGGATTGATGTAGGTAGGATTTAACCTCCATGAAAATTATTATGCAGACAGATTTTAGTATCAAAGGAAACCCTCAAAGGCATACAATGAAATTTATGCTTGGAAACAAGATTTTGTGTGGTGGTCACAACATCAAAACTCTTACAACTAAATAGAGACAGGGACAGAATGAAAGAATACCCTTTCTTCTTTATCTTGGTAACATACTTTCAATTGATCCTTTTCATCTGTCTACAAATATCTAGGAGTAAGAAATAATTAGACACATACATATGCAGCTTGTAGGGGCCATGCTTGAACCCTCCAATCCTAAGATAAGAAAAAATTTCAAATTGGATGAAAAAATTGTGGGAGATTTTCTCCTCTCTAGTGATGCCTCAAATTTTTAGATTATTGTCCAGAGGAAACAATCATTAACATCATAATATTCACTCATTCTAACCTACTTATGCAATTAAGGATAAGTCTCAAAGAGCAACAAGTTCAGAATTAGAGAATCTAGGATTCTAGGACCTGACCAAGTAGCTTGGGTTTCTGCCATTACATAAGTTAGCAAAGAGCACATGTGGAAAGCATTTGCAAACCTGAAACAAGTTAATTTATTCTGCAGTTGTTGGCTGATTATTTCACTCTAGTCGATATATTTTTTATCATCATAGATAATTATGATAAATTTGTACATCCAACCCATAAATTCTTTAGTTATCTGGTTACCAACAAGATGGTTTAATAAAAAAATATTATCCTCAATTTATTTAACAAAGAGATCTTTTTTCAGAAATCAAGGAGTTGAGATTACCCCTTGCACTTTACTTAAAACCAAGCTATACCTATCATATTCAAACACCAATCTTCTTTATCCTGAATTCAGCCTATCCATTTCCTTGAGGATAATTTTAGAAAAAAGAAAACGTACTAGCATTATCAGCTATAAAATTTTAATGGACTCCTAATCTATCTAAGACATTTTATTTAAGAAAATAAATCACTACCTTTGATGTGGTAGTTTTCAAAGGAGTTTCTTCTATCCAATTGGTAAAATAGTCAGTACTATTTAGAATATGGGTGTCCTATAGTAGAACAAGGATTATTTGGTCAATTAAATCTTACCTCCATTATTCAAATGGCTCAACAATCACTATCGGCATGAGTGTGAAAACTTCTTATTGGGGTATACTAGAAAACCTTCCATAGTTATCACATTTAGATACCCAATCATAAGCATCCAAGAAGATGTTGGGCCATTAAAATTTTTGATGAAGTATTTTATATTTTTTAGCAGAGGGAGAGAAATGGCCGCCACAAGAATCATCATGAAATGCTTTAAGCAACTTCTTTTATTTTTATTTATCTACACACCTCAAGAAGATTCCATATGCTCTTATTTTGTATCTAGACCTCCCATATCAGATACTTGTTGGTTTTCAACATTAAAGTCCTACTTTATTTACTAGATAAGTGTGGAGGGAAATATCCACATGTGAGTAGGTAGGAGACATACGAGAACATGTCATTGGTAGCATAAGTGAATAAGACTAGTGTTAGATCCTCCTTAACTTCAAGTTTTCTTTCAATAAAATAGAAAGAAAATAAGGAAGGGAAATGTTAACTTTAAATTTTTCAAAGGTTAGATTAGCATTTATAAAAAAACCCATCAGAACACAATATTTCTTTAGAAATATAAAAAGATACTGACTACCATCTATTTACTATTTAATGTTACACAAAGTTTACGATTAAACAAAAATTCATAACTCATATTCATAAACCATTTCCAATACACATATAACTGATAATATCCTATAGAAACACATTGAATATAAGAAGAATGAGCCATCTATAAAGTGCAACACAGTTCACAATTTATAGGTTTTGTTTCAGATGCTATTCTATTAAAATATTCCAAAAATAATAGGTTTTTCTCTGTCAAACCCTTTACACCAAAAAAATTTAGCAATAAATAAGAATCAAGTAGGTAACTGACTTTAGTAACTGGCGATCTATGGAATATAGCAACCCCAAAGCTCCATTAAAGTTTCAATATAAAAGCATAAAAAAAGATGGACCTCTAGAGCCTATAATTTTGAATTAAGAATTTAAAAAGTAATAAAACTATTTTAGAAGATAATCTATCACCACCGGCTCCTTTTCCTCTATCCTATAGGCTTCAATTCCTTGTTTTACACATACCACTTGTCCTTATGCATCTATCACCTTAGCTTGAGCCTCTTATTTTTGTACTCTTGTTCTGTAAAGCATGTACCTCGTGACAACCTAAGACAATATCCTAGATTAGGACTTACTTGTTATGCTTACTTTTACCTTATGCTTTGTCATTTTTTTTTTCCACCTCAATGAATTTAGGGTGAAGTTCTTGTGCTTCTTCTTTAAAACTTGGAACATTATCTTCGAAGTGAAAAAAATAATTTTTTCCTCGTTTATCTTCCTGTTTGAAAGACCTTTCTAAATTTTATCTCTAAATTTAAATATTACCATGGTACTCCTTAATTTTTCATTCCCTTCCTCAAATATCTCAATCTCCTACTCATGAAATGAGATACTAAGTTCTCAACATCATGATGGAATTGTGCTAGGAATGCCTTATGTATTTCGTTGATTGTTCATGAACTATAACTTTCCACTCTAATGCATCTATCCATGTCAGAAACTAAAAATCAACATGCTTACTTAGTATCCCTTCCCCCATTTTAGTTGCAGGGGACATATTAGGAATTTCTTGGAATTCAAACAAAACCACTAGTAGACTCCCCTATTCCCCTTTTAGGGCTTGAATATCACTCCTCCATTTCTCTAACTTCTCAATGATCTGATAGGAGATTATCATGTCATCTTGGATAAATAACAGGGAATCCATCACGAGTTTCTCTACCAATTTTTCCACCACTAAAGAAACATTCTGATTTATTTTGATTTTCCTTAATTTAAAAAAAAAAACTAGACCATCAATCTGAAGAAGCTTGCTTCACTCAAATCATACATCTTCATCCTATAGAATAGATCAAATGAAAGGCCTAGAGAGTTTACCTGTCTTATAAGTTCCTGATTATTTTTTTCTTCATTTTTTACCCTACGAGTCATAGCTTCAAAATAGGTAGTGGCATAGTTAACGTCCCCTTCTTAATTGGGTGAACCCATGTCAATACTTCAAAATGGAAAATGACTAAATGCGACTCCATATTTATTCTTGTCACCAATAGCATCTATAATCTCTAGGAATGTCTTGTTGGTGAGCGTGTCTATTACTACTATGGACATTCTCCTAGCATTCTTTGGTTGACAACTTCGATACAAAAATTTGGTGGTAGGATCTACCTCTACTTAAGTCATGTACATATACCTCTTTTTATTTTCACCAACTTCCTTAACCCAAGGGGAATAGGTAGATGCCATGAATTCAAGAGAATTCATAATTAAATTTTTCTATGGGGATTGTTAAACTGAGTGAGGCGAGGAGCACTAAGAACAAAGAATTTGGTATTATAAAAAATTAAATTGGTAATACCATCTCCACTAGTTTGATGGAAGATGAGAGTATCACTCCCTTGAGTACCACTACCAGTAAATGGAAAATTAAGAATAGAAAAGGAAGGTGGAGTAGGGACCATTTTATAGGTACCTTTCTTGAGAGAGAATAAGGTTCTTACCTTGCATTTTGATTTTAATTTATTCATCTTCTCTGTTTCCTCACCATCACCACATGACTAGAAAGTTTCTTTTGAGGGAGAAGAAAATTGAGTTGCAGGAGAATTGGTAGGGTTTATAATTTATGATGCACTTTGTTAAGTTCTTGTAGAAACCTTAGGAGTTGAAGGACCGACGCATTCTCTAGTTTTATTATCATTACAGGTCTTTGCTCTTTCTACAACAAGGATAGTTCTCTTCCCTATTATGTGAGGTGAACAACTATATGGTGGATAGAGAAATATTCTTGTATGCCACATCAATCATATCTGAATCATTATGAACCAATTTTTCTAGCATGAGAAATGATAAATCAAACCCATCAACCTATTCTGAGGTCATCATCTTAAGATTCATTTTATATACTTCTCTCATATTTGTGTAGTCTGCCTAGTAATATTATATCATAGAGATTGATGCATGCAGGAATTACATCAATGAAAAGTATTATACACATAAATTTTACTACCAAAGGTAACCCTCTGGGGTATAAACTAAAATTTATGCTTAGAAGGGAGTTTTTTTTACTGTGGTGATAGCCTCATAAGTCTTACAAGTAAAAATAGATAGGGACACAAGGAAAGAATACCCTTTCTTCTTTATATTGGTAACATACTTAGTATTTACTCATTTATCTATAAATCTCCATGAGTAGAAAATAATTAGACACCTACTTGCACAGCTTGTAGTTGCCCTTCTCAAAACTAAAAATCTCAAGATAAGAAAAACTATCAAATTGGATGAAAAATATAGCATAGGGCATGATAAGGTCAACAATTGTGGGGGCGATTATTCTCTCTGGTGACCCTAGAAATGTGTTAATCATTATCCACCGGAAATAACTGTTTACATCATCAAATTAACCCATTCCACCTTGCTTCTATAGTTGAGGGTAAGTCTCGAAGCCCCACAGGTTCTTAGTCTGGGAATCCAGAGTTGTGAGACTTGGCCAATTAGCTTTGATTACTGCCATTACATAATTTAGTAAAATGAGCATGTGGGAAGCACTTGTCCACCTAAAATATGTTAATTTCTCATGCAATTGTTGACTAGTTATTTCTCCCTAGTTAACATATCGGTTATCACTATAGATAATTATGATAAATTTATACACCCACCCAACAAATTCTTTCATTTTCTAGTTACGAACAAGATGGTGTAACAAAAAATATTAAATCCTAAATTTCTTCAACAAACAACTCCTTTTATAGAATTGACGGGACCTGAAATTTCCCCTTGCACTTTACTTTAAACAAGGCTATAGAAATTGTATTCAAACAACAATCTTCTTTATTTTTAAATTTCTCTAAAGCTTTATTGATAGATACATTCACAAATACCATTCGTTTTTGTAATCTTAGGGTACAAACTACAATTTTGGAATCAATTTTGCAAGTAACCATCCTATCAAAAGCTTGGATTTCATGAGACTTGGAGTGTTAATGATTCACATAGGTGAAAGCTAATTATTCATAGTTAATTGATTTGTGAAAACTGGAAACTTCCAAATGATTACTATTAACATTTTTTACAAGGGGTGAGCCATATTTTTCCCTATACCTACCAATAATCTTCTAGACATGTTCATAACTCAAATTTGTATTAGAAATCACACCTAAACCCTTATATAATACAACAAACGTTATGAGAATGAGGGCTTTTGATGGCAGGTACAAAGAATAAACAATGTAGTTTTCTAACATCCAGATTGGCCAAGTATAAAAGTGCAAAATATGAATAGAGAGATTTCTGGGAAAACTCATCAAGGGGATAAATATTATTATCTTAATTCCAGTAACAAACTAAGAAAAACATTGATGCGGCCTCCAACGGTAATCTAGGGAATGCTAGTTTTGGGGGAATTATTTAGAATTTAGCTAAATGTTGTCTGACTATGGTGGGTGGTCCCCTAGGTGTTCAATCTAGTCATTATGTCAAGGCTATGGGGGTCTAGAAAGCTCTATCAATTGACAAAGATTTAAATTATGATAAGTTATGGTTGGAAGCAGATTCGATGAACATACTTAAATGTCTAGATTGTTCTCATAAGCCATATTGGAATATTGATACTATGATCAATAAAGCTCATGACATCATTAAATATTTTAAAAGTACCGTCATAAACATGCCTATCAATAAATCAATGCTTCCGTAGATACGCTTGAAAATTATGGGGTGTACTTTGATAAAATGATTACTTGGAAAGGGGAAAATTTGTTTTTGATTTAAAAAGCAGCCAAAACTGGGGGACTGACCCGAACAGAAATAGCCAGCACAAGGAGTGCTGACAACCAGCAAAAAACACACACAACAGACCCTCAGCCTATGCCAATTTTAAAAACCAAAAACCACAAAAGAAAATCAATAGGCCCCAACTCCAACACGGAGCTAGTAACCAGCCTGGAAGTCCTAACAGGCCCCAACCTCACCATGAGGTTTTTAACTAGCCTATGGTAATAAGTATCAGTAAAGTTAGCATTAACAGTAACAAATGGTAAACCATCATTACAAAAACTAGAGTGTAACAGTAGTTCGAACAGGCCCACATCGCCCAACCAAAAAGTCCAGGCAAAAAAATTAACCATAAACAAAGGAAAAGGAAACTACTTGGGGTTACCTTCCCCTCCATTCAAAAAGAGCTTAAGCCATTCATCCATGAGGAACTGGTACATTTCTTCATCCTTTCGCTCTCCTCCCGAATTCACTTTCTCCATATGAAGGATTTGGAGCGTAGTAGTAGCCGCATGCATGACCTTCACAACAAAGTATGTGATCCCATTAAAGCCTTCCCTGAGATTTTTTATTTCTAGCCTCATATCCTTTATCTTGTCCTTAGGGTCAAAAAGCAAGAGGGGCTCCTGAGGTCCTCTAGTTTTATGAGGAGTGTCACTCATAGCATCAGCTATTTTCTCATCTGCCTTATTGGAGTCCTTCGGGGATGTATTAGGATTTTTGTGATCATTGATATCCTTGGTGTTATCATTTTTCTCCTCGGGGCTAAGGGGCTGGGTAGTTAGGAGTGGTGAGTTCACTTTCTTCTCCTCAAAGAGTTTTTTCTTCAAAAGGTCAAAGGCGGAGAGACAAAAACTGGCAGAGACTTGAGAGTCATGAATTTTCTCAGTCCCATCCACAATAGTGCTTTTCTTATTTTTTTCCCTATCTCTCTCCTCAACCTTAACTTTCTTCCCCACTTTAGCTTTCCCCCTGGTGACCTGCTTAATTTCTTCTTCCTCCTCCAAATCTTCTTCCTCTTCATCCTCATCGGGGCAGCTCTTTCTCACAGCTTTTTGCTTGTATCTGGTTTTGGTGGCGATTCTATTAGATCTTTGCCTACTATCATTTTCCTCCTCCTCTCCTTCAGAATCAATGGTGATTTGGTCACCGTCAGCAGAGCCAATCTTATCCTTCTTGGATGCAGGGGTTTTGGAAGAAGTTGTGGGGTTAGAAAGAGTAACCTATAGCTCATTAGGATTATCAGGATACATCATAAAATTATGAAGAGTAACAGTCCTAGGCAAACAGAGGGCTAGATAGAAATTGTATAGGCATAGCATTAAACCCTGATGGAGAATACAATAATTCTACCTGGATTTCATTTTTTCTCTGACTTCCATAATAGAAGCTTCCATCGAATGGAGCAAAAAAACAGGAAAGGAGATGGAATTATTGTAGTAGAAGTGGTTAAGGAGTGGGAAATGGTAGTTGTAATAGGTGCCAAAGTGGCCTTCGAGAGTGATATACTTCATCAAAACAAGGCACATTTCATTCCACGGGTCGGGCAGCGCCATTCTATTGAAACCTCCCTGAAATCATTTGGGAATCTCCATTTTTTTGAAGAATCTTTTCATATGGGTGTCATCTTGGATTTTGGTGATCTTATTCCATTTTCTCCCCTCTGTTGAGAGACCCCTGGCATGTGCAATAACCTCCTCATTAATCTCAAAAGTAATTCCATTTATCATGACTTTGTGCTCATCCCAAGTTTTTACCAACTGCAGAGAGACCAATTCGTCACTGCCACCCATAGCCTTCATGAACAGGTAGAAACCACCCTCCTTTAGGTAGTTGAGAACATATGAATTTTTTATTAATTCATCCTCGATCCTAGCGGGTTCCACCTGCACCATATCCTGCCCATCTTCAAGCTATATTTAGGAAAGTCTTCCTCCTTGGTCTCAATCGACATCCCACCTTTCACTCCTCTATTCAACACAAACCTCACCAGAGAAAAGAAAGAAACCCAACAAATGTAGAAGGTTTTTCTCCAGACAAAAAACCAGGTGGTTTTATTGTCCGCCTCCTTGCAGAGTTGGCCCATACAATTCACGTGGTTGGCCGGGATAAAAGAATAAACTTTGCAAGCTGAGAAATGATAATGCCATAAAGGCTTAATGTAACCATTAATCACATCAGTCATGTCAATCTTTCCCTTTCATGTGTCTTTCTCCATGTCCTCTTTAAATTTTAAAAAGCCCATACTTTTTCAAAAAATAGCATTGATAGCCTATCTTTTCAGCTAGCAATAATTAATTGAACTGAATCCCGTATCTCTTTTAAATTTTGAATTGATGTGGAACCTCGTGAACTTGCTTGCCACCTTTCTCGACTAATCAAAATCAGCCTTGTTATTCATCATTAAAATTACTTTCTTTTTCCACAAGCGAAATAACATGCTTGGGTAGAGTTTCTAAATTTCTCCAACATCTTAAGCCATTCTTAGTAAGACCCATGGTCGCCAGCATGTCAGCCACCGCATTACCTTCTCAGTAAATGTGCTGAAGGTTGAAATCATCAAACTTGGGGAGCAGAAAATAGATGTCCTACAACACATTTTCCAGAATCTAGCCAGTAGTAAAGTTCCCTTTAACCAGCTCAATCACAATTTTAAAGTCACCTTCTATGCTTAATATTTTAATCCCAATATCAGACGCCACCTTTAAACCCCAAAGGAGAGTAGACATCTCAGCCAAATTATTAGACCCCTTCCCCAGGTGGACCACATAGGCCAGGATCAAGCGACCTTTTTTATCTCTAAGAATACCTCCACCCGCAGCAAAACCATTGAAGGTAGCGCCATAAAAGTTCAGCTTGGTTATGTTTTCCTCTGGGGGTGACCATTTAGTGTTTAGTCTAGTCAGAATTTTAGAATAGTCTGTCGTGTAAAAAGAGGTGGGAAGAACCCATTCCTTAGCTATCATACACTCCAATCCCTTGAGGGGCGAGGGGGGATTTTCCAGCAGTAGGTGTCCAGGTTTTCCTTCAGCAGATTCACAGTCGGCCATACTGTTCCTTCAACATTGTTGTCCTCCCCTCTAAAAATCTGATTATTCCACTCCTTCCACAGACTCCAACAGACATGTGGGGGTAATAGATGCCAAAGGATGTTGATGAGAGGATTCTTAGCTATGCGACCCAAGTTAGTGATAAATTGGTCTAAGTGCTCCAAAAAGGTTCAATCCAGTTGCAGTTTGCTCATGATTTTGGCCCACACCTGAGAAGCATAAGGGTAGTGTATAAGAATATGATTTATTGTCTCAGCCTGCACTTTACAAAGAATACACCCGTTGACTAGTTGGACTCCCCATTTCTGGAGGTTGTCCAACGTAAGGATTTTTCATGAAGAGCAGTCAACCAGAAAATTTTTATTTTGGGGATGAGATGAGGAATCCATACCTTTCCCCAACTCATCTCATCAGCCAATACCTTAATGTTAGCAAGGCAAGAATATTTGACTGTAGCCTCCTTCGACTTGCTGTGACACCACACAGCCTTATCAACAATTTGAGAGATAGGGATCCTGATCTCAACAATCAGTTCATGTAGCTCCAGAATGTAGGGTGGGACATGCTCCTGGCTACGGTAAGAATTAGCAAGGACTTTCCATTTCATATCTTGTGAGATGTAGTCACTGAATTTGTCACCAAAATGAGAAATCAAACGATCCCTGAGGAGACCGAGTTTGTTTCTACTAAGAGTTTTATCCCCCACCCACCAGTCCTCCGAGAAATGTATATGTTTGCCATCACCCAACACCCATTTTAAGCCTTTGAGGAGGTTACCTTTACTTTTCACCTTGAAGTTCCAGAATTTAGAGCCAGTGGGGTAGTTTTGGCCCAGAGGGAATTGGTCATTTAAGTGGTATTTGGCATCCAAGTTTAGTAATTAGCACCTTATTAAGATCTTTTATCTTTCTCACTCCCAGCCCTCCAACATTCTTAGGTTGGCAGACTATATCCCAGCTAACCAGGTTCATTTTAGCCTTTTTTTCCTTTCTAGACCATGGAAAGTTCCTCTGAATTTTTTCTAGTTTCTCCACTGTTCTGTCATTGATTTTAAAAAGAGAGATAAAATAAACAGGTATTCCTTGAAGGGCCACCGCAAGAAGTTGGAGCTTCCCCGCATTACTGAGGATCTTACCTTTCCATCCGGCCAATTTTTTCTACATTTTTTTGAGGATGGAGTTCCAGAAAGGGTCAGAGACTTCCTTCACAGTGAGAGGGAACCCGAGATATGTGTTGGGAAGCATACCACCCTTACAACCAATACATTCCATAATTTTCAACTGGGTTCTCTGTTCATAATTAAAGAAATAAATTTTTCTTTTGCTATAATTAATCACCAAACTCGAAGCCTCCCCATAAAAATTTAGTAGAGCTTTCCATTCTCTCGCTTCTCTAATACAAGCTTTCCCGAATAGAAACGTGTCATCCACAAATTGTTGAGTGACTTCTGGGGGAAGAGTGGAAGCCGGTTTAAATCTAGCAATGTGTCTAGAAGCCTCCAGTCTCAATAAATTATGAGCCAACACCTCAGCCATAAGGAGGAAAAAATAAGGGGATAGAGGGTCACCTTGGTGGAAACCCCTGTCCAGATTAAAGGATCCCCAGGGTGAACCATTTACAAGAATAACAAATTCAACCATTTCCACCGCCTCCTTGATGATTCTTATGAAGTTAGCATGAAAGCCAAGCTTTTTTAGCACCCCGTACAAGAAGTTACAAATCACCTTATCGTATGCCATAGAAATGTCCAGTTTAATCGCCATACTAGTATTTTTACCTCTTTCCATCGAATGAATGATTTCATGGGTAGTGATAACCGTGTCTAGGATTTGCCTTCCTAGAACAAACCCCTTCTGGTTGGGATTAATTATTTTGCCCAGGAGAAGTTTAATCATATATGTGATAATTTTAGATAGGATTTTATAAACAGTATTATAGAGGCTAATAGGTCAAAAATCACTTAGTTCCTTGGAGTCGTGAAATTTAGGGACTAGAACAATGTAAGTTTTATTAATTCTTCTGAGAATTTTTCCAGTTCTAACAAAATCACGAGAAGCATGAATAAGATCATATTTTATGACCTCCCAGAAGTGCTGGAAGAAAGCTAGTGGAAAGCCATCTAGACTAGGAGATTTGAAGGCACCCATAGAGAAAACAATAGTTTTGAATTCCTCTTCCAAAACTTGGGATAGCAGCATATCATTCTCTTTTCTAGTAATAGCAGTCAGGATAGCCTCCAGGAGATGAGAGCTATCAGAATCCACCCCCCTCCACATCAGATTTCTAAAAGTGTCATGAAAGAAATCCACAACATGATTACCCATGTCTTCGTCCTCAATCATCACCACCCCACCAACAGCTAGGGATTTAATTTTATTTCTTCTTTTATGGATTGAAGTAGATCTATGGAAAAAGTCGAGTTGCGGTCACCTTCCTTGAGCCATTGGATATGAGATCGTTGCTTCTAGAAGATTTCCTCCCTCTTGTGGTTATCTTTCCATTTTTTCCTCCAGCCTTCTTCCTCAATATGAGCTTCCCAAGAGGAAGTTCCCATGGCCATATCATTTTGGAGGAGTTTAATTTTTTCCTCTATCTCTTTTTTACATTGGAAAATGTCCCCAAACTTAGTTTTTCTCTACCCGTGGGCCTCCCTTTTGATGATTTTTAGCTTCTCAGCAATTCTGAACATAGTCGTTCCCCTAATAGGCGTATTCCACCACCTTTTTATACAATCTTCAAATTCCTGGTGAGAATGCCACATGATCTCATAGAAAAAAGGATGGGGTCTAGCACGGGCATTTTCCTCCCAGTCAAGGATCAAAGGAGAGTGATCAGACACAGTCCTTGGGAGGTGGGAGAGGCCAATCAGAGGGGAAATATCCCACCCACTGGAGATCAACCATCTATCTAGCCTAACCTAGATAAGGTGCCTACCTTTTCTATTATTAGACCAAGTAAAACCCATTCCCTGCAACTCAATATCGACCAGATCACTTATCCTTATGAAATCATCCAGCTCCTGCATACTATCAGAATAGTCTTGGGACCCCTCTAATTTCTTAGAATGGTAAAGGGGAGAATTAAAATCCCCAGCACACATAACAGGGTGATCATGGTTAGCATCAATGAGGTTAGAGATTTCCCCCCTAGACTCTACCCTGTTCAATTCTAGAATTTGGGGCATAAAAGTTGATCATATACCAGGAGGAACTATTCCAAGTAAAAAACACAGCAAGAAAGTTATGAGAGGAAGCCACAATGTTCCTAGATAACTTACCAGGGTTCTAGAGAGTAGCACATCACTGGAAGCCTCATCAGCTTCACTGTACAAAAAGGCTGCTCCTGACCAAATTTTATCTACCAGCGACACAAAATTATGGTACTTCATTTTAACCTCTTGGGTGAGAACCATATCAACTGTGAGATCCGTAATATACTTCTTCAAAGTGAACTATTTTTGTGGGTTGTTCATGGCCCTTATGTTCCATGATAGAAACTTCATCTTTTACCTTTTTGAGAGTCTTCCAGGGTTATTTGCCTTTCACTGGCAATGGCCCTTGCTACTTCCTTAGCTTTGACCGCCCTAGCTGTCAGGTGTCCAACTTTATTTTCACTTCCCACATCTGCCTTCTTTTTTGACTCTAGTCCTTCATCCATCTTCTTGCTCTTGGTTTTCCTTTTAGGTTCTGACCAGTCAAAAGCAGTAGTCGAGGGTGACAAGGAGGTTGATCTCATCATCCCTGACTCATTTTCTTATCCATATTGCATGGTGGAAGAAGTTTCTCCCCAAAATTTTCTCATCAGAACACTTCCAGCCTGTCGAGTCTTGTTCTCCTTACTGGCTTCTAGACCTTTAGGATAGTTTATGAGGGGGAAATTTGTTCCTGCAAGATATTTCAGCAGTTGTGAGATATGAAAGGATAATTGTGGAGGTTGGAAATGTTTTTAATAATGATGGAAATGATAGCTAGTCACTTAAACCCTAATTATAGCCTGAGTACATGCCCCCTTGGAAGAAAAATGCATTAAATTAATATCATTTCTCATGCTTTATGGATATTTGGTTTTTTTCTATGTTTGGGAGCTAATCTCATTCGTAGCTATTATGTTGAGATTGATCTTGTGACTGTTAATTTGGCAAAAATGGGAGGGAATTTATGCAGGCAAGAGCCTAATGAGTACATCAAGTGGAAATGTGAGCCTAAAGTTTGGAAGAATATTTTGAAAGGAAAGATTACGTCTTTTATGGAGCATCTACGAGGGTACGATAAGGTTAAAGTGAAGAAGGTTGTTCACAGAATTGTAGAGCATTGGGAGAAGGGCCATTTCTCTTTGTTTGGCAAAAGGTTTGAGTTCTCAGTGGAGCTCATTGCTATGATCACTCGTATGTAGCACTCTAGATTGAGTTTTTACCATGATAGGAAGGTTTCATAGAGAGCTTTGAAGTCTTTTCCTAGGGATTGAGATGAGCGTAATTTGTTGTGAAAGCCTGTCTCATGGTATTATTGTTCTGAGAAAATTAAAATAATTGTGGAAAATGGTTCTCATTTTCATAATAGAGTATGTCATTGTTGACGAAATGTTTATGAGAGCCCATACTTACCACTTCATCCTGCTAAACCTTTTAAAACACTAGAAGAGGGTCTTTCTAGCCTACTACCTTTGTTGTTCCTTGGTGGACAACCTTGACAAACACGAGAATAAGGTTAGCTCTACAGTGCTCGATAATGGCCTTATCTTTCTTCTCTATGAGCACTATAAAATTTTGCAATTAATGAAAATAAGAAACTTCTTGTATCGTTAGATATGAGGAAACAAAATTTTCCCAGTGGAGAAGGGGAATGTTCTACTCATTTTGAGAGAAAATTGACAAAAAGGTGAAATTTGATAAGGAGGAAGATAAGGAGAATGACAATGGTATGGATACTGTCAATGATGATAGTGAATAAGAAGCTGGGGAAAGGGATGAGGAGGAAAAGGATGGGGATTCTGAGTAGGATGAGGGAAAGAGTAATGATGAAGGGCAGGAGGAGAAGGAAGGAGATGTGGAACAGGAAGCATAGGGAATTACTGGGGAAGAGCTAGAGATTAGAATCCAAGTGGATCACTATAGTGAAGGTTTGGAGGATAATTAGAATAAGATGCCTGCCTCAACACACGACTCATTGAATCCTTCCATCAATGAGGTAGATGAAAAGATAAAGAAAATTTTGGTGCTGGAGGAAGCTGTTGATCCCTCCTCCTTGTTAGGGATTTTTCTTGTATGAACCACAATGCTTGAAATGTCTATGTGAATCTTGTACCTTCTACTCCTGATTCAGAGACAAGAAAAGCCTAATTGCTAAGGACTGGATAAGGTCCTTCTTCGTT